>JAXDDX010000017.1:5515000-5632500 GCA_034670405.1 Hoplostethus atlanticus
GACAAGTCCAATTTCTTGTAGTGAACTAATTGAGCTTGAAGAATCTGTACTTGCCAAATCTTACAGATTATTTGTTGTCAGAATGGTTTCAATAGGATTTGTGTGATGCTTTACTGTATTGTGTTTTCACCTCAAAAGGGCCATTAAGTAATCTATGACTTTTATCAACCTTTTTCAGCAAATTCCAACAACATTGACAGTTCAAAAACACAGTACAGGCTGGACAGTGAGTTTTGAAAGCCAGAAATGTCAGCACCTGGTAAAGTAATCATTGGTATTGATCAACAACCCTATCAAACTCCGGCATCATTTTGTGCTATGGAACAGTAAAAGTACTACTTATTGCACTAAAAGGCAGTTAATTGACTTGACCTGGTGTATCTAACCAGGCTGGTACACTAAACACATTAGAGACGCGACACATCTACTTCAGGAGTGCTGCGGCAGAGCACTGCCACTGAAGCTGCCTGTGCCTCAACTGTGAAGTGGATATTTCAGTAATTGAAATCCCATTTCACATTTGTATGACATAAGCCTTATCAATATTATTCATACCCACAAACTTACAGTGGTAAACACTGTACAAGTCATTTATCTTGCACCCTGCATTAATAATACAGGCAATTCTTTCTTTCTTCTTTCTTTCTTTGTTATACAGTAGAACCAAATTAGTATATTGTAATACAAGACAGTGAGTCAGCAGTACAGCAGTAGCTCATGCTGTAAAAAGTGGGATTTCTACACTGTAGAAAACGATTCCAGATGATAGGGATAACAAGAACTTTTTACATTGGGTTCTTTATTTTTTCTTGAGGTAGTTTGAGTACTGAAATAGCAAAATACCCTCAACAATTAAAATAGCTGTACTGCAAATGATACCAGTGAATGATTTTTTATACTAAAATGGCAGTTATGAATGATAATGCCAAATTATTTTTATACTAAGACGGCAGGTATAAATGATGACATGGATGATTCCTTATAGAAAGGCAGTTAAATAATTACAGTGTAACAGTGAGAATGATAGGAGTGATCATATTTGTGACAGACAGGCTGTGTCGCACTGAGAGTATTATGATAATGATATTAATGATGGATCTTTGCGGATGCATGTGTGTGTATGGGAGTTCAGTGGGAGACGTCTCACCTCACACTGGGTCTGTCAGCCCGATGCCATCTGTTCTGCTAGTACACACACACACACACACACACACACACGGAGACACAAGAACATATGCACACATACATACAAAAAACATATACACACACACAAAATCATAAATATACACATACACACACATTATGGACAGATCTCATGCACTAACGTAGAAATAGAAAAATAACACATGTACATTCTCATGATATATACACACGCGTGGACTAATCCAGACACAAACTCACAAAGGCAAGCACACATGCATAAACTGCTTTTCCACACACGCATACACACAAGCACGCACGCACACACTCCCGGATGGTAGGTAATCCTGGCTCTACCCAGAATCCTCGGTTTTGAGGGTTCAGCCAAAGGGAAACCAGCATGTCGTCAGCCTACTGGACATACATGAGATCTGGGACTAGAGTGTGTGTATATGTCACTCTCTCGCCCTCCCTGTCTGTGTATGTACTGTATGCACATAGATATTTGCTGTGTGCATTGCCATACAGTAGTTGAGCAGTACTCCTGGTGTCTCTGACAGACTGATGACTCCCTTTTGAAAACAAACAAAAAAATGCCATCAGAACTAGACTGGACAAAGGGATCACTTTAAAGCATTAGAGGGTGACAGCAAAGAGTTAAGAGGGAACGAGATGTAATGTGTGTGAGTGTGTGTGTATGTATGTATGTATGTGTGTGAATGCATTTTATGAGCTAGCTAGATAGATATTACAACATATCCAGGATGTCCTAATGGTTTTGCAGTTTAAGGCTGTCACGGTCTCCACCGTGCCCCCTGTGTTTCCCCATGTGTCTCTACCTGTCTGTCCCTGTCTGTGTGTATATATGTGTCGGCGGGCGTGGCTCCAGTCTCCGGCTCCTCCCTGCATCATCACCTCATCCCGATCACCTGCTCTACCCCGCACACCTGCTATCCATCAAGTCATCACCACCAATACTTAAACCCCGGACTTCCTCCCACTCATCGCCAGATCGTTATTCAGCCAGTGTGGTACATCTCGTTCCCGGCCCTTGCATTTTGGACTAAAGCCTTGACTACCTGTGTGTTTGTGTGTTAACCCTGATCTCTTCTCATCCCAAGATCTCCACCCGTACCCAGCCATACCGCATTCCTCCCTGCCTGTCTACCTGCTCTTCCTCTGCCTGCCACGTTCACCACCAGTCCCTCCGGCTCCCCCTGCTTCCGCCTCCAGCCCTGTCCACTACCTCCGCTCCTGTCTACCTCCCCCGGTTTTCTCTTCATAAATAAACCTTTGTTCATCCTCCCTCTGAGTTTCGGTTCTGCTTTTGGGTCCCACCTGGGACACCGTAACAGAACGATCTGGCCATGATGGACCCAGCAAACCCGGACTCGGAGACCGCCTCACTCCGGAGAGCCATCGCCAGCCAAGGCGAGTTCTTGGGGCAGCATGAACAAGTTCTCCGGAGCCTCACCGAAAACAACCAGGTTATGCTACAACAGATCACCCAGCTAACCAACCAGGTAACTAACCTAACTGCTCACCTCACTCCGCCAGTCTCCACAGCCCCGCTCTCTCAGCCAGTCCTCCCGGTCCCGTCCCCGATGCCTCCACCCTCCCGGGAATCCTACGCATCGAATCCAGAACCCTTCTCCGGAGACGCGGACAAGTGCCGCGGGTTTTTACTACAATGCTCCCTGATTTTCCTCCAGCGGCCACAAACCTTTCCCTCAGACCAGTCCAGGGTACGGTACATCATCGGGCTGTTACGTGGAAGGGCGCTGGCATGGGTCGAGGCAGTGCACTCACACCAGCCAATTGAGGGATTTCTTTTCGAGGGTTTCATCGCTGCTTTTAAGGATGTGTTCGACCACCCGGTTCACTGGGGAGATGCGGCGAGGCGCCTAACGAATCTCCGTCAGGGAACCCGAAGCGTGGCGGACTTCTCCGTGGAGTTTAAAACTGTGGCAGCTGACGCGGGGTGGGCCGACGCAGCGCTTCGGGGCACGTTTTTAAATGCTCTTAATGAACACCTGCAGGACGAAATAGCTGCCCGAGATGAACCGCCAGATTTTAAGGCTCTTGTCTCCCTGGCGATCCAGCTCGACAACCGCCTGCGGGGGCGCCGCAGACAAGGGGCGGAGTTCCGTCTCCGAGCTTCTCTGCCTCCACTCTCCCTCCTCTCGCCAGGTAGGCAGCCACTCTTTCCACCATCACCCCGGCCCCGTTTTCCTGGACTCCTCCGGACGAAGAGGCCATGCAGCTGGGAAGGGCCCACTTGTCGCCAGCTGAGCGGCAGCGCCGGATGCGGTCGGGGGCATGCCTGTACTGTGGGGAACCCGGTCACCTTTTGGCCACCTGCCCGGCCCGACCAAAAGGCAGGGCTCACCAGTAGCTGCGGGGATACTGGTGAGTCAAGTGTCTGTCTCTCCTGTTCCCCGCATGCAGTTTAAAGCCACCCTGTGCTGGGATCAGGAGACCCTGCCCCTGGTGGCTTTAGTGGACTCTGGGGCTGATGCGAACTTCCTCGACGCCAGCCTCGCCTCACAAGGCGGTCTCGCCATAGAGCCCTTAGCTGCTCCCCTGGACGCCAACGCCTTGGATGGCAGACTTCTGGCTCGGGTCACCCACCAGACCAAGCCTTTACTCCTCATCCTCTCCGGCAACCACCGCGAGCAGATCCGGTTCCACGTCATCTCGTCACCCCATGCACCCATCATCCTCGGTTACCCCTGGCTCCAGCTGCACAACCCCCACCTCGACTGGGCCACCGGCAAGGTAAGCAGCTGGAGTCCATTTTGCCTTTCCACGTGTCTACGGTCTGCTCTTTCCCCAACAGAGGGCTTAGCCGCTCCATCGCTGCCCGAGCCCCTGGACCTAACCACCATTCCATCTGTTTACCATGACCTGGGGGAGGTCTTCAGTAAACAGCAGGCCCTCTCACTGCCTCCTCATCGTCCCTACGACTGTGCCATAGACCTCCTCCCGGGAGCCACTCTACCGTCCAGCCGTCTCTACAACCTATCCCGTCCGGAAAGGCAGACCATGGAGGGCTACATCAGGGACTCTCTGGCTGCGGGTATCATCAAGCCCTCCTCATCCCCGGTAGGAGCAGGGTTCTTCTTTGTGTCAAAGAAAGACCTGTCTCTCCGCCCCTGCATTGACTTCCGGGGTCTGAACAATATCACCATCAAGAATAAATATCCTCTGCCTTTGATAAACTCTGCTTTTGAGCCCCTGCAGGACGCCACGGTATTTTCAAAATTGGACCTGCGAAACGCCTACCACCTGGTGAGGATTCGAGAAGGGGATGAGTGGAAGACGGCGTTTAATACTCCGGTGGGACACTTCGAATACCTAGTTATGCCCTTCGGCCTGACCAACGCCCCCGCCGTCTTCCAAGCCCTGGTTAACGACGTCCTCCGGGACTTCCTGAATCGTTCCGTGTTTGTGTACATCGACGACATCCTCATCTTCTCCCGCAACCTCGAGGAGCACGTCCAACACGTCCGCCAGGTTTTGCAACGCCTGCTGGAGAACAAGTTGTTTGTTAAGGCAGAGAAGTGCGAGTTCCACGCCAGTTCGGTGAGCTTCCTGGGCTATATCATCGAGTGCGGGCAGGTGCGACCAGATCCAGGCAAGATCCAAGCTATGGTCGAGTGGCCTACGCCCACGTCCCGGAAACAACTACAGCGCTTCCTTGGCTTCGCCAATTTTTATCGCCGTTTTATTAGAGACTACAGTCGCATCGCTGCCCCGCTGACCAAGCTCACCTCTCCGGCACTCCCCTTCACCTGGACCCCCGAGGCGGGACGGGCCTTCACTGAGCTGAAGAGGCGCTTCACGTCCGCACCCATCCTGGTCCACCCCGACCCCTCGCGCCAGTTCGTCGTGGAGGTGGATGCCTCTGACACGGGGGTCGGGGCGGTCCTCTCCCAACGATCCAGCTCGGACCAGAAACTCCATCCCTGCGCCTTCCTGTCTCGTCGTCTGTCACCCGCCGAACGGAACTACGACGTAGGCAACCGGGAGTTGCTGGCCGTGAAGCTGGCCTTGGAGGAGTGGAGACACTGGCTGGAGGGGGCCGAACTTCCTTTTGTGGTCTGGACAGACCACAAAAACCTTGCCTACCTCCAGTCAGCCAAGCGCCTCAATTCCCGTCAGGCTCGTTGGGCCTTGTTCTTTGGACGTTTCTCTTTTATCCTCACCTATCGCCCTGGATCCCGCAACACTAAGCCGGACGCTCTCTCCCGCCTGCATGTCTCCCAGGAGGCGCCGGCCACCCCGGACACCATCCTCCCGTCTTCCTGCGTGGTGGCTGCTGTTACCTGGGAAATCGAGGCGACGGTGAGGCAAGCCCAGCAGACCCAGCCCGACCCAGGTAACGGCCCCCCTAACCGTTTGTTTGTTCCCAACTCTGTCCGCTCCCAGGTCCTCCAGTGGGGTCACACGTCCCGGTTGGCCTGCCATCCGGGAATGGGCCGCACGCTGGCGCTCCTCAGAGGACACTTTTGGTGGCCGACTATGGAGGCCGACACCCGGACCTTCGTCGCCGCTTGCACAGTGTGTGCGCGTGGAAAGACCTCCCACCGGCCCCCGGCTGGCCTGCTCCGCCCCCTACCTGTTCCCAGTCGCCCCTGGTCCCACATCGCACTCGACTTCATCACCGGACTACCCACCTCTCAAGGTAACACCACCATACTCACCATCGTCGACCGTTTTTCAAAGACTGCACACTTTGTTGCCCTCCCCAAACTCCCCACAGCCCATGAGACGGCCGAGCTGCTTACCCTTCATGTCCTTCGCCTCCATGGGATTCCCTCGGACATCGTGTCAGACCGGGGGCCACAATTCATCTCCCAGGTGTGGAGGTCTTTCTGCATGGCCCTGGGAGCCTCGGTGAGCCTCTCCTCCGGATTCCATCCCCAGACCAACGGCCAAACGGAGCGGGCTAACCAAGACCTGGAGTCCGCGCTCCGCTGCGTCGCCGCTCGCAACCCCTCCTCCTGGAGCTCCCAGCTACCGTGGGTAGAGTATGCCCATAACTCGCTCCCCAGTGCAGCCATGGGGAGGTCACCATTTGAGGCCTCCTTGGGCTATCAACCTCCCCTGTTCCCAGCCCAGGAGGAGGAGATCGCGGTTCCATCTGTGCAGGCCCACCTACGTCGTTGCCGTCGGATCTGGAGGGAGACACGCTCCGCGCTCCTCCGCACTGCCGACCGCAACCGACGCCTGGCCGACCGTCACCGGACCCCGGCTCCGGAGTATCGCCCAGGTCAGAGAGTTTGGCTGTCCTCAAGGGATATTCCCCTTAGGGTCATCTCAAAGAAACTGTCCCCCCGGTTTATTGGTCCTTACGAGATCGATAAAATCATCAACCCCTCTGCCGTAAGACTGAAACTGCCCAGGTCCATGAGGATTCACCCTACCTTCCACGTCTCCCAAATTAAACCTGTGTCTGTCAGCCCCTTGTGCCCTCCAGCCGTTCCCCCTCCACCCCCCCGGATCATCGACAACCACCCAGCCTACACCGTCCGGCGGCTACTGGACGTACGCCGCCGAGGCCGGGGATACCAATACCTGGTCGACTGGGAGGGATATGGCCCGGAGGAACGCACCTGGGTTTCCCGTCGTCTCATCCTGGACCCCTCCCTCGTTCGGGAGTTCCACCAGGCCCATCCGGACAAGCCTGGTGGGTCGCCTGGAGGCTCCCGTTGAGGGGGGGGTACTGTCACGGTCTCCACCGTGCCCCCTGTGTTTCCCCATGTGTCTCTACCTGTCTGTCCCTGTCTGTGTGTATATATGTGTCGGCGGGCGTGGCTCCAGTCTCCGGCTCCTCCCTGCATCATCACCTCATCCCGATCACCTGCTCTACCCCGCACACCTGCTATCCATCAAGTCATCACCACCAATACTTAAACCCCGGACTTCCTCCCACTCATCGCCAGATCGTTATTCAGCCAGTGTGGTACATCTCGTTCCCGGCCCTTGCATTTTGGACTAAAGCCTTGACTACCTGTGTGTTTGTGTGTTAACCCTGATCTCTTCTCATCCCAAGATCTCCACCCGTACCCAGCCATACCGCATTCCTCCCTGCCTGTCTACCTGCTCTTCCTCTGCCTGCCACGTTCACCACCAGTCCCTCCGGCTCCCCCTGCTTCCGCCTCCAGCCCTGTCCACTACCTCCGCTCCTGTCTACCTCCCCCGGTTTTCTCTTCATAAATAAACCTTTGTTCATCCTCCCTCTGAGTTTCGGTTCTGCTTTTGGGTCCCACCTGGGACACCGTAACAAAGGCACCACATATGTGCAACATTGTGAGTTATAATTCAGGTCACGACCTTTGTCATATGGTAGCATATCACTCTCACTTATTTTCTGTCATGTCAAGTCTCTTGTATCAAATAAAGTTGAAATGCCATCGAAAAAATATTTTAAAAAGAGCCTTATCTGTCTCTGTTTTCTCACACTGACACACACACACACACACACAGACGAGAGGGGTTTGGATATACAGTTCATGCTCAGGTTTGTGGCGATGCCTGGACTGCATATGACCAACACACACACACACACACATACAAACACATACAGAAAGACACACACACACACACACACACAAACACACACATGCGCTGTGTGCATCCATGTGGCGTTGCCTGGCCAGTGTATGAGCAGCATGTCTGTCAGTATGTGACAGGTTGACAGCTCAAGCTCCCAGCACTTTGTCCACTGTCATCACGTCAAGAAACACATGCGCGCACACACACACACACACAGTCTCACACAGTCATAACATCAAAATGGGGCCACAATGGTTACTTTAAAGGTTGCATATTATAGGAATTCAAATTTTCCTCTATTTATATACATACATGATCAAGGACGTTTAATGAAAACACTGCACAGGTAAGTTTGCAGTATTTGAACTGAATCGCACTGGAAAGCCTCCACTCAGCAGGTTTACCTCATTTGAATTAGAGAAGCTAGTGTTGCCGGCCAATCAGGGTCCAGTATTGTAGCTGTTCTGCCTGTGAGGACTTAGTTAAAACTTGAATTTAATTAGTTAAATTTAATGGATTTGAGCTAAAAAGAAAAATTTGCAAAACATCACAAGGCATCCTATATTTAAAGTGAAAAGTGGCAGTTGTTCTCAAGCAAATAATGTAAATTAGAGGGTTTTTTTGGTCAGGAGGCATGTACCATACACTTGTGTCATGGGTTTTGTAAGGCTCATGACCTTATATGGCATGCTATACCCTTTCCTCCCTACATTTCCTGTCACTCAATACTATCTAACACAGCAGAAATGCCTCAAACCTTAAACCTTTAAATCTTTCAAAACAACAATAATTCAATGTAATTAATCATATCAGATTCAATAGAATATCAAATACCAGCAGACAGTTTCAGGAATTTCATACAGATTCTGTTCAATGTCAGGCCAAAGTTATCAGGACTATACTGAGGCCAACTTCCACGCTTATGGCAATGCACAATATTCAGACACCACATGAGCGCCGATAGAATTATCTCACAATAATGGCTGCATTTAATGATGTACACACGCACAGCAAGCCTCCCTTTTATTTCGCTAGATGGGTTTCACCCCATACAAAACCAAGCCAGGTCAGACCAGATAATTTAAACTGCTCGTACAATCACGGATCACGACTTTAGCACATTTCATACAATTAAGGATTGTGGATTTGCAGCAGTCTAAACAATGGGCCCAAATTAAATTTGAGTTTCTGAGTGAAAGACATTCTGGCTGCCCTGAAAATACAATCAGAAATAGAGTGAGAATAGACATAGTCTATAACAGGATTGGAGGGCATACCCACTCACAGTATGGTATCTTTCTCTCTTTCTTTCTACCTTATATTCTATTACTCCCTCCCTCTCAATCGAACGTTCTGCAGCACTATAGTTCTTGGATTCTATGGTTCTAGAGCTGTAGTAGTATAATTCTACAGTTCTATGATTCTGAGGCCTGTATTGTGTCTCCAAGTCTCAGACAAGGCAAAGGACCAGGGAGCAATAACACAAAGGAGAAAAGAGCAATTACAGCTAGCTTTAGTAACGAGGGAGAGAGAAAGAGAGACAGAGACAAATATAGAAAGAAAGAAGCAAGAAAGAATGCAAGAATAAGAAGAACGGGTGAAAAATTGAAATCATCTTTTTTTTCCAAAAGCTGTAAAACAGGCAGAATTCATGACCAGTTCAATACACTATTAATTTCCTCCTCTCTAAATTTTGAGGCAAGAGCAAAGGAGGGTTTGGAGTGACAAGGAGTATAAGCATAGCTGGGAATATGCCTTGTAATAACACGGTGGAAGAGGAGGGGAGACAGACAAAAATGCTTTCAAAAGACTTGAGGAGGAGAGAAATGAAACAAGGGAGAAGCGATCTCGATTTGAGAGAGCAGAAGAGAGAGATGGGGAGAAACAAAAAGGGACAGAGTAAGAATGGAGAAAAGAATGAATGAGAGGAGAGAGTAAGATTGAAAGTTTACTTTTCTGAGGGGCAAAGACTCTGGCAAAAGAGGACAGAGAGAGCTGAATGTCTCTATCTCATAGAAAGAGTTAGGAGGAAAGAGAGCGAGAGAAACAGGGCGACTGAATGATTAGGACAAAATTAATTGTCAAAAAATATTAATTTTCTTTAAACACAAGGATACTAACAGGATAATTACTGAAAGCTATTCAGAGAAAAGTAAGACAAAGACAAAAGACGCAACAGAGTTACAGGGGAGAGAGAGGAAAGCAAACAAAGAGAAAGAGCAAAACAGACAGAGAAAGACAAAAGAGAGATTAAACAGACACATGGATAGAAAGAGAAAAGAAAAGAAAGAGGAAGAGAAAAGAGACATTCAACAAAGTTACAGGAACCAAGGGAGTAAAGAGGAGAGAGAAAGAGATACTGAATGAAACAAAAAGAGACATTGGGCAGCTCTTCCTCTCGATAAGTAAAAGACTTCAAACCACAGTGGATGAGAGAGCTGCACTCTATGGGGCTATTCTCTCTGCATTAGCATTAGCTAGCTCTTAGACTGACAACCCAGCGCTCTGTTCTCAAGGTCAGGAGGGGCACACAATACCACGGGCCATGAGTACACACACGCGCACACACACACAAACACAATCACACACAATTTATGCACACCGATACACACACAGAGGCACACACAGACACACTAATACACTGGCATGCACATAGATGCATAAAAGGCTTGTAAGGTTAAAAATTTGGCAAAAGCAGAGAAGATATGCGTTTGCGTGCATTAAACCAGACGCAAATCACAAGATGACCTCATTGGTATTAACAACTTTATTCTTGAAATACATATATGAGTGAATCTATTTAGGACTTCAAGGGACCTAACTAGGCTCCTCAGCCTCAGGGGGATTATCAACAGGCTAATATCCTGAATAAAATGAATACACAAACACACAGCTACAGGTCCAGTGTAAGTTATTGGAAACTAAGTCTTTGGAGTTTTAAAAGGAAGCAACATTTAATTGCTTTATTAAACACAATGTGGAGTCAAATGTGTGATTGTACAATTCCAATAAGCCTATCTATCAACTGTTAGCTAGGGTGAGGGTGACCTGTTGATGTGGTGCCACATGTTGAGCAATGACCTGAACTAATCAAATGTATCACTTAACATGAAGAAGGGGTGATTTCTCATTTAAGAGCCTATTTGCTTAGTCTGAAAACAGCCTGATGATGATACATGGTTTGCTTTTTTCAATTGGTCCGATTTGTTTTCACACTGCTCCAAACAACAATTTGTAAAAAAAAAAAAAAAAAAAAGCCATGTACTTGCAAATGCCTTTCATTCACTGGTCAGGTATTTAATGGGTAAGAAGAAAAAAAACATACTTAAGGGGTTTACGCACTGAAAATCATGGAGTTCTGTATTGCTTATTCTGTCAGGTAACGTTAAATAATACATAGAGTGTAGAAGGCTGTCATTGTGATTCTTTAGTCCTTTGTTTGTTTAGAAATGTCCACCTTGGCCAAAGTCAGACCATTGTTGGGCCAGCATGGGCAGGGTTTCAGAAAATTGCCACCTTTGCCAACATCAGACCACTGTTGAGTGGGGTTGGTGGGGCTGCAGCAAAATATGCTACCTAGCCAATGATGGCCCAGTGAAGGGCCAATGTTGTCATGAGATTGACACCCAAACCAATATTAGCTTTCTATAGGGCAGGCACCTTTGAGGGATACCTGGCCTCAAGGCCAAAACTTAGAAAGAAAGGACTGTATTTACTTTAGTTGTAATTTGGACTTTGGTCTGGGAGCCATACATGGTTGATTTGAGATATTGATCCCAGTTGCCTGGGATCAATAGAAAACAAATCACAAACTGGTAACCATTCCCATTTATTACTACATCTTACTACATCAAGAACAACGGATACATCACGCAATATCTAGTAAGTGGACATATGGTGAGACAGATATTTAGCCAATGCATATTCTGACCAGCTGTTTAAATGTTTACACCAATTATTCAACTGGCCCCAGACAAACCATTTGAAAACTGTACAGTCTGATTGGGAACTAGACGTCTAGTGACCATAATGCATACAAACACATACACAGACAGGCTGACACGCACACAGATGCCCACACACTTTTTATAGGCCAATCTCTCAAGCACACACATAAAAATCACATGAACACAAACACACATACTGACCAAATAATAACTTTGCCATGGTAAATAATCAACTTTCTGATTCTCTTGCAGCAAGCCCATGCCCATTTTCAACATTAGTGCATACTCTATGGCAACCATCCTTTGTGTACCTGCTAAAATACCATTCAAAAAGATTAGATGTGAATGCCTATTCTATCCATTAAAGTTCTGTGGTCCATCCCAACAGAATAACGTAGTGTAAACATGCTTAAACACATGGCCAACGTGGCTGCTGTACTGTCGTTGGCAACTAAGTGCTGCCTGGCTAGTTGCTAATTAGCTAGCAGTATCTCATTAAGACATTATTTATGCAGGCAGTGTCAGCTGTGTTCGGCAGTAACATGGCCTGGCCCGCTGTTAATGAAGGCGCTAACTCATCTGTTGTGTAAGAAAGGAGGGAGGGAGGGGGAGGATGCTTCTGCTGTGGTCCTTCATTGGTAGAACATGGCACTAGCATAGTAAACTTGAGACCTTTTTTAAGACCAGTTGTGTGCAGTCCTGTCTAGTCTTTAGGCAGAACACTGCCTATAGACTAGACAGAGTTTTTATAGACTAGTTTTAATTCCCTGTATAACTCAATAGGTGAAACATTGCCAGCGTTAGGGGTTTCTATTCCCTATGTAACTGTATGGTAGAACAAATGAGGCCAAGGGATGCAATTTTTAAAGGCCTTGCAGATAGTTTGATAAAAACAATTTATGTCATTCAGTGGAGGCTTTTAAACTAATGTATTTACTTTGACATGAATGCATGTGTGAGGTGCCAGTGTGAATCAAGCTCTTAACCTGAAACTTTATATCTCCAAGATTGCCTTTTTCCTGGAAGTGCCAACTAACAATGCCCCTTAATCATACAATGTATGGGACTTGAAGTCTGATATTCTATGTTCCCCTCCTCAATATTAGACTTCTTGGAGATAAAGGGTTCCTGCAGGAACATAAACAGAGACAGACAGAACCAGAGAGAAACAAAGAGAGGGGAAGAGAGAGGGGGCAATCTGTGATGTGATTTTTTGATAACCATAATCATAATCTGCCTAGGGCGATCCAATTCCTGAGACAGTTTATGGGGTAGGGAGGGCCATCAGAATTAGAATGAGACGAGCATAAATGGCTATTTATCCATTGTGTGTGTGTGTGTGTGTTTGTGTGTGTGTGTGTGTGTGTGTGTGTGTGTGTGTGTGTGTGTGTCATGAATGGCTATTTATGTGGATTAAAGGATTGGAGAAGCCATCTGAAACGCATGAAGCAGACCTCACAGCATGTCTGACATGCACGCAAACACACATACACACACACACACACACACACACACACACACACACAAAGATAAACCTTAAAACATAAGTCTGTAGAAATACCATCTGCCTCTTTTTCTATAGTATAATCGTGATAATGTGTCCATTGGGGTGTGTGTGTGTGATTATGGTCCTGTACACTAAGGCTAGTGTACATGTGTGCGCAGTATCTCTTACTGTATGTGTGTGATGTGCATCAGTGTGTATTTGCCTGTATATGTAAAGGCAACATTTGTATTTATTTTTAATTTTTTAATTTTATACAGTATGTGCATGAGTATGCTTACATGTGTGCTTATTCCTGACTTTATGTGTTCTTAAATATATGTGTGCGTGTGTGTGTGTGTGCGTGTGTGTGTGTGTGTGTGTGTGTGTGTGAGTGACTGTGAGTGGTGAGAGAGCAGTAATTACCATTCAGCAGTAGCTAAAGTGACATGTTTGAGGAAGAGATAAGGGGACATAAATTGGCCCGGTATAAAACGGTGATATTTCCTCCACTGCTTTAGAAAAACCCATTTACTCTGCCTCTTTAGCACGTCAAGACCCCTGTCACTACCCTCTCATACCTACGGCCAGAAGGACTCGTGCACGCACGCACGCACGCACACACACACACACACACACATATGCAGGCAGTAAGTCGGCTCCCTGTGAAAAAGTGCTCATCTGCATTCTGCTATTAACTTAGAGAGACAGAGAGAGAGAGACAGAAAGAGCGAGTGTGAGTGTAAATCAGTGGTAATGGGGCCAGGACCTCAGTAGCTCTAAAAAGAGAGCAGACATGTGGAGGACAAGACATGATATTTTTTTTCTTTCATGAAGAGAAGCAGCAATATAGCACATCTGTCATGCTGGCCACACAATTACTTCCAAAGGCAGAGGAAGAGAGGGAAACATGAAAGGAAAAAAGGCTACTGAGAACAAAAGGGAGTAAGAAAATGTGCACAGCACTCAAAACTTACATTGTGGGACTAACTGTTCCACTGTTTCCTTCTTTCTTTCTTTCTTTCTATTTTTACTTCTTATATTGTCCCTATCTAACTAGCACCACGCAGTTATGCACATCCATAACTGAACGCATGCGTTCAACAGTGACACCACAAAAGTGCTATTTACACATCTTTGAAAATATTTATTTATATGATTTTGCATTGTGCACTGTTTAGGCTGCGCAGAGCCCCAAATACATTTTTACTATCAAGTGGTGCCGATATGTAGGCTCATACAAGTTTGGCGCAAAATGTCATAAATGTCTCACTTTGATTGGAAGAAGGTGCACACTATATCAAGAAAAAATTGCATATTTGCGGTTAGTCGAATCTACTCCAATGACGCCCCTCCACCCGAGCACCATTTACATAAAGCTGCCATTGATATATACGACTCATCTGGGTACTTGCAGGGTACAACTGGCTTGCTAGTGTTACTCTCAATCACCTTTGGCTTTACAAAGTTGTTGGCAGCATTTACAACTGTACAAGTTTGTGTCCGTTGGAAAGAACTAAATGCTGCCTACTACAGAGCTACAGAGCAAAACTCGACCAGTGGCTGTGACCCATACACACTCCCTCACTCCCTCCTTAATGAAATTTAATTCATAATTTTAACAGTGAAAATAATTCCAACAATTCTCTCTGGATAATCGAAATAAGTACTTCAGTCATTTAAACAGGACTATTATGTGGACTTGTCAAATTATGGAACCATGTAAATATCATAATCGGGCTGTTGCATTACTCAGATGACTGGCAATAGCCACATTATTGTGCGCATTGTAGCCTATGAATTGGGGACAAGTGTTTACCTCAGTGATGCGTTTTTCCTCTCCATGTGTAGGCTATTTGAAACTTCTCAGTCAGTGTCACCACCTGAAAGACACAGACATTACAGACACAACAACTCTGTCGTTTTTGTTACAAGAGGTGACGATGTAGGTTTAATTCAATCCTTAGGTTAGGCAGCTGTTTTCATGCTGGCTCCCATAGGTTTGACACACTGTAGTCCTTCGTAGTATGATTGCATCATCAGGCAACCCTGGGCCTCGAAGTGGCAGCCTTATGCAGACTTGGATCTGTGGTTTCGGGTCTTGTCGACTGGTAAACGAGTTCTGTTTTTCATACTATCATTTATTTGTTGTGTTGTTTCTGTGACTGCCACATTAAGGCATAACACACACCTGCCTCCCACGCACTTGCACAAACCTGACAAACCAAATATGCAAAAGAAAAACGCCAACTCCCTATTATTACACACACACACACACACACACACACACACACACACAAACACACAAGTTAGTTGAAACAAATGTGTGTCTCGGTAGTCTAGTGCTAACCAGGTGGTTACAGAGACATCAGCCCTATCACACTTTATTAGAGATTAACCTAAACTCTAGTGTGTGTGTGTGTGTGTGTGTGTGTGTGTGTGTGTCTATGTTTTGAGAGAGACGGTGTGTGAATGTGTGTGTGTACTTTGAGAGTATATGTGTGTCTGTGTTGTGTGAAATGTGAGACTGAGAGAGGGAAGGCAGAAGAGAAAAGGGCAGAGTAAACTGGGTGGGTGGGTGAGCACTAAACTCTAATGGGGAGATAGCAGGACCCTCAGGGTTGAGGGGTTAAGCTGTTTACTGGAGAGGGATTATGCCATTCCTCTTTTTTTCAGACATGCATACACACACACACACACACACACACACACACACACACACACACAAAGGTCCTATGTATGCACCAAGTTGAGTCTAACATCACTACGTATTAGCTAGCTCTGAACAACTATGTGTTTTGGGGTTCTTTCTTAACATTATTTGAATTCTGTATGAAAATTATTGTTTGATGATCCATGAATATTGCTATTTCCTATTCCTATTTTCTACCTATTGTACTGTATTGACACTGTTGTACCTTGCAATCCCGATTGGCTGCTTGCAGTGGTGGTGATGTGATGACATGAATTTAGGCTTATGCTACTGTTACATTAGCATAAGCTGTACCTGCTGCTTGAAAATCAACAGGTGATCTTAAGGAATATTATTAGCATGAAGCATTCTTAGACAATCACAAGTCTTCCATTGTTCACTGGTGTGTGAGGGGAGCTGCTGTATGTATCTCCTTGAACCAAGTTGTAAAAGACAAAACTTTTCCAAGGCGCCACGCAGAGAAGATTGTGACTCGCGTCTGTGTGCCATGTGCTCCAGGTCGCGGGTTAGAGCCCTCAATGTGTTACTAAACACACACACACAAACACTCGAGCCACAGGGGAATAGGTGAGACGAAGGAAAGAGGAGAGGTGCAGAGAGGAGGCGAGGTCAGACCTCTCTTTAGCCTCACAGCTGTGGGCGAGATAAGCCTTTTTCTTGCAGTTGAATAAAAGCCACACCCTGTGTGTGTGTGTGTGTGGCTTCCCCTTCCTGCCACCTCCACCCCACTAACATAACCCCCATGCACAATCTCTACATTCCTCCTCTTTTCTTCACACCTTCTGCCCATCCCTCCCTCCCTCTAACCCTCATTTTACTGTCCTCTCTCTAACGTCTTCTCTGTGTGTGTGCAGGCTCTAAGGCCTAGTGGAGGGCAGGTACATGTTGGGCAGGTTTCATTGGGGTTTGTCAGAGCAGGGTGGGGGTGGTGAGAGGTGGCCATCAAAATGTGTCCTTGTCTAGATATACATGTCTCATCCAAACCTGTGACCTTTTTTTCCTCCTCCTAAGCCTGGACATCACTTTCTTCTCCTCCTGCAACATTCAGCTAGCCCAAGAGTAATCAAGTCTTTTTTATCACTGTCTCTCCTGGTCTGTCCTCCTTCTTCATGTCTCCCTCCTCCCTGTATTATTTTCCCTGATGTTTTATTCCTCTTCTCTCCTTTTGCTCCTCCAGCTCCTGCTCCACCTCCTCCTCCTCACCTTCTTGCTGCCATATCTCCTTTCTTCTATCATTTTCCTTCTTCTCTTCTTCCCTCACACTTACTTTACCTCACTTTTCTTTATTCCACCTCATCTTCTTCCTGTTTTTCGGTTATTCTATTCCTTTTCTTGCTATTATCCCGTTACTCCTCGTCCTCTCTGCTATGCTATCTCTTCTCCTTATTTCCCTTTCTTTTCTGACATACCCGACTCTCACTCTCCCTCTCTTTCTCTCTGTCTGTCTGTCTGTCTGTCTGTGGTACACACACATGCACACACACACACACACACACACTAGAGAAACCACAGATGAGGACTCCATCTAGGATGTGTTTGTTTGTTTCTCTCTAAAGAGCAGACAATTGAAACAACGGCAACTGAAAACCACAGCAGCATCAAAGCAAAGCAGGACAACCAACTGGCTGCATTTTCATTCTCTGTAAAACTGATTTTAGGATCAGTGTTAGCACAATATTTCATACACTGAAATTACATCCAGTAGATCCGTATATCAGTATATATTTAGTAATCAGTATTTAGGTAGGCAATTGAGATAGACTATACAGTCTACTCAACATCTACTGACACTGTCAGCTGCAACCCCTATACATACAACCCCACTTTATACTCTATTTTTTTATTTTTATTGTTTATCTAATATTCTATTTTTGTGCTTATATTTTACGTTTTTCACTGCTGTATTCTATTACTTTTGCTGCTGAAATGATCCAATTTCCCCACAGGGAGCCATAAAGTTTAGACATATCGTATCATAGTTTCACTTCCAGAGCCCTGCTGGTCTCATTTACACACCTGGGGTTTCTGATCTTAGGCTCAGGAAATATTTCATATCTTTAAATTGCCTTACTTTTAGAGCATAATTGGATACATTTAAAATGTTTATGCTGTGGTATTTTTCAAAATAAATATCCATTTAATATCCTATTCTACAGATTTTGGATCAAAAGTAGTTTAAAAGTAAGTGGAAGATTAATCAGAAAGAGGCACGAGTTGAAGTAAGCCAATTCATTGTGTTAGTGATAACAGTTTTAAGCAAGTAATCAGTATTCTGCAATGAACTACATCTTCAAAGTAACCTTCCCAAAACTGATTGAGTCAAATGAACATTAAGTGTGTCTGACAATGACAATGACATTATTCTCTTGTTGTCGGTAAACAAGCAGGTCTGGTGGATTAACCAGCCAGTATACGTTTCTGCAGTGACAACAGAAAAGCCGTGTTCCAATTGAAACTGAAGAGGTTTTCCTCCATAAGCACACCCTGTATAATTATTTCAAACACGGGGAAAACCAAATCACTTTACAACGCGGATTTACATATGATTAGCGTCATACAAAGACAGGATTACTAGTAGTAGTCGAGGAGCAGCCTTTTCCCTCTCCCTGTATTTTTCTCCTTGTTTCGATTCAAAGAGCTTTGACATAAGTTAACATTGCTGAAGAAGACAGATGATAATAATGACAACAATATAGTGTCCAGTGGAAGGAAGCAAGGTGAAAAGCGGCTCAGTGATAAGGAACTTTTTGTTTTCACAGGTCGGTCTGTCTCTCCATTTCATTCTCTTTCTCTCTCATTTCATATTCTTCTTACCCAATAACTGATGAGAGGATTGGCACCAAAATCATCAGAGAGACACACAGACATAAAAGCACACAAGCATGCAAACAGGTAAAAGCACACACAGTCACAGTCTCCTTGTCCCCATGTCACTTTCTGTTCCTCACTCCTTCTCACTGTAGAATACAAGAGCCTTTCCCAACAAACACATATAGGCTTCATTAACACACCGTATGTCACACACACACACACACACACACACACACACACAATTGTCATTTCTGAAGCCAATTATAACAGTGAATTACTCTCCTAGAGACTGTGTGTGTGTGTGTGTGTGTGTGTGTGTGTGTGTGTGTGTGTGCGTGTGTGTGTGTGTGTGTGTGTGAGTGTGTGTGTGTGTGTTTTGTTGTTGATCTAGCCAGCTGACTGCAAGCCTAATTGGCAGCTTGTTATGCAATTTGGATCCTGCAGTGGATCTACTGATGTTTGGTTGAACACACACGCACACACACACACACACACACACACACACAAATATTTACAAGGCACTATTGAGAATACCTATTTGGCTAGTCAGATTGCTTAACTAGAACTACCTGTTGTATAATTTCCTACATATGGAATAGCCTCTCCCCTCCACAGAGATATGCAGTTGCAGCCAATCAGAATGTAGAGGGATGCAAGGGAGATTGTTAGGCATAATGTGGTATAGCTGATCATGTGCACACCTGGTTTGACAGTATTCTTCATAGTTTCTGTTCTGGGTTTGTTCCAAAACAGAATACGGGCTGGAAAGTGAATTTTGAAAGCCAGAAATCTCAGGACCTAATGAAGTAATCATTGAGTCTTTGGTATTGATCAACAACCCACTGCAGTTATATTATCATTTTATGCTATTGGATGGTAAAAATCTTACTTAATTAATGCATGTTTAAAGCGTGTAAGCAAAATTGGCTTTGTGACAATATCTAAACTAGCCTTCTTGTGGAGACATACAATAACATACATGTTCTGAAAGACGTTAATCCGCAGCATCAGCCAAACAGTGCTGTCTGTGGTCCAGGAAAATGATCATGCTTCGAGTATTTCTATGATAAGTACTTTAAGGCATATGGCATTTAGTCTCTATAAGAGAGTAAAGAGAAGAGGATAACCAAAATAGAGGGGATCATATGTGATCAAGGTTGCCAGTTTTTGGATTTGTACCCATGCCATCACATGTATATAGATATAGCTAGATAGAGAGATAGAGAGATACATTATTGATCCCGGGAAATTTTGGGGTTGCAGCAGTATAAAAGTATCGAAGAATGTACAAAATACAAGGCAAGGATAAATTACAAAATACAAAAAACAAGGTACTAAAAAACTAAAAGACAACTTATAAATAGCAGAGCGAATGGATGGATGGTACCAGTATACAGAATTAAAGGAAGCATGGCATGGACCTTAGCCTGGTGAGCCACCAGGATAAGCATTTGAAATGGTTGCAACTGGAATGAAACTGCATTCTCTTCTATTCATTGTTCTATTTGTTTTTCCTCTTGAATGTGAGTTGAGTGCCTGTGTGACAGAACAGGTGTGACACCAGTAATGAAGCATAGAGCATAGAGGAATATACAAAGCTTCATGAATATGCCTCACCAGAGTAGCAAAGATTACTAATAAAAAGAGAGAGAGAGAGAGAGACAGGGGCCTAGAGGAAAGGGGAGAGCAGGGGGGGTAGACAGGAAGGCAGAGAGCTAGATGAGAGACAGACCAGGAGACAGACAAACTGATGGAAAGACAGAGAGACAAAGGGACAGACTGGCAGACATATCTACATGCATAAAAACAGATACAGAGAGGAAAGCAGGAAGTTAATGAGTAGATTGTGGGCCAATAACATAACCAGTCACCCACGACAACGCACTGCCCATACTCCTTACCTGTCTGCCTTGCTGCACGGCATTCTGGGAGTGGAAGGGCAGAGCCGAGCAGCAATGGGATTTGAAAGGCGTTCTGCTTGGGCGACTCACTGATTTGCATTCAACAGTGGAGACACACAAACACACACACAAACACCCGCAAACAGTCGCTTTGCAAACAAACACGTCTACAAACACACACACACATGCAAGCATGTAATGCGCAAAAGCACACACATACATTGTTACAGGGGACTAGATGTGGTCAACATACTGTAGCCTCCTAATTATTAACCCTTCTTGTATCCAAATACTGAAGGTGAGTGTGTGTGTGTGTGTGTGTGTGTGTGAGAGAAAGAAGAGATAATCAGAGAGAGGAAGGGGAAAAGAAGAAGGATTAGAGGTGGAAGGAACAGGCTCACCCCTGTAAAAACCCTCTCTCCTCACCTCACTTATTTTTTTTCCATCGTGTTATTTTTCGCTTTACGATTCTGATAATGATGATATTAGAGAGACGAGGAGGGGAGGAGGAAGGAGAGGCGATGATGATGGGCGCCGCATGCGATTGTTCTCGCTGTCTTTCCTCTTTTTTACTGCCTTGCATCAGATGGAGAGAGGGAGAAAGAGATAGAGAGAGAGAGAAGGAGAGGGGGGTGGCTCCTCAATGACTAATTTTCCTTTCTTTTACGGCGGCATAAATTTAACAGGAGGGGGGTTGCGGGGAAGAGTAGAAATCCTTTTAGCGGTCTGATTTATGTACGTCTGATGGGCGAATCATAGATCACCGCCGGAAGATGGCAGACACACTGATCATGATGGGGGCCCTTCAACGGGGCCCACTAATGCCCTGCCGAACAAAATGTAACCAATCTGTGGGGGCCCTCAAGCATGCAATGGTCCTCTAATAGAAACTATAGCAAACTATACGCCTGTCACCAATGACAGGGGGGAGAGGAGAGGAGAGGAGGATAGAAGGGAAAGAGGAAAAGATGAAGAGGAGAGGAAAGAAAAGGAGGTTATAAATTTTACCTGTTTTGGAATTAGTGAAAGGAAAGAGAAAGAGAACAAGACTAGAGAGACAGAGGAAGGTAATATGAAGAGTGAAACAGTGAGATGGTCCTAGAAAGAAAAACAGATAGGAGAGGAAGCTTAAGTTAGAGAGGGAGCCCAGTTGAAGGGGACTCTAAATGTCAAGTTGAAAATAAACAAATAAAAAAGGCAACCGAAGGAGTAAACAGCTAAACAATAGACAACAAGTAAACGATGCGTGAGTGTCTACCTTAAATCACACACACACACACTCACACACACACACTCAGGCACGGTGCGTAGTGCGGCGCATACAGCCCCACCAATCATCTTTATATCAAAACATCATTATGCTGGCTGACAGCAGCTAAGATTCCAGCGAGGCCTCGTTGTCATAAATCGTCAGCTGTTGCGGTGCTGCAAAGAGAGCCTTTTCATTTAGGAATGTCAAAGCTCTCCTGAGCCTCGTAAAGATGGTAGGAGACTTGGGAGATGGGGAGACAGAGTTAGAGATGGAAGAGCCTGGGAGAGGAGGAGGGCAACGAAACATGGCAGGTCTTAGGAGATGGCAGTGTTGTACTTCTGTCTGGGATTCAGACTCGTGACTCAACTTGGACTCCATTTGGGTGACTCGGACTTAACAGCGGATGATTTAAACTAGGACTCTGTTGACAGCCCGACTCAACGGTGATGTTACCGTGCAAATGGATTCCATTATAATCGGTTTTAACTAAGTAATTATTTAAACAGATAAAGAAGAGACTTGGGGAATAGGGATAGATGGCTGAAGATATATCTGGGACTTTGCCATGGAGAAACGGCCATCAAAGCTATTCATATAAGCTCTTTAGCAGGGGCAAGCATGATTCATGGCTGGTTTGATAACTGTGATCCTTATTTACTCATTTACTCATCGACTCTAAAGTTGAATGCTTTGGAGATACATTAAAATGGAAGATATGAAGAGGCTGGTGGTGTTTATTGGACTTGTACATGTCATTGTACAGTAAGAAAACCTGACTACATGCAAAAATTACGACTGAATTCAATGAAATTTTAATGTGTGCAGATAAATCAGGGTACCCTGAAGTGAGAAAAATAGCTGTAGCTCTTTAGCTGTTCATCAAATATCTGAAAATACTCTCAAATCAAAGTTGACAGTATGCACTTTAACCTCATAGTCACTGTGTCATTTCACATCCAAAAGAGGAGTATGGCGCCAAAAAAAGGGAGCTCACTGTGTGTGTGTGTGTGTGTGTGTGTGTGTGTGTGTGTGTGTGTGTGACTAATGTACTGGAGAGCTCTTCACTGGTGCTGACAAAAAGACAAGTTTGCGTCGCTGGTGCTAGTGTGTCCCTCCAGGGCTTCCGTCCGTCCACTGGCAGGGGAGATGAACTGAGACAAGATGTCAGAGCAGGAAATGTCAGACCACTGCCAAACTGCCTCGGTACACACCCCTGACAGGCATACAGACACACACACACACACACTCACACACAAGTATGTAGAAGAATGCATGTATACTCTATGCATGCACACAAGCTTGGTTTAACATACACAAAATCACATACGAATAAACATACACATACTCTTGCTCTCTTTCTCTCTCGTTCTCTCTCTCTCACACACACACACACACACACACACACAAACACACACTCACATACATTCACACAAGCACAAAATATGCTCCCAAAATCTCTCTTGTGCGCGCACATACACACACACACACACACACACACACACAGGCACACTTTATCAAAATCCCATTGTTTGCCAATGTTGTATAAATGTATACACTTTAAGTATATATGTAGTTATATATTTAGTGGCCTACCACAAATCCTAAAATTAGTAGTAAAAAAGTCGAAGAGAGAAGAGGGTTAGAAGCAAAAATGGAGTGATGGGATCGAAGGATGAGTGTAGCAGCAGTTTTGTCCGCTGGCCAGTTCTTATGTTTGTTTTCTTTGGTGGCATGTACATATTACAGATGTCTTGAATAATGCCTCCATCTGTAATCTCTCTTCCTCTCTCTCTTCCCCTTTCTCTCCCTCCCTCTCTCTCTCTCTCTCTCTGCTATCCCCAGGACTCAGTTTTCCTTAAGTGTGTCAATTTGGGTCTCCTTGCTCAAGTTCAAACATTTAGCCCCCAAACAGCCATTTGTCTTGAACTTAGCAGACAGAGACTAAAATAGAAGAAAATACCCCAAGAAATGAAGTGGAGAGAGCGCGAGCGAGAGAAAAAACATCTTGTATGTTTGACGGCACTTTTTGCTGCCTGGTTAGAGCACACACACACACACACACACAAACCCCCCATCTTGTCTGGTTACTGGCTGTGCACTTGCAGTCCCTCTAGGGCATGTGGGGTAATTCTGTGTGTGTGTGTGTGTGTGTGTGTGTGTGTGTGTGTGCTGGTGGGTGAGGAGAGTTCACCCAACGCCAATCCCCCCAACCACCCGCACTCATAGATACACACACATTCACTCACACACACACAAACCTCTCTTTACAAAGCTACAGATGATGCGCTGTCCAGCTGAATTTCTGTCACTGTGACGATGAGTGCTCCTGCCAAACGCCCGGCAACCAGAGTCACATCTGCTCCTGTCTCTGTCGCCACGGCGATACTGCCAAAGTCTGCATGACAACCAGCGCATGACCAGGGGGCAACATCGGGTAGCACAGAGAGAGAATTAAGAGAGAGAGAGAGAGGGAGGAGCGGGTCAACGATTCAGTCACAGAAAATATTTATATTACTAGTTTTGAGTTCATACATAACTTGGCTCGCTCTGCCTCTCTCTCTCTATGTTTTGGATGTCTTAACCACTACACCATCTCTGAGCTTGAAGGAATATGTGTCTTTAGACAGTGAGACAAAAAAATAGACAGATTGAGTGAAAGAGAGAGAAACAGACAGAAACAGAGACAAAGACAAAGACAGTGGCAACGTTTACATGCATGGAGAATTCCTTTCTTCACCTGGCTACACATGGGTCAACACATGTAAATATCATAACTGGTTCAATATAACCCTGGTCAGATCATGATCTGACCCATTATGATATGTCTGATTATACTCAGACTCCTTCCACTTTTGGTTTTTGCCACCTGCACAAACTCAGACTCCCACAGCATTATGGGTATCATTCAATTTTGACTGCCTCTCTTTTACTCCTTTTGTCCCTACTTCTATATTACTGTCTATATCTGTCTCTCCAGATACACTCTTTTGCTGCCTCTCCACCCCTCTCCTCCTCCTCCCTCCTGTCCTTCTCTCCCTCCATCTCTCTATACATCCTTTTAGTTGCACTCCTTCCCTGCTTCCATCCTTCTATCCTTGTCTACACAACTTATCGTTTGACTTTCTTTTCCTCTTCTCATCCTTCAATCGCTGCTTCTACTGTAGCTCTCAATCCCTCTGTCTTTAGACACTATTTCGGCTGCCTCTCCCCTCCCTCCCTGCCTCTCATTATCCACTTTTATACATCCTTTTGACTGCTTCTCTCCTCCTTCCATCACTTCTTTCCTCCTTCTATCCCTCTCTATACATCATTTTGGTTGCATTCTCCTCGCCTCCATTTATCCTTCCATCCTTCCCTCTATCCCTTTCTATACAGACTTTTGGTTGTCTCTCTTCTTCTATCCTCCTTCTTTCCCTCCCTCCTTTGCTTTTACCATCTCTATACACCCTTATGCCTCTCCTCTTCTCCTTCCTCCCCTGCCCCTGTCCCTCCCTCTATCCCTGTCTCTCCTGCCAGGGTGTTTATATTTGCCTGGCCCACGGCAGAGTGCCTAACAAGGTGGAAAGAATGAGGGGTGAAAAGACAGCACTGCTGCCAGCTAGGGTCTCTCTCTCTCTCTCTCTCTCTCTGTCTCTCTGACAGTAGATATATTTCAGCTAATGTACTCCTGACCTCTTCCACTCCAATGGAGTATCAACAGAAACAGTTATGGTCTACACTCTTAACAAAAAGGGTTCTATATAGCACCAGAAAATGGTTCTTTAGTCTTGTGTCGCAGCAGAAACTTTTGTGGTGCTGTAAAGAAGCATGAAATGTTTCAAATCAGCAGCATTAACCACATTGGGTTCTTTATTCTGATTTGCCGGCCTGATTTGCCAACTTCTTTTAGTCTAACAAGTCATGGGGTTCTTTGAGTCAGTCCAATTCAATATAGAATCACTAACCAAACTAAAAACTAAGAACCCTCTTATTTCTGTGTGTAGTCTACATTTCTCATTTTTGTGGTTTCTCTACTTGTTTTAATGCCTTCATTATCCCCTTACTTTCTCCCCTCTCATCTCTTCTCAGCAAATATCAATGACACAATATAATATTAAAAAATATATACAGTAATATGAAAGACTGCAAAAACATGAGATGGAAAAAGGAGTCTCTTCCCATCCCCCACTCTGTCTAGGAGAGTTCAGTTCAGGTGTTTAACCTTACACTTGCCTGGGGTCAAGAGCGGGGAGTGTGGCAGTCGGCCTGTTAAACGACTGCAGCAAGGGAGTAAAAGAAAAGAGCAGGGGGAGCAAGGGAGTAAAAAGGAGGGGAGAGAGAGAGAGTTGGTGTGCATCACCTCTTTGAATGCAGACAGGGTGAACTCCTGCCCCCATCCTCTCCTCATCCCCCTCCTCCTCTCCTCTTATCCCCTCTCTCTAAAGTGAGGCGTCGCATATTCACCCTTATTGGACATTGAATTATACACGCTCACCAAGGGAGAGAAGGATGGGGGGGATTTTAACTACATAGGTAGTTAGGTGGGAGGGAGGGAAAAGGAAGGAGTTAAAAGAAAGAGGGAGGTGACGAGAGGTCAAGCTGTTTTGGTTTTCAAAATGGAGGGCCTACGCTTTATGATAAATACACAGAGGAGGCGGGCAAAGGTTTTCTATTGTGCGCAGGGCACTTGAGAGAGGGTGAGCATGTATGAAAGTGTGTGTTTGCATGTGTGTGTGCATGAGTGAACAGTAACACCCGCCCCAGAACATGGTAAGTGATTAGATGAATCACCTTGAGCCTGTGCCTCAGCTTTTAAATGTATTTTCAAAGTCACTGTATTTTAATACAGGGCATACAATATACTGTACAAATGCAGACATTAGCAATGAGAAACGAGCATGTGGTGATTCAGTGGCAGCCATTTTAACTTTCAATGTATAATGCATTTCCCTGTAGCCCAGCTATTGTCTTTCAGTGGATCAACTTTCATTTAGACACCTCTCAATACAGCTAAGAAACCTGTCTAACATAGTGATCACACTTAATCCATACGTGGATGGTTCTACACAAGTGTCTAAACTAAAATCAAACTAAGCAGGGGTGGTTATTGATTGCAGTATTACAACCTAATTTTCAATAAAACTTCAATACACTGCTGGAAAGTTACCTCATGAAAACAGCACAAAGTTAGGTAGCAAAGGTAGCAAAAAATAACACATGAATACTCAACACATACTGTAATGAAGCAAACTCATGCAATACGTGCAGTGAAATGCATCTGCAATAGAATGATGCAGCAGTAATGGATTTTTCATTTGAAATGAATGAACTTTTAATTGTGAGCAATCTATTCTACTAAAAGGCATAAAAACCATGTATAATGTCACTATACCACCATACTTATCACCATGTCTGCTGTATGTGCTAAGTATGGGAATAGTATTTATTTTGTACAGTACTAAATTTGTTTTCTCTTTGTATGTACTTTTAATTTTTGAGGACTAATTAAAGGATCATTTCACCCATAATATATTTGAGTTTTACCATGGTCTATGCTTTGCTGTCTTTGTCTTGATTTTTTTAAAATCCTATATTCAATACTATATATTTACGTATATATACAACTTGTGTACTTGCCTCTGCCAAGCTTCAAAAATAATAATAATCTGTGACATTTTCACATAAATTAATGTCTGTTTTGCTACTCTGAATGATTCAACCTATAATCAGTTCATGAAAGCTTTTAGATTTGCTGTTTTAAACACAGACACAAGGAATAATTGTCCTTCAGCTTACAAAACATGGAAGATGAATTGAAATGAATTAAATATCAATAGCTTGCAAACTAAATCAAATTAGACAAGATTGTTTTCTGGTTGGGTTTATGTGTGAGATTAAGTGTAAAATACATTAGCTTTGCTTATAATAAAGTGCCCTTTTAAAATGTACAATATTATTGTTATCTAATAAGGTTCTACTAACACACACTCTACTAACACAATTTCTGAAATTCATCCACATAAATAGCTGTTTGTTAATTTAATCATCATCGTCCATATAATTTTATTGCATTTATAATTTAGACAGCCACACACACACATCAGTTTTCACACATAATCAAAGACACAAAGACATACACAGAGAAATACACAAAAAGATACAGAGAGAAACAAATACTGACACACACAAATACACACACAAACCTGCTGGTCTGTCCCTGATAATGCCCGCTGGATGTTCTCACCTTTCACAGAGTCTGTCCATGGCTCTATTTATAATCCTATCACGCACACACGCACACACACACACACACACACACACACACACACACACACACAGACAGTTACTCGCAGGATGTGTGTATGTGTGTGTGTGTTCAGGTGTAGGTGTGTGTGTTCAAGTGTAGGTGTGTGTGTGTGTGTGTGTGTGTGTGTGTGTTGTGGTGGAGATGGATCCAAGTGTAGGGTCTGGCAGGGTTTGCTTCAGTGTGATAACAGCCTGTGATTTGTATCTGTAGATGAAGCATCGGCTTAATAAATGTTCTCTACCTCTCACCTTCCCCCATCTCTCTCTCTCTCTCTCTTTCTCTGTCTGCCTGTCTGTCTGTCTCTTTTTTAGTTTCTATTTGTCTCTCTTTTTTAATCACTTTTGGTCTTTCCTTTTCAGTCTCTGTTTCCTTTTCCTCTCTTTCTGTTTCTCTCTTCACATTTTTCTCTCAGCTTACTTTTCATTTTTTATTCTCTCTCTCACTTGCGCGCACACACATGAATGAACACACATACAGACAGGCATGTCTGTGGTAGAGAGTGAGAAGGTGTCAGTACTATTCTCAGGTCAGTTGGTTTTGATCTTTTCCACTTTCTGGTTTCACACATTAACAGACAGCCCGCAGGCTGAAAGAGAGAGGGGGAGATCACACACTGAATACTGCATTCAGACATTTCAGAATAATGTACAGACACAGACACATACACTTCATAAAATAATTTTGAAACTGAACCATAATTAATTAAATGTAAAGTAAAAAATCAATAACTGCTTTAAAATGTGCTCACTTCTTGAGATTAACAACCAACTTCTTTCTATTTGTCCAATTTCTGGATCTACATTTCATGCTCATACCTCTGATGCCTCAAACTGCACTTCAAGTAAAGTGTTACTGTAGTTTCAACTTCCTGCCCCTACTTTCATTTCTTTCAATCCAATGCTGTGTTTAGTCTTAGGGGTGCAATTTTTCTGACTCAACAAAAGGATCCCTTACTGAAGTTGATCTATAGTTTTTTGCTGGTCTGTCATATATTCCTGTCAGTGGTGATAGCTGAGGTTAGGCTCTATTCAATTCTCCTCTCGGCGGTCAGTCTATCTGCCTGTTATCCCCTCTAACTCTGTTCTCATCCTCGCCTCAGCTCTGCTTAATACTCGGTGCTATGGGAGAGAGTCTGTTGGCAAACAGTTTCTTTCCTTTTCTGGCTTCCGCTCTCCCTCTCTGTAAGCTTTGTCTGTCTTTCTTTCTCTCCCGTTCTCTCTCTGCACCAGTCTGTCTTTCTATCACTTTCCTTGTCTTCCTCTATCTCCTTATCTCACTTTTCCCCTCCTACTCTGCTATATCTCCCTCTACCCCCTCCTTTGCATCATCGCTCCTCTTCTATCTACCCCCCCCTTAACTTCTCCCTCTGTTTGTTCAGTGTGTGTGAAGAAGTGTTGGATAAAGCCAGGGTAGATATATGAGGGATATACTACTAGCTTGAATGTAGTCTAATTTTCCATAATGAACTGCAGCCCAATCCTCACCTTCATCATCTTTAGATCTCATCTTATGGAAGTGGAAAGAAATCAATTTTCACTCTTATTAAGGGAGACCTACTCCTGCTTAAGTCTCTGATTCGGGGGAGTGGGGAGAGGGGGGTGAAGGGGTGGATTCTCTCTCTGTTCTCCTTCTCCCTCTCTCTCTATCTTTCTTTCTCTCTCCCCCCCTAATGTATGACTCTCTCTTCTTTTCTCTCTTTCTGTTCATTTTTCATTCGTACTTCTCTCCCTGCGATTATCCCAGTGCATATCAGAGGCTCTTAATGAAGATTCACAACATTTTCCCCTCCCAGCTAATACCTTATCAAAGAAGAAATCTCGTTCCGGAAAATCAATTTTCTTTCATATTATTAAGTCCTCCTCTACTGCACTTGCATGCGTGATTCCTTTGGTTTAGCGCAAAGCAACAGCGAGGGACTTAACCCTGAGCGCCCCACAAGCTCCATCCACACACAGGCTGATCTGATATCTCTCACAGCAACGCCACAGCTTAAGCAGATATGAGGGCAAAGGTAAGAGGAAAAAGAGACGCAGAAGAGAAGAGAAGAGAAGAGAAGAGAAGAGAAGAGAAGAGAAGAGAGTGGGTTTGGGTGGACTAGTTTGTTAGAAAATCTTCCTACACTATAACTGCGTATATTTGAATCCAGTCATAGTTGTCTCTCTTATATTTGCTGTTATTTTTATTAATTATTTTTATATTTGGAAAAAAGAGGCACTCTAAAAATCTGTTAAAAATCAATTATTCTATTTGGATGGTAAAAGTTGTGGCCAACATGTCTCAGCCCCTTGGCCTTCATCAGGCTATACCTCCATTTTATCCATGATTACCAGAGGACCCCACAATCTTTAAACATCAGAAGCTAAGAGCCATTCCTTCCTCCAGGTTTTCCAAAATGTTATATCTTCTATTTGCTGATCATTTCTTAATTTTTTTTAAAACAATGTTTGCAGTGGCTTTAATAGATACGGTAGAAAATTAATTGAAATTTAATTGTTACATATGTCATAGACTGAAATCAAACCCACATTGCTCTAAGCAGGTAGTGTGCACACCACCTATCTGAGCCATCAAGGTAACTCCTTATTCAATGCACTTTTTCTTGCATTTATTCTTTATATTTAGGGCATTTCTACTTTATTAGATAGCACACAGTTGAAAATTACAGAGGTAGGTAGGGGAGAGAGAGGGATGATGTCTGACAGAGGTCATAAGCCATTTTGGGAGTGTCATTAGCCAGCATGGATGTTTTTTGTGGTTTGTGGAGCTGCAGTGCAAAAGGAAAAAGGTAATTGTTTATATAGATAATTCTCTTTTTCCCAGAAGGCGATATACTCAATTTCCTAATTATTTAGATGGCTGTGTCCATGTTATGATCCATAAATTTCATGAACTTCTACTTTGTCATATTACAGGCTGTTTTCAGATTTTGTTAATTAACACCCACCAAGTTGGCTAGTTTGCAAAGTTGTATGAGCAGTGTGTACAGACTTTATACCAGGTAATATAATTTATGTCATTCTAAAATATATTAGCCATCGTGGTAGCAAAATGCAAATGTTCAATCTCTCACCTGCAGTGCACCACAGAAGCATCAAACGAGGTGCACCTCTAATGCTGTGCGTCCAAAGTCGCGTTCAGTGTGTTTGGGCCTTAAGCCTGCTGAGCCACCACCACATTCCCTCAGTACACTTTGCTGAAGAGTGATAAAGGGTGCTCCTCCCACTCCCCTTTTAATAAGAGTAGAAGATGCACAAATCAATATACCAAGGTCAAGGTAACGTTACTAATCTCACAGGGAGAAATTTGTATATCAATATACGTCACTGCACACTTTCAGTCGTTTAAATAGCTCAAGGTAAGATGAATTTTCCCTAAAGTATGCTGACTGATGATCATTCTTTAAAGCCTCTCATAGAAACAGTTAAGAACCAGTTCTGTGACATGCTGAACTGTGCCGCCATCTTGTCAAAATGCATTTTGACTACTAGACTATAAACACTGTATGAAATTATATTTCCATTCAACTCATATTTGATATTCATTAGATGTCTTATCAATCCCACCCCATAAACCTGTCACTGTATAGAATATAGACTTGAAGGATTATGTCCAAAGTATGGACTGGTAGAGCAATATTCCTCTCACCTCTCATAATCATAATCACCGATTCATTCATTACAAATTAATCCAAAGGTTTTTCTTATCACCTAGGAAATGTTGCCAACTTTAAATGACCTCTAGACCATTCCAGTCCATTTATGTCCCTTAAATGCCATTGGCACATACATGCATATGATGTTGGAATGCCCAGGAGTCCAATCCTTCTGAGTCCAAGTCGCCAACATCTTGTCTGACATAACTAAGAGAACTATACCCTGGCTATCACATGTTTTGTTACTGAATGGTGACTTAGCTCCCACTTCAACCCTTCAAAAAAGTTGCTGGATTAACCAACAAAAAATGATGGTAATGAGATGGAGATCTCATCAAAAGCTCAGTATATATGAATGGTTGCACCAAGCACAAGGGGTATAGGCACAATCTATTGGGAATTAGCAGCACAACTGGAACATACAGTACTGTGCAAAAGGCACATGTAAAGAAAATTCCATAAAGCGAAAATGCATTAAAAAATAATGAAATGAAAACTTTCTAAATATCCAAAAAATACTATAAAGAGCAGTAATGTAAAACACTAATGAAAAATAAAAAATAAACATCTAGACCAAATTTATATAAAAAATCTAGGGCGCCTAAAATCAGATTGCTTGGCTGAAACAACCCATTCCATAAAGGGTAACCAATGAAGAAAACATAATAGATAAGAAACATATATATGTGCCCTACCTGTTTTCTGTATTGAACATCAACATTTCTAGAGATTGATCACAATCTCAAGGCATACCTTAGTTCCCACCGTGAAAACCAGTGCCTCACTTCACTGGTTGAAAACCACTGTGCTAGGCTATAGGCATCGGCCATGTGGTGCAGGAATAGGACCTACGGCAGAGCTGCTGGGTGATAGATAAAGTAGGGCAGGGGTAATGATGAGGCATCATCGATGTAAATGATACTCAGGGAGGCCTGGCGAGAGGTGGTGGTGGGAGGAGAGGGGGGTGAGTGCAGGTGAGAGAGAAAGAGAGAGATCTGAGCAGGTGAGAGAGACACCAGTACTCATGAGAGATGGGAGCAGGTGAGAGGGATGGAGGGAGGGAGGAGAGGTGGATGGATGGAGGGAGGGAGAGAGGGAATAGGGATGATGAAGAGGGAGAGGAGAGAGAAACAGAGGTGTTGGGGTGGTGATGTATGTAGGCCTGTCACAGAGTGGTCGGGGAAGATGCAGTGTGCTCCCTCCACTGGGGAAGCTACCCCCTTCCCACACACACACACACACACACACACACACACACACACACACACACACAAGCATAAACAGACACACACATAAAAATACGCACAGATGGACACACACATGCATGCAGGCTCGAATGAACACACGCTTGTGCACAGAAGCATGTGCACACTCACACACAGGCACACACACACGCACCCACAAAATCCTCACATATTTGGCAACCATCCCCCACCTACCCACCAACCACCTCTCACCAGGTTGGCCTGGATGTAGAGGCTGACTGATAACCCAAAGGTTGTTGGGTTGATCCCCACCACAGACAGGGGTGTTTTCTAGCTGTGAGCTGGTGATTGGAGGGTGGTCGGTGTTACTTATAAAGTTCCCACCGACAGTGCCCTTGAATAAGGCACTGAACCCCGAACTGCACTGTAGGTGACCACACACTCTGGCATCTCTGATGAAATGCATAATAGGTGGCTGTATGTGTATCAAGAAGGGAAATGCAGAAATACTAATTCCAGTTACCATGTGTAAAATAGTTAGTAAGGTAATTTAAAATGCTGGCTTACTATGTACTTACTATGTAAGCAAAATAGCTAAAAATTATTTGTAATTACAGCACACACATGGAGGTACTGGAAATATCTCAGCATGATATGTTGTCTACGTTTGGCCAGTTATCAACAAGGAAAAGAAAAATATATCACCAAACAACAAAATGGGCCCATCACCAATAGCTGTTTTAACAGTGTTAAGGCATGGCCAGACTTTGAAGCAAAGTGCACCTCTCATTCACTTCCACTGGAAATAAAAAACGTTATTTCCAGTTGCAAAGAAATGCATTTGCGCTTAGTGTTACATGTGACTTGCAAATTCGCCCAGCCAGCCAGCCAATAGAAACACTGCTTTGGGCATGTTCACCATCCAACAAGTTACCGTTTTTAAGTTACCTTGGTGATGCTAGTAGTAGCTAATAGCTAACTAGCTACCATTCAGCATCGAGCATAGAAAAGTAGCTATGATAATGCCAGTTAGCCAGTGCCAGTGTCACGGTTGAGCACTGAATTTATGATCACAGGACCCAAGAAATCATATACACAAACACAAAGTTCAACATTTTTATTTCTGCTTTTCAAGCAAGATGTTGAGCCAACTCAGCTCCAAGATAGCCGCTAGTGGCATCCTCTTCAATTTTGGAAATGCCCGTCCTATCACACAATATCATATACTTTTTTGTTGCAAAGAGCAATAATTCATTGGCCAAAATCAGATGTTTTTAGCCTATATGATTTGTATGTGAATCTGAATGGATGAATACAGTACGTTTGTGAGCAGTACATATATATGCTATCCATTTGTGCGTGTATCAGAGGTGAGAAGTGAGGTGAGGAGTGTGTGTGTGTGTGTGTGTGTGTGTGTGTGTGTGTGTGTGTGTGCTGTTTTGAGTCGGAGAGCAGAATAATCCATTCTCTCCACAGCAGTATGGAGAGACACTGTTGTCATGGCATGTTTCACACACTCACACACACACACACACACACACACACACACACAGACAGTTGTCATGCTGCGTTACATGGAGCCATGATCACATTATCTAGCGCTGGACCCTACACACTCATTCACTTATACAGCATTCTCTGTTGATTTCCTTCTCTCTCTCTCACACACACACACACACACACACACACACACACATACACACACACACACACAATATAGCAACCAACAGCTCACCCGATGGGTTGGCTGAGATGGAGAGCGGAGAGCAGCACCTACACACACACACACACACGGTGGTCCTGCCGACAAGCTCTTCCACGCCAGATTAATCTGGTTTACAGTCTTATCTCAGCACAGATAGCACCTCCGCAGGCACACACACACACACAAATATAATATCACAAACCACTTTTAGACCGGGAGGAGCAAAGAGTGGGAGACACGCATGCACATACACACACACACACACGCATGCACACACACACATGCATGCACACACACACACACACACAGCCTGGTCACAGGAATACAATTGCCTGTTTACCTGTGGGTGGGCCGGTCAAGAGAAAACAGCCAAACAAAACAAACAATAAAAAAGAGTGAATAAAGATAAACAATTGTTGAAAAGAAAGACAACTGGTCCATGTGAGGGTTGGGAGCAGGTGGGGGGTAGCAGGAGAGAGTTTGGATTCAACAAACATCACATTAGTCACACCAAGAAACTCCTCCACCCAGAATAAATATAACAAAAAGAATATTGAAGCAATAATTCTCAAAAACTTCTCTGTCCTTTCTAGCTCATGAAGGTCAACTTACAGTTTAAAAAATTCTTGAGCATTTTCAAATTTCTACCAGTATATTGTTGTTCCTTGCACATCTTCACTGCTAGGCTACCACTGATGAAATGCTGGCTTACTCTGCTATGTAAGCAAAATAGCTAAAAATTATTTGTAATGCACACACAAACTCATCCCAGCTGTCAAATTACTAAATGTGAAACAATTTGGAAAAAAATAAAATCAATTTGGCACAGTTTATGTCAAGGGAACAATCAATTTATTTGTCTTTTATATCTCATGAAGCAGAGTTACATGAAAGTCTCATGAAGCTTACAGAGTATAGTAATGTTTCCTCCAAATTCATTAGGCAGGAAGATTTAAAGGAATATTACTTGCCAAATAAAGTATACGGACAATTTTTAGAAATAGCACCTTCAGCATAATCAAGAATCCAAATAAGATCAGATTTAGAACCACAACAAACGAAGCCAGTACCCAAGCGGGGTGTAAAACAGGGATAAATCACCACTGCATGAAAACATTGAACAGTGAAAACCCTACAACATTAACACCCCCCCGCCTTCACACACACACACACACACACACACACACACACACACACACACACACACACACACACATGCACACAGTCAAAAGGGGGAAAAAGTGTGTTAACAATCAAAATTAAAGGGGAATCTTAAAATGACATTCATTTGCTATGTAATGTAAAAGTGCAACATTAGACGAACAACGACAGTGTTAGTCTCAAAACAAAGCAGTGGGGCTTGTTCCATATTGTAGGTCTAACAGAATTTTATGGAGGCGAAGGTTTTAATCAAAGAAAAAAAAAGACGTTTAGTCTGCCTCTTTCGTCATCCCTGCCCCTCTCCCTCTCCTTCTCTATTCTTTCTCCCCTTCCTCCATCTCTCCTCCTCTCCCCTCAGTTTCCACCAAGGAGACTTATTGATTTGGCGTCTCCTTTCCATGCTCAAGATGAAATAATGAGTGAATACAGAGAAAAGAGAGAGAAAAGGAATAGAAAGAATAGAGAAGAGAGAATAGAAAGAAAGAAAGAAAGAAAGAAAGAAAGAAAGAAACAACACAATACAAAAGAAGAGGGAAGTGGGAAGAAGGATACAGAAAGAGAGAGAGGGAATGATTTCTCTGCTGGGAGAGAAGAGAGCAGCTAGTAGGATTAAGATGATTTCATTAACTATCTTCGGCGACTTCCCCCTTAAACCCCCAGCTTACACACACACACACACACACACACACACACACACACACACACTCCTCCCATCCTCCCTCTTAGTCAGTTGTCTGTGTTAACAGCAACACATTGAGGGGAAATGTGCATCAGCCTGCTACAAAAACAAATTTAATTTAATTTAATTTAATTTAACAATTTATTTTGAGATATACCACTCACTATAACACTTATAACAACATTTCATAATTACATACACACCACCAATAGAAAGCACAATGAAAATGTATTGCCGTGTGTTGCTATGAAATTAAGCTTTACATTCTTTAATTGAATTGCCTCCTTCCTTCCTCATATTATTTTCTATTGGATGTATTACTCAAAGGTTCATTATGAATGATGCATTATGCAAAGGTGCATTATGTTATTTCATTTCAGAATAATTAATAACACAAGAAACAAATATAATATTTAATTGTAAGAAAGACACATAATATTTGCCTCATTATTACATGAATGTTTTAAAATAATGAATGTTTAATAGTATTATTTCTATTTCTGAGATGTGCTAATATGATAAGGTATAGTGGCACTCATAATTTTAATGCAACCTGAAAATATAAAATACACATTTTAAAATGAAACTGCTACAATGTAAATATACAGTATTTCATAGAAGATAAAAGGTGCATGAGGTAGTCTTTCCCCACTTTAATAAAACAGAAATGCCAGTAACAATCTTAAAAAAATGTGAAATAGATATACTCTGTTAAATAGTTTACTGAATGGTGAGACTCGATTAGGAGAAATACCTGTGTGTGTGTGTGTGTGTGTGTGTGTGTGTGTGTGTGTGTGTGTGTGTGTGTGCGTATCTCTACCTTCTCTAGTTGAACCAACACAGCATTTCTCAGCTTCAGATCAATGAGGCAGGCTGCAGTTCATATTTTCACCAGCATAAACCATTTATCAGCTTTTACCATGGACTGATAGATGACTACATCTCTCTCTCTCTCTGTCTCCATCTTTCTCCCTTCTCTTCTCTGCCACTTTTATTCTCTTCCTCTTTCTTCCTTTCTCCATCTCTCTGTTCTTCCCTATCTGTCTTTCTTTATTTTTCTCCCTGCTTCTCATTCTCTCCGTCTATCAATATCTGTCCTCTCCTCTCCCTCTCCTGCAGTAACAGACGGGGAAGCGGGAAAAAACAGCATTACTACAGTAGTGTGAATGCACAGCGCAGACATTATTACAGTGACGACGGGGAACTAAACTCCACTGTTCGCTCCTCACAGGGAAAACTGGACAAGTGTCAATTCCTAATTCTCACCAATTTCTCTCCCTCTCTCTCACTCAGAAAACAGCAACTGTGAGCAACGCAGAGCTGAGGGGAGTAAAGAGGAATAAACAAAATATAACACACATCATCATCGCTGTCTCTACCTTTCTTTTTCTGTCTCTCGTTCCTTCTCTCTTTTCTAATTCCCCTTCTCTCCCTCTCTCTCCTTTTTTCCTTTTTCCTCTTTTCTCTTCTTCCCATTCCTTACATCTCCTTTCCTCTCTTCTTACCGCTTCCTTCCTCTCTGTCACTTGTCCACCCTCTCCCCTTCTTTCTAATGGACAGCTGTCGACTCTATGTGTGTGTATGTGCTGTCTGTCTGTACTGAATGCTGTGAGTGGCCTCTACTGGCTGACTGAAGGGAATTAATATGATTCATAGAGAAACAGAACACAGCACCGCTTACACACACACACATACAAACACATACAAACACACACAGACATGCACAAAAAAAAGAACACACAGGCATAATGCACATTTAAATCTAAAATGCAAATATCCTTATTGCATGTGAAGTTATGTTGTTAGGAGAACAGCATAAAGTTATGTGTGTGTGTGTGTGTGTGTGTGTGTGTGTGTGTGTGTGTGTGTGTGAGAGAGAGAGAGAGAGAGAGAGAGAGAGAGAGAGAGAGAGAGAGAGAGAGAGAGAGAGGCTATGCTGGGTACAGTACAGGGAACAGTAGGCCATAGATTTATTGCTTTCAGGGGAACAGAAGGCTGTAGGCCCCAGGGGTCTGTCCTCACATCAATATAACAATGACACGCATCGACCCAACAACGGCCCGCTTGCTTCATCACTAGGACAAAGTAGCATCGATAGTTAGAGAGAGCGCTAACATGTTGGCAATGAATAGAACAGAACAGAATAGAATAGAATAGATGAGCACAGAATAGAACAGAGCGGAACATAGCAGAAGAAAGCAGAACAGAATAGAATAGAGCAGAATAGAATTATAGAGGGAAATCTCGCACCACTGATTAAAATCTAAAAACACAGCTGGAAAACATGTTAAATAGACCAAAGAATGAAGATTTAAACTGTATCATGTCATGGGGAGAAAACATGTTGTATTTTCTTTGGTGAAATATCATTGTCCCCCTCTAACCCTCCCTAAAGTTGATGTAAAACCTACACTACAACACTTTTGTGAGTTGTTCTAGATGAACGTAACTCACTCTAAATGGCTAAAATGTGAATGTCATGAGTTGTGGAAAATCAGATGGTTTATTTTCAAACACTAATCTACTAGGAAGCCTTCACTGTAGCGCCGCTATTGTCTGTGGGTGAGGGTATTTTTAATGCCTCTCCTACACCCTTCAGCCTAATAGCATTCACACACACACACACACAAACAGCGCAGCTGGCTCAGTGATAAATAGACTTATTCTAGAAAAATCAAACCAGCCGCATTTAAATATAGACAACTTAATGCAAAGGTCAACATTGTAATCAGCGCCTTTGATCTTTATAGAATTTCTAGCGGACCACATGATAAATCTAAAACAGGGACATTTGCAGAGTCTGTGCGTGTGTGTGTGTGTGTGTGTGTGTGTGTGTGTGTGTGTGTGTGTGTGTGTGTGTGCTAATAAAACTGTAACGATCACAGCCTTTATGCACTTAGCAAGTGTTTTATTATAATCGCCATGGCGACACTGTCTTCTCATGAAGATGAGATGTCAACACGCCTGCCCGTGTGCACACACAAACACACACGTGGACCACATAAACCTATTAAATACATGGTAAATATTACACACATACACACCATCACCACCAATAAACGCAGCAACTGTACAGAAGGAATTTTCTCTCACAAACACAGACACAAATATGACACATAATTACTTCTTCCCCTTTATAAAGTAATCAGAATTACAAATACATTTATATTTTAGGGATTTAGACACTCTATGACACTTATCCAGAGCAATTTACAATGAGTGCAACAGTAGAATAGGCTTCAATTCCTACATTACCAAAATAACAAACAACCAGTAGTAAGGAGATCAAGGGTCAGGGCCATGGTGCTCTGACAATACTCCTGACAATTGAATGATCAAGAGAGAGGTGTTAGGAAAATGAATTAAAAATAAGAGCTAAGGAGAGAGGTAAGAGGGATGTTTTCTTCCAAGATAAGAGCAAATTAGAGTATGGTGTGAGTGGGTGACGTGACTTCTTGAAGAGATTAATTTTCAAGTATTACCACATATCACATAACTAATAATGTTTAGCAAACTAAACTAAGATTAGGTTTTTGACTTGAGGCCATTTTATTTTATGTATCTAAAATCAAAAATTGCCAGTTGAAATATTTCATAACCTTGTTTAAACAAAAAACTGTGTTTATCCATTTATCCATCCATGTTTTTATTCTAGATGCAAGGAGAAGAAAAGAGGAGGAAAGGTAACTTTCTTCATTCTCTTTTCTTAGTGAGAGAACAAGTTGTAAAATGGAAAAGACAGACACCAGTACAGACAGACAGAAAGACAAATATTGTTAAAGAAAGAGGGAAACACAGTAAGTGTAAGAGTGAGGGACTGTGGACGAGGGAAAATGAATAAAGAAGAGGGCGGAGAGAAATCAAATGAGAAAGGGCAGAAAGACAGAGAGAGGGGAAAAAATAAAATGAGAAAGAGGATGGAGAGAGCGAATATAAGGTAACATTGAGGGGAGAGAGTTTGTTGCCATTGAGTGATGAAAAGTCCATATGTTACCGAGCCATCATAAATTATGTCCCAACAACGTATGGTAGAGGGGGCACGGGGTTTGGTGTGCATGTATGTGTGTATGTATGTGTGTGTGTGTGTGTGTGTGTGTGTGTGTGTGTCATCCAGAAATAGGACACCCACCCAGCTAGTCAGACAGCTAGCCAAGGAAACAAATAGCCCTCCTCGCTACCAGGACAGACCTGCTGCACCTATACCTGCCACGACTATTGCTGCCTGCCCACACACACACACACACACACACACTCATAGAGATACCTACAAACGCACACATGCACGCAGAGTAGAGCACAGCACAGCACAGCAGCCTGCCTACTTTCACACAGTCACACAAGCAAACACATTCTTCAGGGTGAGGAGAATGAACATTTGAGACTTAAGAAAAAGAAAGACATGTTCTTCTCTTTTACAGAAGCAAAAATGAGTAAGAGGGGGGAGGAAGAGGTGAGCTGTAAGTACAGAGACTTGCAGAGAAGGGTAAGGAGACAGAGAGAGAGGGGGAGAGAGAGGAACAGACAAGCATGTATTATTATATAAGGAGAGAAGAGGATGAAGGAGGGGGAGCAAGGGATGAGGTGGAAGGAGGCAGAGGAGGGTATGATTAATTGTTGGCCTGAGTAAAGAGAGAGGTAGAAAGAGAGAGAGAGAGAGAGAGAGAGTTAAACGTAGAGAGAGAAGTGGGGCCTCTGTCCTGCAGTAGCCTAGATGTTAGAAAATCGGGCTTGAACCTGTAGGATAAAGGTTTGAATCCCCATAACAACTGGGAAAATGTGGGTGGGGCAAGTGAATGAGTAACGCTCTCCCCTCCCTGAACAACAGCTCTTGAGGTGGCCTTGAGCAAGGCACTTAACTCCCTGCTGTTCCAGTGGAGATGCTCAGTGACTGGCTGTACTGGCAGTTCCCAGTTGTGAATGTGAGTAACTGAAGAGCATGCGTGCTCAGTCGACCTTTCCTGGATAAATAAAGGTTTAAAAAAAGCTGTGCAGAGAGATCACACACACCACCCAACCAGGTTGCAGACTGGCAACCTGCAGACAGATGCAGGGCCCCTCCATGAAGCTTGCACTGTAATATTCACACTGAGCCAGCAGGACACAGCCAGAGGTGGCTTGTGATCTTGCCCCAATGTACGATCCCAGACCACAGAATGGAGCGCTACTACCTAAGACTGTCTGTGTCCCTGCTCTGTTTGTGTGTTTACTAATAAATCATCCCATTACACATCATAAGTAGGCCATCATAATTAATTGGCCAGCCGAGAGAAGCTCTGACAACATGCCCCCAGCGGTACACACACATACACACACAAGACGCTCACACATACTGTACATATACACAAGAAAGCAATCACTCACACGTTTAATACCAAAAGAATACATATGCATATGTACAAGCAAGCAATCACACACACACTCACACACATGCACACTCACAAATGAGAAAGTTATTGAGATTACCATGTAGCCTATATGTCCAACAGAAATTGTCTGCATGACATTGTGTTTCATGTGTTGTTATTGCTATAGTTCATGTCAATTATATACTATCCACAATTTTAAGAAAGGCATTTAATTTCAAACCACAGATTAACTCCAACAAGACACGGTGGTCATTTGTTACTGTCTGATATGTACCATATACCATAATTATGTAAATTGCGGAGCTGCAATTTCAAGGGACCAAGGAAATATTTTACAATATCCGCACTTCCTCCCCTCTCCCTCCTGCCCCTCCCCAGCCTGCTGTCCAGCTCCATCACTTATCGTTGGTGCCACACCAAAGCAATACATGGAAAAACAGGAGACGAATGAACAATGTACTGACTACACACACTATGCAGCTCACTACAGGGGACCTACGGCAGCCTATCAAGTGTCTGTCTGTTCGTCTGTCTGTCTGTCTGTCTGTCTGTCTGTCTGTCTGTGTGTGTGTGTGTGTGTACATCCCTGCGTGTCCCATCATGTGTATGTCGATGAGTGAGAGCGTCTATGCATGTGTGTATATGCACGTCTGCTTTGTGCACATGCATATATATAAGCATGTGACCACAACAGAGTTCTATAACATCGGTGAAAGAGAGAGAGAAAGTGCGGGAGACTGTCGGTGCTAAAAGGAAAAGAGGGAAAGGTGACCCTGGCAGGAAGAATGAATGACCTCTGATACCCATCTTTAGATAGGAGGAGTAAAAGATACCTGATTGGGGTTTGAATAATTTAAAGGGACATTCCACACAGACCTGTAACCCCGCCGTCCAACACCGAGCTAAAATAAACAAACGTTACTCTTGACTTCAGGTTAATGCATGATTTGGAGCAATTTGTTGCTTCGATTGTGTTTTTGTTTGATTTTTTTTAATGACGTTTTTATTATTTTATTTGTTTTTTCATACATGAATGCATTTTTATCTGAAGATTAAGATATTCAACAGGGTAATCTGTTTTTCTAATCACAGTCTTTTGGCATACCTGGAGGTCACAGGCTAGGTCATGGGCTATAGGCAGGTGAGTGTGGAGAGATTTTCCCAGCATGTGGAAAACATAATCCCATGTTGTCATACAGTATATGTGTACACATCCTGAATTAGCCTTGATTTGTTGCCTTTATCTATTATTACCTACTTATACATGAATATGTAAAAAAAAACCTGTAAGAACTACTAAAGCATCTTGAGTCAAGAGAATGTACAGTAAGAGCCAATTTGCCAGAATAAGAAAAATTGTTACAAATCCCAGTAGAAACTTCTGTTTTTTGAACCTGAACCAAATCTAACATAAAATGGTATTTCTTCAAAGAGTTAAAAGAATCCAATCCAGCACAGCAAGTACTGACAGACAATTAAATCCTTTAAGATATCCCGTCTTTAAACTTTGCTCAGCTTGTGGTGCGCTTGTTTAAGTTAAGGTGTGCTTCATTTAACATGTCAGCCAGAGGATTAGCCAAAGACACGCAAAACAAAATGCCAGGTCAACAAAAATCAAAAGACCATTCATCAAATTAAACTCACTTACTTACATAGCAACATTTTGTACAAGCTGGCAATAGAATGTGCTTCAAAATAAGGTAATAAAAATAGCTGTGTAGACTTTGCCATGGTCTGAAAATGTCAAAACATTGCTCACTTGCTAAAAAATAGGTCACGTAAATATCAGCAACAAAACAAAATATCACTTTTTGTATAAAGCTATAGATCCTTTCAATGAAAATGACATTTATGAATAATTTGGGTATTTTTTGATGTAAATACATTACTACATGTGAATAACAATGGCTTAATGAAGAATGGAGCTACATATACTTCATATTACATTGATTATATTGTCTTATATCAAGAGTGTATTGTTTGTGTGCCTTTTGTAATGAAGAGATCTTTTTTCTAGTCTCTTAATGGAAATAGAGCCGTGAACCACACAACCGCACACCCCCGCACACACACCAAACACACCAAACAGATTTATTGGCTTAATTTGCCGACCCCTGCACCCGTGTGTGAGAGATAGAAAAGGAGGAGAGAGAGAGAGAAAGAGAGAGTGGAAGAAAGAGACAGAGGGAGGCCAAGGTCAGGTTTAGCAGGGTCAAGTTCAGTCTGTCTCCCTGCTGCATTGCATTATGCAGTCAGCTGACTGAATTAGCATGACAACCCGATTTAGCCTGCCTCTTCTCCCCATCTCATCCCTGTAACACACACACACAGGTGTATGAACATGCATACAGAGGCACACATATACACATAAATGAACATGCACACACACACATGCAAGCATATACTTCACAATTGTCAGCCCGCTATATCCAGATTTAAAATAGTAAGCACTATTTATATGCTATACATTTTATAGCTTTAATTGAATTAATCTTAGCTTTTTGTTTTTTTTAAGAAGGTCGAGTAGTTTGCAATATTTTGTTACCAGGTGCTATAGGCTTAAAATGGAAACTGTGTTACAACTGTTTTAAGCTGCTAAGGAAACAGAACCAAAATATGCCGTACCCAGAGATAGTATGGGTATCGTCCATCTAATCCAATAAGTACTTTCTGTTTTGTTGGCTGTTGCTGAAGTTCATAGCCCAGAGAGAGAGAGAGAGAGAGAGAGAGAGAGAGAGAGACGGAACAAGACGTCCTCTCCATTGATCAGAAATTCAATTCAAAGTCTATAGATAGAAATAAATGAGCTGCACTTGGATTGAGTGTGCACGCTTCATACACACAAACACACACACACATGCACTTGGGTACATAGGATCAGGTATATTGCATGTCAGGTTCACATATACACACATACACACAGATGCATGCATGCACATGAGCACACATGGATGCATACACTTAAAAATGTATGCCTGCATATGCATGTACATAAAGACCAGCAGAGTAGGACATAAGTCAAACAATTCACATGCCAAACTCACACATGGATCTCCTATGAATTAACACTAGAAACTAGAACCATAGGCCAACACCACTTTTCCCATTCTGGGAAAAGTAAAAACTCACTAATTGAAGTAGAAGTAGATGTAGAGGTAGGTTGAGGGAAAGTGGACATATTAAAAAACTCCACATTCACAAGAAAAATTAGTCTCTCAAAAATGTAATACTATTGGGCAAGTTGTTATTGTATTGTTATTAGTGGCAGCTGTTTGGGGCATCCGGCAAACAACATTTCCGAATGTCCAAGGCCACTTCCTGAACTATTGTGAAATCAAATTGAATTATCCATCAGATCGATCATGCCAAGCCTACATCATCACTGTTCAACAAATGCGTTTCCATCACTACTTGTCACAGTTTCCTCAACAACAAAAAAGTTTTCAGTTTCAAGCTTCGGGAAAGGTTGAAAGGGGGGAAATTTATCAAATTCTGTCTTTTCAGCTTTTCTAAATTGATACATCATAACTTGCAAAAAAGACAAAGGTGAAAACCCAGCTCGAGAGACATAGACAGAAACACAGACAGATACAAAGAGAAAGATAGACACATAGTTGGTAACAGCTACAGAAACAGAGACACAGAAATAGAGAGTGGTCCAGCAAGGCAGAGAAAGAGAAAAAGTGAGGGATGGCTAAGTCTAAATTAAGATGCCGGCTTTCCAATAGGACCTTGACACAGTGGTTGACCTACTCATGACAGGAACCCACCGCCGCGGATTTGGAATTCTATTAGTATTACCAGCTATAGGGGAGGGGGAAAAAATGTCACGCAGTCATCAGGAAGAGGCCAATCCATAGCTTCTATCCATCAGCCAATTACTGGTGCTAAAGTGGAATTAGATAGGTATTGACAATGAGAGGAGGAGGAGGGAGATTAGGGGGAGCGATGGGGAGAAGGGAGGAGAAGAGAAGAGAAGAGAAGAGAAGAGAAGGGGGAGGGAGGGAGCATAGTAAGAGAGGGGGAAAGCAGAAGAGAGGAGAAGGGAAAAACTGGGGGAGAATTGGAAAGAGAGATTAGAAAGGAAAGAAGAGACGACGAAGATCAGGAGAGAAGAGAGAAGGCATAGAAGAAGGGAGCAGAGGCATAGAAGAGGGGAGCAGAGGAAAGGTAGGGAGAGGAGAGAAAAGGAGAGGAAGTGGTAATGCGGAGGTGAGGAGAGAAGAGGTGGGAAGAGGAGAAAGATGGGGAGGGCCAAAAAGAAGGAAGGAAGTAAGTTGGAGGAGGTGGGAGGAAATATAAACTTGACTGAGGTACAGTGAGGTAGTGAGGTACAGGTACAGACAGAAGGTACCAAGACAAATTCTTTTTTAATGTATGGACTGCGTCTCAATTACTTTTGTACAATAACATACAAAATACTTAAAACTTGAAAATGGTCTTGCCAGAGAAAAAAACTGGTATCGGTGCATCCCTAACTTTCACACTCAACCATTCTGTCTTCGCTGTGTACAAAAATGAGAAATCTACTAGAATTTAAAGAAGTACTAAAAATCTAATAACTTTCCTTGGAAATAAAAAGCAGCAAATCAAGGTGATTCTGAAATACTGAAGGAGGGTGAAATGTCCTTACTATCCTTTAAAAATAACTAAAATAAAATGAGAGTTGTTTGTTTTCACCTTGAGCTCCATCAGGTGTTGGGTGGAGTCCTTTGGGACCGGCTTCTCACAGCAACATAATCCCAGCAGGGAGCACAGGTAGTCGATAACCATCACACCTAAAACAGCAGCAAAAACAACCACATGAGTTAACCCTTCACACTGAGGAACAAAGTCAGGCTGAAAAGATGGAAAAGGAAAGGAAGGGAGAGAAGAAATGGAAAGGAAGAGAGGGAAGAAAAGGTTCAAGGAGGAAGAGACAGAAGGAGAGAGAGAATACTAGGGAAAGAAAGAAAAAAGAAAGAAAAGAGAAGGAAAAAAGAGGTGAGAGAGAAGGAGAGAAAAGGAGGGAATATAAACTCAGAGCTATGTAATGAATTTATGCCTGGCTGGCAGATCTTTATAAGTTATTGGAAAAATAGCCGGGGCGGCGTATTGACACAGCTGGGCCTGGGATCAATACATTGAGAATGGGCAATACATTTTAATTTAAAACTGTTCAAACTTTAGCAGCAAATCCATGCGGCTCAGCGCAGCCTCTTGCCCCATCCAGACACACACATACACATGCTCTCACACACATGTGCACACGTTTGGTCTCACACACAGTCAAGGGTTTGGTTGAGAGAGATAGCGACTCAGACAATCTGTTTGATCCCAGCACACACACACACACACACACACACACACACACACACACACACACATCCTTACTCACACACGGTATTAATATACCGCTAAGAAAATCCCATTGGCTCACATTCATTCCCTAAACTCTTTCCCTAATCTTTAACCCAACTTTTAACATTCACAACAACAAGCCTAAACCTAGGCCTAACCTCCTCAGCCTAACACAAATTTTATCACTAAAGCCTAACTCATAATCCAGTTTCCCTAGTAAGGGTGACTACAGCGAGAGCCTTCCTATGTCAAGTGTATACACACAAAGACAAATACACACACACACACAGACATGCCAACCGACTTGACCATTGAGCAGTATAAGATAATGGTTGCACACACATCTGTTGCTGCAAGTAAGTGACTTAACTGCCTGCACTACTGCACACACACACCTCGAAAGCCCTTTGCATGGCTATGAGCTAAAAGAAATGTTGTTCTTGGTATGGTCTATGGTATAATCTCTGTGTGTGTATTTTACAGGCATAGTTCCCTCATTCCTCTTATTCCCCATCTTGGCTCACACCACACTGAAATTTCACTGCATATCTTCCTCAATAAATCAGTGTGTGTGTACATATATGTGATAAAGCTGCCTCAGCTGCCTCATATAATGTGATTTTGCCAAATGGTCTGGTAATTTGCATTATTTTGTGTGTGTGTGTGTGTGTGTGTGTGTGTGTCATCCTTGACCAGTGCCCAGGGACAGACTTGGCCCAGTCACGCTTTGGGTCACTAGGTCAGGTCAGCTGGAGAGGAGGGGAGACGAAGAAAGAAATGAAAGAATTTCTGCCTTGCATTTCTTGCATTTATCTGCATCTGTCGTTTTCTGTTCCATATCTATTCTATTTCAGTATTTTTCTAAAATTCAATTCAATTCAATGCTTCTCTGTTGTTCTAAATCCTCACATAGTACTGTAGTTGTAGTTAGTCGGTCAGGTAGAAGATTTGCCTCCAACTCCTAAATCGATGTCCTGCCTGCTGTATTCTGGGGCTACAATTCCAGTCAGTCTGTGTTATCTGGTCTCACCTGGAGATCACGTTAGTTTACTACCATTGTAATAGTACGTTAAACTAGTCACCCCAAACAGCAGTGTTGGGCTCGTTACTCAAAAAATGCAATGTAACGTTATTCCTCTTTACTCGTTACTCATTTCGAAAGTAATAATACTACTTTACGTATTACTCCTTGTGAGAAGTAAGTCGTTACACTACTCGTTATTACTTTAATAATACCGTAACGAGTATAACGTCATTACTCCCCCCAAATTAAAAAAAAACCGAGATTGTTTCCTCTTACCTTCAAAATACCTTGCCTGTGCATCTCCGTGACTGATAACCAAATGCTGCGCAGCTTAGCTTTTGGTACCTACGCATATTTTACAATAGACAATATTTTTGTCGTCTCTGTTCTTGACAAAATCAAAGTAATAACAATACTTCCAGCCGCTGAATGTAAACGTATCCATCTGGCTAGCTAGCTAGCGCGCGAGACGTGTCCTTTAGTTATAACGCAAATAAATCCGGGGATGGAGATGGTCATATTAAACTGTGTCATGAAGGGCTGATAAAAGTATCGCGACGATGTATTTCCCTGATTGGTAACAGTAAATGTATTACTGAAATTGAAATAGTAACTTGTTATGCTACTCGTTACTCGTTACTAGGTACGTTGCTACGATTTCAGAACATCCGGGTCTCAGTCCAGAGGCAGTTATGCTGCATTCCATTAAAAATTGGTGGTCGGAAATTCCCAATTTGGGTAGTTGTAATTACGATTTCTGCGCGTTCCAGTGGCCAGGTCGGAATAAGCGAGCATTAACATTGACACTAGCAAGAGACTGGTGTTTTTGTGACTCGTTAAAGCAATATCATTAGATCAACTGCTTGATTAATTAAAAAAAATAATCAAGGATGAGAAAGGGCATATGAGATAATAATGTGAACAAACAGGCAACGTCCACACTAAGCCGTTTAAATTTGAAAAAACATTTATCTCTCCGTTTTGGCCTTCCGTCCACACAACGCCGGTGTTTTCGACCCCCAAAAACGAAGCTTTCCGAAAACTCTCTCCCAAGTGGATACATTGGCCCAATCCCAATGTCCCCCCTAAAGCCTAAACCCTGAACCCTCACAGACTTAACTGACACCTGGTAAATGCTTGAGTGCCAGAGGCTGCAAGGGCTCGAAATTGTATAAATAGGAATGGGACAGCACTTTGCGACATATCACATTACCTTGACAACACCAATTTTTTTTTATGTACGATTGTGGGTTTGGGACTTTTTATTTTCCGTTTTTTACTTTCTTCACAACCAAGGCACTTAAGGGACCGACTGCCCGATCTGAACGTCTTCCAGGCTCTTGCCTTACAGAGTGGACGAGAGGTAATTGTCAATAATCAATTGACTCGTTTTGTTAAAACAGCATCATCAAGCAAAAATTTAAATAAATGGTTGATGAATAAACATTTGTCCTTCCATTTGTTTACCGTTTTTTTAAACGCTTTCCCCTGGTAACCCCGTATTCAACGTCACAACGCTATGAACTGTGGGTAATTCCCCCAGGCAAAGTCTGCAGAAATGCAGACTTACGGAAAGTGTGCATAAAGGGCTCAAAAAGTCTGCGAGAGAGCCCTCATGCACTTGACGATTTGACAGTGGGACAGCCCTAAACCCTCACGGACTTAGCGGGAACGCGCCTCAAAGTCCGTGAGTCCGTGAGTGTGGACATTGGGATTGGGCCATTTGCTTGACCTAGTGGCCGAGCAACTGAGTGGTCTGCGCATGCCCCGACAGATATACTGAGATGTTACCGCCCCATCACTGCCAAACAGTTGACAGAAAGTCTGAGGACACCCCTCACGACACATCACCTATTTAAGACTGTGCAATGTTAAAGGAATACAAGTTTCCTAAGTTTTTGGGAGATTGGGCCATTTATCAACTTATCTTAAATAATGAGAACATAGTTACCAAAGTCATCCATGTGTCCCTAGTAGATTGTTTGCTCTTTAGCATACACGTTGAGTGATAATCACCCACATAATGCGTTAACATGGAGCACTGGAGGGAACGATCTACCAGGGAGGTTTGACTTGTGGTCGTGCAGTGTGTCTGCCTGTGTAAGCATGTAATCATGAGTGCTGGTGTGGATGCATGTGCGTTTGTCTGTCTGCATGCATGTGTATATGCGTGCACACATTTGCATGTATTATGAGTTATTTTAGATAAACCAATAGCATTAGTAATTAAAGGACCAGTTTTACCGAGGGATGGGTGGGAGGGCATGCCGACATCTGTTTTCATCCTGCTGAATTAGCATAATTAATTAACGTTAATCAATCCAAACAAATTATTTTTTTAACACCTAGAATAAATCATGGCACATCTCCCCAATCCTCAACACTAACTGATCCAGCACTCTGCAAACCACTCATTGATCAAACAGCAAATGAGACAATGGTGGGCGATGAGGCTTATTGTATTGTATTCCTATTGCATTCCTCTGTCTGAATCCTTATATCGTGAATCATTACTCTGTCATAAACAGATGGATTGTGATGAGAGCTCGGCAAAATATAGTCAAAAATTATGAATAGTAGGACATTGCAAAACTACAGCATCTGCTCTCTTGCACATGATTTACCTGTCCTGATATTTAAACACATCACCTATCAACAAGAACAGATGAACTCCAGTCAGACTGGGTGACACAAACAGTAGAGGCATGAGTATTGCATTTAGCGTTTGACTCACCTAGAGTGTAATATGGATTTCAAACCAGATGATCAGGATGAGGTGATGAGCTGGACAATAAAGTCTATTGTGTTCCTCTTTCTGAATCCATTCATCTTTGACAGTTACTAAGCCACAAACAGATGGACTGTGATTAAGGCTTGGCAAAATCAAGTAGTGTCAGCAGGACAGTGAGATCAAGTTAGTCTTTTGTTGCTGTCAACTCATCTAGAGTGCAATTGATTTCATATTATATGAAGATTGGACAATGGGCTGGGCAATGAGGCCTACTGTATTGTATTCCTATTGCATTCCTCTGAATCCTTGCATTCTTGATCCTTGCTCACAGATGGATTGAGATCAGACAGGGACAAAAAGTATTTGGACAATGACAAAGTTAGTTTTGGTAACATCCTTATAAGCATTATAAGCACACGGAGTGCATGATAATTATTAGAATAAGATATATGATGACATGATATAATCAACACAATATGCAAAACAAGTAGTATTCAAGTATGAGGCAACTGTATGATATTCAGTTGAGTGTATCTTGTCTGTTGATGTTTGTAAGAAAAGTTTATCTATGCTGCTAATGGGAATATAATCTGTTTATAATGCATCATAATGCACTTCAAGTAAAGTGTTTTTTTTATTTTGCTTCTGACCTATCCATAGTGTAGTGTAATACGAAATTAACACCAAAAGATGATTGTAACACAGCCTGGATTGGATTGGATTTGAGGTGGAGGAGGACTTTAACCTTTATTTATGCAGGGAAAGTTGACTGAGCATACTTTTTTCAGCAACACCCTGCTTCCCCTTCATACAGTCACACCTGGCAGCTGCCTAGTATAGCCAGTCTTCTACTGTTGGCCACTAAGCAGCACCACTGGGGCAATTAGGGTTACGTGTCTTGCTCAAGGGTCAAGGGAGGGGAGAGAGTTTCTCATTCACTTTTCCTACCCAGTTTCCCAGCCGGTCCAGGATTCAAACTGACAACCTTCTGGTCACTAACTGTTCTCTAACTTCTATTGCTATCCACATTTTAACAGCCTCCAACATGTGCACACCACCTATCACCAGGAAGAGATGAACAGAGGATTACATAAAGTAATGCACCATAATTTTGTGTTTCACTTTCACATGACTGAAAAAGTTAGGGTGTGGATAAACATAAACACCTGCCTTCAACTCTGACGACCCAGGTTTAATTCCTGACTCATCCAAAGAAGTGTTCTGCTGTGAATGATTTTCATTTTCAGCTTAATTTTTTAAATATTTAACAATAACCAAAGCCTTACCCTAAGCTTAACTAAATTGTTTTAGTTGCCTAACCTTAATCATAACTTTAACCATAACCTAAACCTTGTTTAATCTCAATCACAAGAGAGAAGAGGTGGGGCTTCATGGTACATAGGCAGCTAACAGTTTAAGACAACAACAGAGACAACAACCAGAATGAAAACAGAGAGAGTAGCAGTAGAAAAGTTGGTAGTAGTTGTTACTCTGTGTTGTGGGAGTTCCTGCTAAATGCTTGAGAATTGTTGGCTGATAGTTTCAGCTACTGCAGCTGGTTGTTATGGCAACAAAATGCATGTTGTGTGACCCACTTTGGATTATTAGCTCAAAATGTGGTTGAGGCAGCATTTTTTTCTACATATAGTATAACAGTGTGAACACAGCCTAAATTAGTCTTTTGTTGACTCATCTAGAATATGATATGGATTTTAAACCAGATGAGATTAAAAAGAGCTGGACAATAAGGCCTATCTCTTTCTGAATCCCTCAATATCTGATAGTTAAGCCACAACACAGAATTAGTCAAAACAGAGAAGTATTGGGATTTGCTGAAGTTAATCTTTTTTGTTGTTCATTAATCTAAAAAAACAGGCCGTCAGCTTTGGATTATTGATTTCATCGGCCACCATGTTAAACAGATTCACAGCCCATTATAAAGGTAAAAAAAGTTGATTCAGTCTGGGGGTAGTGACAGATAGGTGAACTATAGGAAGTGAATGCTGATTAATTATGGAAAAATTACAACAGTCAGAATTTTCCTGACCTTTCAAATATAATAATAATAATAATACAATAATAATACAAATACATTGTCTTTTTTTTCTTAGCGCTGCATCATTTTATTTTCCTTATATTTCCAATTTTGGTATTTAGACCTAATCCTCATTTTTGTCTTCATCTGATTGAAATGGAGGTGAGAATCTCTATCTATTTTGTTCCCCTTTTTTTCTTTTGTTTTTGCTTTGTTGTGTTGCAGCATTGGACACCACTACCAGTAAATACTGATAAGCCTGAAGGAGAAGAAAGGTGAGAAGGGTGCTCCTACTTAAAATGGTAAGTACTATCACATGCACACACACACACACACACACACACACACACACATACACACACACACACCAAAACGGAAACCACACTCATACCTGTAAACATGGCTGTGTATGTGCCCTGAAGGCTTTATGAAAAGACAAAAGCAGTCACGAAAGGACTTGGGACACACACACACACACACACACCTCTAATGTTGTTATATTGCTGTCAGGTTTCAGTGGTTTGGGTTAATCAGAAAGGCAAGGGGAAGGGTGCTATCTGCTCACCACACTGCCACATTTATCGATCCCATTTACACACATACACACACACACACACAAATTGACACCCATTTACACCGCACGCACAGGCACCCATAACACCCCTTTAACCATTCTATCGGCCCCAAATAGATTTTCCCATTTTACGCTGCAGAGGCAGGGGAAACACTGAAGCAGAACTGAAAGTGATATAAATGTATCAAAAAACAGATGAACAAACATTGGGGGAAGATTTATTACTGGGGATTTTAATAAAAATCGGAGGCGGATGAATTGATTTTGGTTGTAGGGAGGGTGTTATAAGGAACAATTTATCGGGATGGCCCAGGGAAGATGCATTATTTTCCGATTGTTATCCGGCTTCACTGTTTAAGGGGCTGATTTGTGTTGTGTATTGCATTTTATGGGTAAGAATGGAAGGGGAACTTTCGATGATTTAGGTGGGATGTATTAATCAAAGGCAGCCGGTGTGAACCATAGATCGCCAAGCAAAGGAGGTACGGATGACAGCTCATTCTGCTAGGGAATGTTTTGGAGCTGCACATCGTCGCCTCTCAATCCCCCTTTCTTCTTCTCTTTCTTTCTCTACCTCCCTCTTTCTCTCTCTCTGTATCTTGCTATCTCTCTTCCCTTTCTTTCTTCCTTTCTTTCTTTCATTCTTTCTCTATCTATGCCTTTTCATCACAGTTGAGCGCACAGCCCGTTTTAATTTTATGAGGCTGAGAGTAGCTTTTAACCATCCATGCGGCAAATAAACGGGGGATTAGGAGTATTTAGTGTTTTCCTCCTCCCTAAAAGCCTCTAATCCTTCCTCACTGCTCACTGACCTCTGCTGCTGCCTCTGACATGTGGGGAGACAAGCCCATCATCATCTCTGTTTTACACATTCACTCCTTCTGGTCGATGCCTATATATTATGACCTGTTTGCTTCCATTTCAATCACTTTGTTTCCTCTTTCTGTCCGTGTTTCAGTAACTTTTCATGTTTTTCTCTGTCTTGGTTTTCATCTTGGTCTCTTGGGATTGTTCTGTTTTTCTTTTTGTCTTTGTTTTTTTTCTGTCTCTGTCTATTTCTGCTTAAGTCTGTCTCTCTGTCTGTTTCTGTCTCCGTCTTTCGTCCTGGGTCTCCACCTCTCCATTTGTGTCTACGTCTCTGTCTGCCCTGTGTATGTATCTTTCTCTTTGTCTACTGTTTCTGTGTTTCTCCTTCTTTGTCTGACTGGCTGGTGAAATTTTGAATGTGATTGGAATTGGAGTTAGTTGACTAACAAAAGTGTTATTCCCTTTATAGGCTTCATATTAGTATTGTAATGTGCAGCAAGATTTACAGTATTTTACAGTATTTTACAGAGTCAAACTTACCATTCATTATAGCGTTCCTAATCATCTTTTTAACTCTCATGGACTTCTATGGGGTTTAGCGTGTCTATTTCTGAGTCTGAGATCAGTGATCTCTGCAGAAACATAGACAGTAATAGAAGGCTACTTGGTCAGGGTGGCCTCCTGCCCTCATGTGCTGTGCAAGGGCCTATTTCACTTGATTTGATTGACAAACAATATTCAGACAAGATAAATGATGATGAATACATCAAAATATGAGTATCTTCATGTACAGGAACTTATTTCTGGGCGGGGAAATCCCTTGTTAAGAAGTTTACTTTGCAAACTGGAGCTCTGGGACCTTTGGCCTACAGGGAATGCCCAGGAAAGTGAACAGTTTAATTTAGCACTGCTGCCCTCTATCTAAAACCCCTAATCCACAGCAAAAGACGCACACACACACACACACATTGAAAGGCTATTTGGCCAGGCCAGTCACCTGTGGCCAAGGCTGATTTCTCTTGATTTGAAAGTTAGATTGGTTCTGTGATGAATGGGGTATTTGTATTTGAGTGGGCAGGGTTGGGGTGTAATGGATTACTTGGAACTCAGTAATCTGTATTTATACAGTAGTCTGACTACAATTGTGAGTATAATCTTTTACAGTTACAGGACACAGGAATACAGGATACTTTTGGAAAAATATCTGATTAGGCCATGAGAGATAGAAAACACAGTTATACATAATTTGAAGTACTGTTTAATTATGCTTTTATATAATTTTTTTTTAATCAAATTCAAGTCAATGCAGTGGAGAAACCCCTGGTTAATGTCATGGACAAAATAATTTCAAGTAATCATTTTACCTGGAGTAATCCAACAGACTACTTTACTTCTACATTTATACAACATTAGGAATACATCTTGAAAGTAACCTTCCAATCCTGGTAATCAGTTAGCTAAGGCTACCGTGACTGGGACTGAGAAAGGTAATCCATTTGGGGGATAATGGCCAAAAAGTCCAAACCCAGTCAAAGTTCTTTGGACACACACAGTGAACTACAAATATAAGTGTGTCCATGCGTGTTATAGTGTGGTCACTGGCCACTGATAGGCACTTTGCCTTCAGCATTTGACCCAAGCCTGGTTGAAACTCTGAAAACTCCCTTCACCTGCATCACATAACCTCTGAAATTTAATACACACTGCCTCATCTGATCAAGCCCTTGGTGAGTTTACACCAAGGGGCTGCATCACATGGTAGAATTTAAGTGTTGCATGTCCATTATTCAAGATGAGATTACTTCAATTAACCAGTTGCACTGGAGTATGCACACATATACACATGCACAAAAGCATGTATGTACACAAAAAACAAGAGTACACACACACAATGCACACACACACACACACACACACACACACACACACACACACCACAAACAGATAAATGGGATCAGGGGCCTCGGTATCCCTAGCTTCATGCACAGAGGCCCATAGGGGCCAAAGGTCAAGGTCTTTATGAGGAGCTGAAAGCCCCCTGCTTAGAAATAGAGGAAATAGAGCACCACTTTCTCTTTTCCTCTTTTTGTACCTCTCTCTCTCTCGCTCTCTCTCTCTCTCTCTGTCTCTCTCTCTCCCTCTGTATCACAACATCACACCACACCACAGCTGCAGGCATTTTACAATTGCAATGCTGACACGGTATTGGTCAGATTAAGGCCAATCCCCTGCAATTACAAAATGATTCAGGAGGTAAAAAGCTCTACCCTGAGCCACAGGGATTATGGTTGTGTTTCAGTTGTCTACTAAAATCCTTTCTTTCCATCTGCTGGACCCTTACCTTGACTAGCAAAACTCTGTGAGGGGGAAATGAGACTGGATTCTAAAACTGGATCTTTACATTACATTATTACATTACAGTCATTTAGCAGACGCTTTTATCCAAAGCGACTTACAATAAGTGCATTCAACATAGGTAGGCAAGAAAACTACTAGTCACCAGAAATCGTAAGTGCATTTCCTTCCTAAACAAGCAACTAAGAGCATAACTAGTGTTAAGGTAAGAGTGCAATAAGTTAGCAACCTACTTTATCTTAAACAAATGAGACAAATAAGAGAATCAAATAAACAAGAGCTAAGACAAATAAGTGAACCAAATAAGCAAGAGCTAAGACAAATAAGTGTATCAAATGAACAAGAGCCAATAAACAAGAGCTCAGACACATAATTGACGACAAATAGGCAAGGCTAAGAGGAAGGGTCGGGGTAGTGTTTCCTGAAGAGGTGGGTTTTCAGCCTGCGGCGAAAGATGGGCAGCGACTCTTGATGGGATCTTGACTCAAAAGTGAACAACCGGTCAAATTTACCGTCAGTTACTGGCTCTGCCATGGTAAGGTACGTGAGGTAGACTGAATAAAACACTCTAGGCTTAAAGAAAAGTATAAACTGTCTTACAAAACCTCATCAGTTATGCTTCATGAGAAAAAGCTATTTTGATATTGTATGACCCCAGAAGAAAGATTTAGAAACTGCTTATTTTTTCTTTATTCACAGTTTACATGGGCATGGTGAGATTCAGTCTATGGTCAGCAAGGTTCATGTGGACCCAGAGGTGGGAATCATAACCACAGCTGCACAATCCTTTCAATACCATCCACTTAATAAGAACCATTATAGTTTTTAAAGTTAAAGTTTCCTAATCCTGCATATATCATGTTCCAGTACTGTATAAAGTGGCAGCTAATGCAGAAGTCCCCCCACCCTCAATATTATAATAATAACAATAATGTTATAGTTTTTTGATCCCTGAAATTCACGCCTGCACAGGGGGGTCAGAGTGCAGAAGCTGGTATGGTTTCAGTGTGTTGCTCAAGGACACTTCAGAATGGCAGATGCTTGTCGACACAGGGGCTAGAACCTGGGGTTGAAGGGCAATCTTCCTGTTCACTAAGCCACACCGATGTCTCATCCATCCTGCATTAGTACAGTCTACAGTGCTAGCTATTATAGAAGCTACAACTATCATGCATGAGTTCTGTATAATGATAGCAAACGTAGAAGTCCATGTGTCCTGCATTTATCCTGCATTAGAAGTTCCCCAATCCTGCATCTGTCTAGCATTATTGCTGTATAGTTGTAGCCATGATGTCCAACAAGCATGCAGAGGCATGACAACATGTATGTACGTACAGATGTTCATACAAGAAGAGACTCAAATGAATCATAAAGTCGCTCCACATGTCACTGCCTCAACTGAACAAGGTTCAAAGTATCTGAGCCAGAAGCTCTATACATTCCTGTGTGTGTGTGTGTGTGTGTGTGTGTGTGTGTGTGTGTCCCTGTTTGTGTGTCAGGGCTGATTACTCTTGACTTCATTAATCTCTGCAGTGTGGTTATGATTAGCTCTCTGAGGCATGCCAGAGGACATCTGACACACACACACACACTCGCTGTCAGGTCCGGCCACCTCTCCAGCCCATCTCTCTCTGTTGCCATGATCCAACCAATTAGGTGGGAGCAGAGAGGAATGGATGAGCTCCTGTAACAGGACCAATACACACACACACACACACACACACACACACACACACACACTCTAACACAGACTAACACAGGTTGTTGCTACTGTCACTGTTAACATGGGATACTGGCGTCTTTGTGTTGTAAGTGATAGATGAGTGCAGCGTGTACATTTCTGACAGACAGAGAGAGAATTATAGGCAAAAAGTGAAAGAGTGGGACAGACCAAGAGAAAGCTAGTAAGCAATGCAAGCCAAAGAGAAAGCGAAAGACAGATGTGAGTCACAGAAAAAGAGAGTGAGAGAGGAGTGTAATAGGAGATGGGGTGGGGGGCAGATGAAAAGAACAAGTGAAGTGTGAATGGTGAAGTGCTACAGAGAGGGAGAAGAGAAGAGAGTCTCTTCAGATGCTGCCTACGCCCTGCCATGATCAGAGAACGGACCGGATGATTTATTTTCCTTCTCCAAAATTGGGTCCCTGGAAAAAATATCTCCATTCCATTAAACTACTGAGGGTTTTATTTTAGAAGAAGAGTTTGATGGTGGGAGGGGGTGGAGATAAAGGAATGGCTGGTATCGAACAAGGAGGGACGCTCTGATGTGATGTGATGGACTGGTCTCTCCATCAAAATGCAGCTTGTAAATTTGTCTCCCCTCATCGTCACTATTTTATTTCTCTTTTCTTATCCTCTTTGATTGCTGTTCTGTTCTGTTTTCCTCTGGTTTCTACGCAGAGTGTAGGTTGGTAGACCGTAAAAGAAAGAAAGAAAGAAAGAAAGAAAGAAAGAAACACACAAAAATAATATTTAATCCCTTCCAGACAGGAGAGAAAAGAACAGGCAGGAAAACATAGAATCAAATTTAATAGAGCCCACTTTCTAATGTATCAAGGTAATCGCACAATGGTTGACTATTGATTATAATTCTGGAGTGGACATACAATCTTGTTGAGACAAAAGAGTCAGTGTGACTGTCTACGCAGAGAACATGCTGCCATCTGCGTGTGTGTGTGTGTGTGTGTGTGTGTGTGTGTGTGTGTCAACAGACACAGAAAAGACAAATTGTTGAAAAGAAGAATGAGAGGAGTAATGATGGAACAATAATGCAGCATGTGTACTGTTGCCTCTCACTGTATGTGTGTGTGTGTGTGTGTGTGTGTGTGTGTGTGTGTGTGTGTGTGTGGTGATGAATCTCTCATTGTGACAGTGGGGCCGGCAGCAGCGAATGTCCTTCTGGGTGGGACATTACACAGACACAGACACACAAACACACACACACACACACACACATACACGCACGCACACGCACTAAGACACACATACACAGACGGAAACGACCACACTAATGGATCACCCCTGTCTGCACGCAATCCGCCACAAATAATGATGAACCACCCCTGCATTAAACTATTTTACACAATACTCAATTCATTACCTCTTACCTCTCTCACTCTCGCTCTCTCTCTCTCTCTCTTTCTCGATATAGGTGAGCTAATAAAGGTATGAAATTTCTCCTCTGCCGGCACAATCATACTTTTTATCCATTAGTAGGATATTAGGATGGGGGATGAGGAGAGGTGGGAGGGAGGGAGGGATGGTGAAGGAAAAAGCGATGGCTTCAAATTGGTTTAAAAGCATTGCCACTGTAAAAAGTAACGCCAGCTCCAGGTAGAAAATATCAAGGAGCAATTTGCATCAGTTTGTTAGCAGGACACTTCACCCGTCATACATCTGAACTCTTAGTTTGTCCTAGCCTTCTGTGTAATTGATTCTCAGAGAAGAATTTTTTTAGTCAATTATGTATTTGAGTGCAATTCTTCGCTTTGGTTTGACTATCTACAAAATGGCACTCACTACACTAAGTATATGAATGCTAACAGTTTCTAACAGTATCCTTCTGTGAGACTAAAGGCCATGTTATTTTCTATTTAATTTCAGTACGATTTATTGAAGACGGTATGACCTCGAGATCACATTACTCCGGCTACAAATTCAGTCTTCTGTGACAACCAAACCAAATGAAATTGGCCAAGTCTGTGTAGAGAGAAATATTCCCTTTGTGTTTTGTCAAATATGATGTTTGTATGCTCAAAGGCGGTTTAGGCTGATCGAAAGTGTACACACCTAATCTACGAATCTACATTATATCCTGATACATCCGTTCCTATTCTCTGTCTTTTTTTGTGTAAAACATCTTTTCCAGCTTCACTTTTCTCAGTGTGGGAAAGAACAGAGAAGAAAGAGTCATTATGGATTTCAATTAAGTGATCCCTGGGCAGAGAGGGATGCGTCAGAGTGGGGGAATTAATGTGCTGCGGACAGATGTTTAATAATAATGGCCGAACTGGCCCTGCCGAGAAACACACACTCCATCCACCGCACCCCACTGTGGTCCCGGGAACACACACACACACAGACACACACACACACGTGCACACACTCGTATATAATCATTCATACACTGACAAACACACAATAATGATTCACACACACACACACACACACACACACACACACACACACAATGCAGGGCAATGTGTGACAGTTACACAAACACACACACCCACATAGACACACACACACACACAATGGGTGGTGATGCAGAAGTCTGTGTGTGTGTGCATGTGTGTGTGTCTTTATGACCAGTGCTGGCCACAGCGCATATGGCCCTCATTTAGGAACAATGGGCATGGAGAATGACTGGTTGGATGAGCTTCCTGACTGCGAGAGGTGACTGGAGGCATGTTAAATGACATGCCCCGTATGGAGAGATGGAGACAGAGAGAGAGAGAGAGAGAGAAGGGGGGGGGGAGAGAGAGAGGATGTGGATGGATACATCTGGATAAGGAATTATTGCTTTACTTAATGCTGAGCAACACAAATGTTTTGAATGAGAAGGGGTAGAGAGTGAGGAGAGGACAGAAACTTGGAGAGAGGAGAGAATGGTAGAGTAGATAAAAAAGGGGGTGGGGTGGGGGTGATATCAGATGAGATGAGAGGTGAGGAACTGACTTGATGGAACAATGTAGAGGGAGGAGAGGATGAGAGGAGAGGGACATGGAGAAGATGAGGGTCTGGCTGGGTCTAGAAGTGGGTCATTAGACAGTGTGTAAACAGCCTGTCTTTCCATGGACCTCTCTCTCTTTCTCTGTCTCACACGCACACACCTGGTGACATCTCATCAGCGTTGCGCCAGGACGAATGGCTTCCAGTCGTCCTTACAGTCTTGTCAAAAACAACACTTCCCTGCAAATCTCTCTGTCTCTCTCTCATACTCGCGCGCGCACACACACACACACACACACACACACAGCCATCCTTACAGTCTTGTCAAAACAACATTTCTCCGGTAATTACCAGGGTGGCCGCCCTCCTGCCGCCCCTGGATGGATGGGCTGAGCCGCCATGGGGTCGCCCCTCCAGCCATAACTCTATCCACGATGCCTGCCTACCACTCTTCCACAGTGGTGGCCCTCAGACAGCAAATTGGCCTGAGAGAGAGAGAGAGAAAGAGATAGTCAAACAAGCAAACTGTTTCGCCCACAGAAAAGCAGGCATGCTGGTACACACACATGAAAGCGCATGGAGACACACACACCACTCACTTTCACTATCTGTCGTTAGCCTCTTGCTGAGAAGTAATCTATAATACAGACAGTCTTCCTCTGACCATTGGCCAGACAGATATCTTGCCTTTCGCATGCACACACGCACACACACCCTGCTGAGGTGAACATTTTGACAGGTGAATATGGCTGAAGAGGGGTGAGGGGAGTGGAAGAGGTGCGGAGAGAGGGAAGGAAGAGTGGGGAGAAATAAACTGATAACTGTATGATGAGGGATGATAACGTCAGGAAAGGAGGGAAGCGGATGGATGGAGATCAATCTGCATCCAGGGATCAGGTGGTGTTTAAAGGCCCGTTCCGGTATTTTTTTTTTATACTTTTCACAGTATTTCTGATTTATTAGATAGGATAGGAGAGGGAGAGGTGGCAAAGGAAATAAATGGGGGATGACATGTGATGCATGCCTGACTAACACTTTAGCCCTCTGAATTCCTAGGACACCCAAAGTATTTTTTGTACTGTATTAATTTTGGTATATGAAAAAAACTGCTTTTGCAGAGTGAGTGACAATATACATCTAATCTGTATATAAAATACATTAAATCCTCATGTTTTAGCTATTCATTTTTGTTTCAACCGCTCTGTCGATAAATTTGGCAATGTTAACATACTCCATTCTTGGGTTTTCACTTTCAGTTGGCAGGGCTCTCATTTTGTTTACATTGTGATTGTGGATTGGACCTTTAAAACTAGGAATCCAGGGAGAGACAGGTAGAAGGAGAACGAGAGGGAGGGAGGACGAGAAGGATGGAAGGATGCTTTATGTTCAGGCACTCAGGGACTCTGTGGTTCAATATCAAACAGATGAACTTAATTCAGAGAAAAATTGACAGCTACCAATCTGAAGGGTCTTCCACCAAATGATAAAAGTGCCATATTTCTATTAAATGCTTAAGAAAAAAAAGAAAGAAAGAAAGAAAGAGAGAAAAAGTAAGGACAGTATTATGCCCAAAACAAATTTATAAGGGTTGAAAAGATCAAGGTATTTTATTGTTGCAAGCCTAAAATATTTTTTTTTTCAAGCAAAATGTTGTATAAAATAGATGCACGCTGACTGGTTACACCAGCTCTAGGCGGCTGCAGATGACCTTGTGGAGGATGAAAAGGTAGCCTAATATTGGATAATCAACAATGTTATTTTCCAAAGAAAAGAGTGACTGTCTGGTAAAGGTTCCAATCACTTATTCTTCTGGTACTTTAAACAGTGATGTTATAGTAAATGAAAAGATGACTAAACTCTGACTTCCATTTGATGATCTTGATAAGGCAAACAAACACCAAACAGGCACCAATAGAAACAAAAAAAATATTGTACTTTCAGAATAGCATGAATTCATGTTTTTCACTTAATTTATCTACCTACAAGACTGTAGGTAGATAAATTAAGTGAAAATGTAAAGAGAGCTACACATCTCCAGAATTTGTTTTTAAGATATTCAAACTAAAAATTAGAGGGGAGCAAAAGGTACAATAAACTAAAGCGGTATCTTTACATCGAACATGGGGAAATTCCTACTTCCTTGGTGTTGTGAACGCACCTTTAGACAAAAAAAAAAAGCGGAAACAGCTTTGTTGTCAAGACAACGCGTAAACTCCTGCCTGACTAGACATGTCAAGACTTCTGAAAATAAGAAGTAACATTGAACAAGTTAAAAAGGAATACTTCCATAGAAACAGGTATTTAACACATGCATTTGGACTTTTTATCCAGGCAGAACCGTTGTGGCTTTAAACGTTAGTTAAAAGAAAGCGAAATAAGTACTCAGCCAGCTAAACTAACGTCACTATAGTTAGCTAACGTTAGCTAAAATGTCAGAAATGGTTGCTAGCTAAATAGTCAGTCATGCTTGTACGTTGTCGCGCTAAGCTGTTACTGTAAACGTAGCAGCAAGTTGTAGCCACTGGACTGTGTTCATGTTCACTAATTTCCCAAATTTGAATGCGCACGACAACGAAGATTTATGGAAGGTTTCGACAGAGACCATGCTAGATGAGAGCATTCATTGGCAAAAATGTATAATGTAACTCAGCCAGTGACTGAGCACAAAACCTGAGGCAAAATAAAGTTATTGACAGCAATTTACAAGGGAAAGACACCAATGTAACTAACGTATTTGCTTTGCTAACGTGGAGATTTAAAATATTGTTGCATGCCATTTTCAAAATGTAATAGACAGCACAAAGCTCATGACAGTGAGGTAGTGTACAGTACACTGAATGTGCACAGTGTCTATCAACTTGTGTGTGTGTGTGTGTGCATATTTTGTCCAGTCTAGCGGAGGAGAATAGACAGAGAGAGAACCAGGCAGCCACCCAGATTCAGAGCTGGTTCAGAGCCTGCAAGGTGCGGGCTTACCTCAGGTATGGTGTGTGTGTGTGTGTGTGTGTGTGTGTGTGTGTGTGTGTGTGTGTGTGTGTGTGTGTGTGTGTGTGTGTGTGTGTGTGTGTGTGTGTGTGTGTATTCGTGTCTGTCTGTCCAATATAAAGCTACTGGAGCTGAGTCAGTAGGCCAGGAAACTATTGGTACCCATTCATAGTCTTAATATTTTGTGGAACAACATGGGGTTAAATTTAGGTGTATAGAAAAACATCTAGGCCGGCCCGTAAGAGTTAATTTCTAGGGAAACCCTGATACTAGCTCAGTAGTGTAATTATCCCACTCCTAGAGCTTTGCAAATGGCCTCGAGGAATAAATGTCACTCGCACTTCTTGCTCCTTTCACACAGAGAGAAATGAATGTCCCTATCTCTGTTCCTGTTCCTATGCTGTGACCCCAACACCATTCTGCAGGGTCAGCAGACAAACTTCCAGACAGTAGGTTAATTCAGATTACTTTAGTTAATTGATCAATGCGTTAAGTGGATAATTAGCAACAATTTTAGCTGCCTAAGTGCAACTCCGGGGTTGTGCTAGCCCCGCTATAAGCATTGATTTTCTGGGCATATAAATGGCCTTTTAGAAATTGATGGCCTCATTGGAGGCAGAGAATCGCAGTGGACTTGCATTTAGAGTATGTTTGAAGATGAATACAAATGTGTGCTGCTGGCTAAAGGGGGCGAACGGCTCGTCGGACATGATCGAAAAGCCTGGAGGAGCAGAAATGTTCTGTGTGTGTGTGTGTGTGTGTGTGTGAGTGTGAGTGGGTATGCCTAATGTTTCCCTGACCTTTTAACTGAAGTTGAGTGCAGCCTAACATCTGTAGGCTGAAAACAAAGTATCATACCGGGCTTAATTCAGGATAAATGATCCTGTGGACAATTAATCTTATTTCAGCTTTAGCTGTTTGTTTGTTTTTTGCTTTGAAATTTTTTGAGTTTTGATTTTTTTAAATTTCAAAACACAAATTATCACAACAAGAAAAAAAAGAGAAATGTTTGATAAGAACCAGTTTGTTATAATAACACTCTTGAATGAGGAATCTTGCTGTTTTTTTTATATGCAGCTCCCACACACCTCTAATTCTCATTTCTTGCTTTTCCACTCTTATTTTTTGTGTGTACTCCTCATATTTCTGAGCATAACCTAACCAATCAAACATCAAATCCCTAATTTGATTTCCTTCCATCTGTGTATCTGAATATGATGTATATCTTTTTAATTTTCAGTGTTTTCCTTCATTTCAATAACTTAAACTAAAAAAAAATTATACATCCAGTCCTCTCCCCAATATGATTTTATTACAGCCATCTGCACAAGAAGGCGACCATTATCCAGAAGATATGGCAGGGCTTCTCAGCAAGGGCACGTTTCAGACAAATGGTGAAGGTAAGCCAGCTGCCGGAACGGCTATAGATATATTGATTATGTTATGATAGCACGCATTAGAATTCAATTGCTATATTCCTAAGCTCCTGCCTCTGACCTTAAGAAATATAATTCACCCATTACACATCGGGAAATTAGCACTTAGGAAAATATGATGCGATATGATATGGAATTCCATCTATATCACTACTCCTGGGATGCATATAGAAAAAGCGGCGGGAGGAATGGAGGGAAGGAAAGAAGGGGGGAGAGGGAGGGTGTGTGTGTGTGTGTGTGTGTGTGTGTGTGTGTGTGTGTGTGTGTGTGTGTGAGAGAGTGAGTGCATGTTTGTGCACGTGCATGTGTGTTTGTGCTTTAGTAAAACGAGGCCCCGTTTTCAGCATATTGCCTCCAACTGCTTCTTAATTGAACAGATTGTTGATACCGGATCCAATACCCAGCGCTCTCACGTATAATTTTCCCCTGGATTGAGTTTTGTAAACGTATCACAACAAGCTATTTATCACGCCTCTAAATTGACTGTTTGCTAAAGCATAACTGCCAGCCTCCGTTTGGGAGGCGTTCAAGAAATGGAAACGAGGGGGGCTGAAATAAACGATGAAGGATGTGTCACAACACACATATGGGCTAAAAAGAGGCTGTTTGGTCTCATTTGGAAACAGACGAGCGCTAATTTAAATCACTCAAAATTGCCACAGTGCACTATTTTGAATTATCCCTAAGAGATTCTACTCTTCCTCCTCTTTCTCTCTCTCCCTCTTGTGGATCTTATCATGCGTAATGTGACGCACGCAAAGCCTCATCTCAAAACATCAAGCTGAATTTACAACCTCCTTTCAAGTCTTCGTCTCCCTTCCCTTGCCTCTCCGCCCTCTTTTTCCTGTCGTTATTAAAGAAGACGTGTTGAGATATGAATCCCTTTTATGGCTGACTCTCTGGTTTGCTCCTGAAATGTGCCCCCAGTGGTTGGCCCGCACGTTTGGCGCGCGACAGCTCATCGAGTGTGCCGCTGAATATTCTCTGGTCTTTTGTTAGTCTCTTCTGGCAGTGCTGTCATTGATTATGAAACCCAGCGGAGAGCATTTGGCCATCATACATCTCCATTAGCTCACTGCTTGACTACCATAGATTTTCTTGGCCCTTGTCTGCGTAGGGGTATTAAGAGAGCAGCGCGCCGCACCGTCCTCCCCTCAATACCAGGTCCTGCTAACCTCTCTCTCTCTCTCTCTTTGTCTTTCTGTCTCTCCCTCTCTCTCTTTCACTCCCTCCGACTGTCTTTCTTATTCCACATGCCTCTCTCGCTCTCCCTCTCTCCCTTTCTGCCCCTTTCTCTCCTCCCTCCCCTCTACAGTGGCCCTATCTGTGTTGCCTGTGTGTGCAATGTATTATGTATAAAGAGCTCTTTATCTTTGAGGCCTGCTGTGGACAGATCAGAGGGCTGGGAGACAAGATGTAACGCTGTCTTTTCCTTTGTGTTCACAGGCGGCATATTTTATCATGAAGATGAATTTCTACGAGGAGATGGCGGTCAGGGTAAATATCACCACAGTGTCTTGTTTTAGCAAATGGAGTGCCGTGGTGGGGGGACACTCGCTCTCTGTGTGTGCCGTGAATGGGAGGCCCCATAAAAAGCAGCCTGGAAGCACTCCATCATACCACTTCATTGCAAAAAAAAATCCATCTTAGCATGTAAGATTTCATCTTACATGTAGTCTTGATTTTATTTTTAAACAAGTGACAAAACATGCCAATGGCTTGAGACAATTGGACTGGTTTCTGTACAATTTAACTTGTTTCAAGAATTTGAATGAAATTTAGACACATTAAATACTTGTTTCAAGATAATGTAAATATCACTGACAGGATCAGATATGATACACAAATCAAAGAAAAAATCTGATACACATTTGTACAATATAAATAGATCTTGTCCTGATAATGTCTTGCTTCTTTTCTGTTATTTATTTTCATGACACTTATTAGGATGCTTGCTTTATTGAAGATACTTAAATATTTCCGACATTTATATCCCTGGAACATTTAAATCACATTTTTTATATTATTGCAATTATTTTGATGTCTTAGCACTGTTGGTTGGTCCATGCACACTTATAATTTTCAAGCTACTATTCATGTTGGTGTTACAGGAATTAAATGTTATTCCACTATGGTACTTGGTGTAAGTCCCTCTGGATAAAAGTGTCTGCTAAATGCTTAGAATGTAAAATGTAAAAATGTGACACGTCCCCATTGTTATCTATCTTGGCTAGACTCTCCAGTTCAACCACTTCTGTAATTTTCTGTCAGTGCTGATGCCCGTCAAATGTTCCTCTTTTAAAAGGCCCTCTCCTTCTCGTATCTTCTTAACAGCTACTACTGTACAACCCATAAATCATAATGCTCTGGCTTTGACTGACGCTTTGGCACTTTTACACGCGGATATTACATCGAAACCTTATATTTTTACAATTCCATATAGCCTACTCTTTTGGCTAACAATTTCACTCAGCCAAAACCGTTAAAGTTTTTTATGAGCCAACAAAAAGAAATCCCCTAGTGTTTATTGAAGAAGGCGTGTCGGCGTCTGGCTGGAGAGAGATATTTGGACATTGGTGGAACAGCTTGGAAATTGAGGGTTTCAAGTTTTATACTTGATAGAAACCCAAACAAATAAATCTGACCACCCCGGTGTTTCAGTAAGGGTTGTGTTATGGGGCAGATGATAGATCCAGGGGTCAGTATCTGACCCCGCTGTCTGAGGTCATGGGGTTAAAGGTTAAATGTGATGTCACCACCTAGAGCAGAGTAGAAGCTTCTGAAAGTAGAGACGAGATGGCTTTATTACCTCTGTAAAATAACCTCAGAGATGTCTATAGGAAGCAATAGGAATTTATAAGGAAAAGAAAAATAGATATGGATAGATAAAAAAATAAAAGGATATAGTGAAACCAGGTCTGTGTTGAATTCCAATTTTCTGCATTACTACCTATTGTAAGACAATTATCTTAGCGTGTAAGCCAGCATTAAAGTTATTTAAGGATTTGTTGAAGGCAGTTCATTTTTATTCTGTGAAAATGATGGCAGCACTACTATTAAGAGGTTGTCTATGAGGTTGTCTATGTGTGTGAGTGAGGGAGAGAGTGCCTGCTCAAAAGTGAGTGAGTGACAGAGAGAGAGAGAGAGAGACAATCATTTCTGAATCCCCTTGTGACACTTCCTTTGAATCAATTTTGATTCTATCCTTTCTTCCCTCCCCTCCTGTTGTCTTTGTCACGGCATGGTAGCTAACAGAAGATAATGTATTAGAGCCATAATAGAAACCAGTGTTTACATGCCACACCTCAGGTTTGTATTAGATTCAACAGCATCGATTTCACTAGTCAAAAAAGGTCAGCAAGAACTCTGGAGGCGGCAATTACTTTATTTAAAATTATCTATTGACTGGCAGATCAATGCTAATTCTCATTTTGCTCTTTGTTGTTTTCCCCCCATCCTCCTATACTGCTCTTCTCTCCTCTCCTCTCTTCTTGTAGTCTGATTATTCTTTTACCTGCCGTTGTTTTAATCTCCTAATTAGTCTGAAGGACATCCACCCCCTTGCTTTAGAATGGTCCACTGGTGTGTGTGTGCGTGTGTGTGTGTGTGTGTGTGTGTGTGTGTACATGGTAGCTAATCTGCAGCCCCCACAATCAATGTGGAGTGATACAGTTAAACGTATGCAGCCGTGACAGCTGTCTGTCCCACCTTGGGTTGTCCCTTTATCACTACATTTTCATTTTTCGACCCATAGACATGCATGGTTTAAGATTTTTCTCTAATGTAATAATACCAATAATATATCTGCATTATTTTTCATGTTGAATTTGAGTTGTATAACTCAAAATAAATAAATAAATAATGAGTAAACCCTTTGCCTCTGTGACTAAATTATACTTGTAATTTCTCAAATATGTCAAAAACAGAAAAAGAAAGACGTAAAAATATTTTTACTCCCGCAGAGAGGCACACAGGCAGAGCACTGCTTTTTTAGCAAGAAAGGATTTCATTATTTTTGTTAGTCTCGAATGTATCCTTGTCAATCATAGATTTTTATTGCAGATTTTATTCAGTTGTCTTGAAATAATGAAGCATCAAAGTTGCTGAACTGATATGGGATTTTTACTCTGGTCTTCTAAATTTGTGTGGATAGTTTAAGTGAATGTAAATGAAAATCCTGAAATGTCTTTCCACCCTTGGCCTAAACTTTGTCCCTTACAGATCCAGTGCAGATGGAGAGGCTTCTATGTCAGGAAATACCTCCATAACTACTATGCACGCAAGAAGTATCTGGAGGGACTCACCATGAAGAACGAGATAGTCAGGTAAATAAAGTCAACTTTTTTAACATTTGTAAGGATAAGTCAACAAAGAGAAAAAACCCTCTCCTTAGCAGGTATAAAAATACATTGAAAGCTGTCATGTCTAAATTTTATCAAGTAAGAAAAAATGCTTTATGGAGAGACATTGTAAAATAGCCTGATACACAATCCAACTTACTGGAATTGTTGGTGCTGTATATGAGGCCCAAGAGGGAAAGAGGAGGAGGCCGATTGACATCATTCCAATTGAACCTCCCACTTCTTTTTTCTCTTTTGTACTGGTGGCCAGTATACATTTCATCTTGATTCTTTTGTTAGAGATTCTATTGGCATTTCCTTGCTTTGCCGCTCCCCTCTAATCCCGTAGTTTTGATTAGATCTCCTGGTAATACAATATGTCAACCTCCCTGATAACAGATAGCAGAAAAGTTACCAATATGTACACTTTTTGATAAGAAAAAGTTACAATAGACATATAATTAGATTACCTCTTCAGTGACAAGAAGAGGTAAAGTGAAAAGTGAACATCGGTGAATGGAATCCCCTAATATTTCCACCTCTCCTCTCTCACTCTGTCTTTCACTCTCTATTTCACTCGCTCTCCATCTCTGTGTTTTTGTGCCATTGGCCCTTACAGTATGTGTTTTGGTAATGTATGGTTGTGTCTAGGGACCACTGGGACCTTCTTTATACAACAACATATTATGCAGAATTGCAGGAAGGAAGTCAGCTGGTAGAGAGAGAGAGAGAGAGAGAAGAGAGAGAGAGAGAGAGAGAGAGAGAGAGAGAGAGAGAGAGAGAGAGAGAGAGAGAGAGAGAGAGAGAGAGAGAGAGAGAGAGAGAGAGAGAGAGAGAGAGAGAGAGAGAGAGAGAGAGAGAGAGAGAGAGAGAGAGAGAGAGAGAGAGAGAGAGAGACCCTGCGTTCCCATAATGGGAGATAAAGGGAGTGGGGGGGGGTAAGAGCTGTACTTGCATAGCTGTTACCTCAGAGGGAGGGGGGGGAAAAGGAACAGAGGGAGGGGGGGAAAAGGAAAAGAGGGAGAGGAAAAGTGAGGGAATGAAAGAGAGGGAGAGAGAAAGAGATGAAGAGGGAAGGAGAGGGAGAGAGAAACAGAGAGTGAGAGAAAAGTCCTCCAAAGTGCCCGGGGCTGAGGGAGAGAAGTGAACGATGTGAAGAAATTAAAAATTAGCCTCTGATTTGAACCGCAGCTCGCGCATTAATAAAACATCCTGCGCTCCAGGGCTTACTGCTAGAGATACGCCATCTTTTATTTTTGACAAAAAAACGTAACGTCACATTTTTTAATGTTGCTAATATATTTTGCCGGAAAATATCTTAAGGCCTCTGCTAAAATTAAATGTAAATTTGTTAAAGTGCTCCTTGGATCACTGACTCACCACCCCCACCCCACCCCACCCCACCCCACCCCACCCCACCCCCACCCTCTCTTCCCCACCACCCTTCCACCTTTCCTCCACACTTCTCTGCTCTCCTCGCCCCTCTTCACCCCCCTATAAAGGTAGAGTAGAGGGGACTAGGCTGTTAGTCCATTAAGGAAGTGTTGCCACCAGTTATATTATAACAAACAAACACACACACACACACACACAATTTTCATGCCTAAAAATCTGCCTTTGTCACTACATTGATATAGAGCCTCTAAGTGTATTGTTTACCAAGCCCGACTAAAAAGTATTTAGAATAAGCGTAATTTAGTTGTATTTATGGTTTGCTAGGCTGTATAGTCGATGTTAAACCTGAGCAGACATCTCGGCGGGGAGCTCTCAACAATCGGGAGAAAAACATGAAAATATAATAATATATATTCATGTAAATGGAGTGAAAGCTTGTGAGTATGAGTCTGAACTGAAAATCGGAAAACATGTTAACCTCAGTGGTGTGAACCAAAAGCCTACTGTACTGTACTGTAATTGTCTGGGTGTCAAACTTGCAAACGCCATGTTGCAGTGTTTCCCCCACTACTGAATAGGTGGAGCAGGACCCTGCCTACAAAGTGTAACATTTGTATTTGGTCCCATGCAAGGTTTTCACATGGCCTTTGTGCCCAAGATAAAAATGTGAGAGGTCTTGAAAGCTGCTGTGCTGCCACACACATCCTCTTCCCTTCACTGTACTGTTTTAAAGAGTGCCACTTGTGTTGTTGTCATTTTACATTTTACTGGTTTGGTCCTACTGTTTCATTATCAACTGTGTGACATCCCAAGTCTCCTCATTAATTAATTAATTGCACACACACACACACACACACACACACACACACACACACACACACACCACACACACAGGGCCCCTCCTCCACAGTGGTTTAGGGGTGTTGAGGTCACTCTCTCGCTAGTTAATCATTTGTTTATTTAGTGCTGCTGGGGTCGTGATCAATTAACGCGGTGCTGCCGTTTATTTAAAATATCCTCTCTGTGTTAGCCGCGGAGCCCTCGGATCACATACTGCCCGATCACTCACCCTGCAAAGGTCCGCTTTTTAATCCGCCAGCACGCTCCCTCCCTCTGTAAGTCTGTCCGTCTGTCCAACCAGCTGCATAAATTATTCAAAGTTGGACTAATGGTCTCCATTTAGCGCGGGCCGACCGGCCGCGCATGGTAATGATAAGGGAGCAGTACATGGACTGTCGAACCTCTCTCTCCTGACGGATCTCCCCTGCACAAAACCATCTGTGTCATTTCATTAGCCGCAGCACCCAGCTAATACACAGCTTACACACTCCTGTCTTTCTTTCTCTCACCTTTTTATCCCTCTCTCCCTCTCCTCCTTCCATCTCTCTCTCCTTCTTTCTCTCTCTCGCTCTCTCTGAGGCCGGCCGGGGGTTCATGGTGCGCTGGTGTCCATCCTCATTCATCCCTCCTCTCCTTCTGCATAGCCTAATGAAGTCAGGACCCCGACGCAATCCCCACTCCGCCACACTTTTCCTCGGTACCCCAACAATTTATCACTTTGTCAGGGAGACACTTAAAGTTCCTGGGCTTTAATAAGGGCATGCAGTGGGACGATGGGGGCAATTAGGAAAGCAGAGCAAGCCCGCTTTGCATATTTACTAAATGCGCTGGTGTCATTGCTGCTGCCACCACCACGGCCTGTTGGCTGCATGAATTATTCCTCTATCTGCAATAAACAGCTGGGTAATTATTACTGCCATAATCAGATAAATAATTCTCCTTGTGATGTTGCAACGACATGGCGAAATCTTTTAACTCATCACAACGAGAGCAGAGAAAAGAGGCTGAGGGAAAATTGTATGGACTTGGAGTGGCTAGGCTGAGCAGCGCTGGTGTTTTTCCCCCCTTCTCTCTGTCTTTTTTGCTCACACTATGCTGTCTCTCTTCCTCTCTCTACTTTTTTTACTCACTCACTCTTCATTCCTCTCTCTCGCGTGTCCCTCTCAAGGACATTCATGAAAGGAGAGCTGCTATAGTAGAGAGCGAGTGTGGGCCTGCTTGCCTGCCTGCCTGCCCTTCGATCACTCTCTGCTTCTCTGCGTCAGTCTTTCTTTTGCTATTCTTTCTTTCTGATCCAGTTGGGGTGGAGATGAGTTCACTCCTTCAGTCTTTGATTGGATTTGTGTGTGTGTATATATGTGTGTGCTGGAGTCTAATCTGGGTGCTGTGCTCTCCCTGCCTCTTTTAGGAAGCTACTTTTTTTCAGAGAGGGGAAAAAAACAATGGAGTAAAGCAGGAAAAAATTTATGAAATTGAGAATGTGCAGTATTTGTTCTTTTTGTTAGTAATAGGCAATGTTGGTAACTTTAGCACTGGAAGCATGATTTGCTCCCAGACCTGTTCGTGGTATCAGTTTTAATATTTGTGGTTTAAAAATAATTAATTGGATATTCAATCAAGCAATCACTTAAAGGGAAATACTGTGTGTACCTATGAGTGCTTATGAGAGTATTGAAGGCTCAGTAACTTGACTTGGTCATTGTCTAAATTGACTGTCTGACTACCCCTCCTTTCCAGCTATTGAATCATTTAATTGGAGCAATTAAAACAGCCAATCAGGTCAAGCCTCCATTAAATATTTAGAACCTGGCCAATTAGCTGCTCCGGTGCTGGCCTGGATGACCGCAGGGGTGGCCCACTGTCCCACAATGCTTCACTCTCTGATATCCCATCAGCCCTTGGCTCCTCAGTGTGACCCAGAGAGTGAATTATTGATCAAGAAGTAAGGAATTTAACTGTTCTATATTAGCCATTTTAATAAGTTAACAGGCGAGGGTGAAAATGGTCCTCAGGGTTTCAAGTATTTGAAAGTAGTTGAGGTGTGCTTGATTAGCTTGTTTGACACTTAAACAGCCATCAAAAGCTATCTCTAGTGACAGCTTACTTGAAGTGCTCATACGGCAGTACTCAGTATCCTTCTCATATTATGAATGTCTAATGACCAATATAATTAGCGTGATAAGCAGTAACACAATATTACAGCAATGTGCAAAGATAACTCTTAGCGCAACCTTTGTATCGAATAACACAATCCTATATAAGCAATGTATTAAATAATGCATGATAACGTAATTTTCTAATGTGATTATAATGCAAGAATAGTGCATATGTGGTTATAATGCTCTTATAGTTCACTTTAATAAAAAAATGTACCAGCTCTTAATATCTTTTCCTGTAAGCAAAATGCAGTCACTACTACTATTGAACCAATCGAAAACAGCAAAAGGGAAATATATTCTTGATGGTAAAAACTTTATCAAAAACTTTATCAAGTAAGATCTTCCATAAGATATGGCACTTTGCATGCTATCTGCTGTGGATATATATTTCTATACCACCAAGACAAAAAAGTCACATTACATGAAATACTTTTTCCACATTTTATTTTCTAAAAATGTAAGGTATAGCAAGTAAAATAATTCCCATGATGCATTAGGTTAGGTTAACATTCTCTCTCTAGTACAACTGCATGAACACGGATATACACAAAGCTGTTGCAAGCCATAATTCAACTTCAGCTCATCCACCCTTATAATCTGTCTTTCTTTCTGTCTTTCATTCTGTCTCTCTTTAACTCTCTTTCTCTCTCTCTCCACACACACACACACACACACACACACACACACACACACACACACACACACACACACACACACACACACACACACAAGGGCACGTGCAGCGTGCCGATCAGGGCTAATGAGGGTTGTATGTTGTGGCGGCTGGTTGGGTCGACACAGATCGAGGTGCCTTCAGCCGTTACAAATCTGTTTGGCTTTTGTCCACTACCCAGCAATTAATAACACTGGGGCTGGGGGCAGGGAAGCAAAGGTCACCCATTCAACCTGACACACATGCATGCACACACACACACACACACACACAAATGGACACATGCTCACACATACACATACAGACACATGTGCACACACAGGCACACTGATGAACACATGTACAAGCAAGGGACAAGCAAAAATGTTCAAATATGCATGAAGATCGATATACAGACACACATGCTGTTGATACACACAGATATACTGGCGTACACCCATACTGGTGGTGTTGGAGCATGAAACACTAACATGAGCATGATACAAACATAAATATACACGTATACTGTATACACACCCATTCACCCATTGGATTGTGAACCAGACTGTCCCACAGTAAACCAGAACTTCATCTTTTCACATTAATAAGTAATATCCCCTGTTAGCCAGGTGGCCAAATAGAGGCCACGCTACCCTGCATTTACACACACACACACACACACACACACACACACACACACACACACACACACACACACTTACACACACACATATGCACATTTATACACACAACCTCAAATTGCTCTGCTTAATATCACATAATAATAATATCACATAAACACACACAGGCAGGTTCAGACTTACACACACACACACACACACACACACACACACACACACACACACACACACGTTGCTCTGCATATTTCATTTATTTTTGTAATTTAATCTGGTGCTGAGGAAGGAATGAGAATGCAAAGGCAAAGGGAACAGTGTGGTGATTTCTTTTTAAATGTCAGTAGCCAGAGAATGTGTTAACCTCCCATTACAGACACACTGAATATTCTGATTCCTCTGTGGAGGCTCGTAATTGAAAACTGAAGTTGGGGAAGGAAAGAAAGAATGAAGGGGAAGAGGGAGAGAAAGAAAGGAAGGAGGGATAGGAAAAGAGAAACAAGAAGAGGGATTGTTGATGAGCAATGGCTAAACTCTTATTGGTGCTGCTCTCCTGCGGAATTAGATTGGCTTTACTTTTAGCTTAATGTGTGTGTGTGTGTGTGTGTGTGTGTGTGTGTGTGTGTTTTCACATTGCCATGGTTTGTGTGTTTTAGTAATTGTTTCCGATTCCCACTTTAAGTTATTACCCCCTTGCAACAATAAGGCTGTGTGATTGCAGAATGAGATTGCTGCGTATGGGCTTTTAATGCATCCCATTTAGCCAGCTTCGCTTAACAGATGTCACAGACAGACCTGTCCTGGCTGTGCTGATGAAATATATCCATCATCCTCCCACTTACGGTCTCTCTCTCTCTCTCTCTCTCTCTCTCTCTCTCTCTCTCCCTCCTTTCTGTCCCACATGCAGTCTCTTTCTCTCTCTTTGTCCTTCTGTGTTTCTCATTGGAGTCATCAGGCGGTTTGTTATCAGTTTAAAGGGCAGCTCAGGGAATTGTTGTTTTTACCACAGATGACCCTGTTCCAAATACACTAACACAAATGCATACACACACAAACACATGTGCATGAAGTTTACATTGTGTGTAACTGTGTGTGACAGCATTTAAATAATATTAAAATATCAGGTCAACTGCCTCATCTAGCCATATTATGCATAAACATAAAGGGTTCCTATGGAAAACCTGCAAATCCTGGTGGAATTTGGAGATTTTGATGTTATGGAAATCTGATCCTTAAATGTTTTAAGCAGGGGGTTGCCATCAAGCTTAGACGCTGGCAGATCTAGGCACATCTGAAACAAATATCCTGACTACACTAGTCATGACCTGGGCCCTTGAAATCAGTTATTCACATTAAATAAATGAATTAATGAACAAATAAATTAATACACATTTGGCCATAGACCCTGACAAATACTGATAACAGAAATTTTGCTAATTGTCACAGAATTGTCATGGATGTTTGTTGTGAATATAAGGCTGTGTGCATATGTGTATGTGTGTGTGTCCTGTAGAAGGGGGTTGGATGAACTCGAGGAGCTCCAGAAGAGAGAGAAAGACCATCTGGAGATGGAGAGAGAGCAGACAGGCCAAGATATACCAAGCTCACCGGCTACATTACCTCCTCAGTACCAAGCAGGTTAGTCTATGGGCACACGTGGATGCACCAACATACACAGACACACACAACACAGATATCCGTCATGTCATCCACCTCCGATACAATGGGTACATAAAAGCTACATAAAAAAGTAAGTAATAATAATAATAATCTATCCCATTGTACAGGTGGAGTAGTCACTGAATAGGTGGGGTGGGTCAGCATGCCTTAAAGAGAGGCTAACTCAAGCCAAGAACTCTATTGAAAATTTGAATGTCTCATGATCTAAATGATGTTTCTTGCACCCTGCAAAGAATCAAATTCTGGGGGGAAGCACTGAATCTTTGTATATTTTGGCATGAAAATTGTCAAATTGTCACAGTCAGATTTAAAAAACAATATCAACTAATATCGACTATCAGCAATCCAAAAATATTGGAATTGACCTTCAAAAGTCCATGTCGGTCAAGTCCAGACAGACAAGATCTTCTACACCCACAGATCAAATCTACATTCTCTGTACAAAGCAAGTACACCCACCCACTCACACACCTACACACCCACTGACACACCCACCCACTCACATACCTACACACCCACCCACTCACACACCTACACACACACACACACTCACACACTCACACACATACCCACACACACCCACTGTCTCACACACACACACTGATTGGTGACTGATTTTTGGTGAGGCCAGAGGTGCACGGCGCAGTTGGAAACAGGGTTGGATTAGGAACAATACATTATCAGATGGTGTGCTGAGTCTATGACCAATAAAATCACCTTTTGATCTCCACCTCCTTCTCTTTAAAAGCGCCACAGCGCTCTGACAGAACAATCTAGAGTTGCTCCAACAGAAAAGTTTCTCGCAAGAGAAAACTGCTGTCATTGTAGGGAGGTGCAGAATCACCATAAGCAAATATATAACCTAGTTAACCAATCAGTATGTCTTTTATGAAGATATTGAAATTCTCTTCACTGTTGTTTTCTGTGCGTCATGTCACATACTGACAGTTGTATATTGGATTGACATACCTAACACTAACACCACAGCCAAATGTGTAAATGAAAAATGTTGTATCTTATTTTTTCTTGCTTGAAAGACTTATATTAAAGTCAAATTGGCCAACATATGATCCACAAAACAGGATGGTAAGCTTTTGAATATGATCTGTGATGCGTGCATTGCATGATAAAGCCACGAAAATAGCATAGAACACGTCTGTGCTTTGTGCTGTACACCTTTGACATGGTCTGAGCAGGTGGGTGGCACACATGCATATCCCCATAATCATTGACACCAAAATTGCACTGCTTGATCTTTACCGACACACCCCTTACTGAGCCTCTCCTCCCACTTAGGCACAGTCAAGTTCACAAGTTCAACAAAATACCAAACGCATACCAGAAAGAAAACTGTTTGCGCCCGACAAAAATAGCACTTCACCGGCACAAAGCCCGCCATCCGCCATGCGCTATCACAAAAATAGAGCTACAGATAGGGAGTCCCTCCTCAAGGGAGGCAGACAAAGAGAGAGAAGTCTCTCAACAAGATCTTTCTTTCGTTCTTTCTTTCTTTCACTGACAGAAGTATGCAGTCAGTGCAGTCAGACTTTGCGTGTGTTCTTGTGTGTTTGCGTCTTCTGATGTGCTGAGTGGAGTGTTTTAGTTCTTCCCCTGCCATAGGTGTGTGTGTGTGTGTGTGTGTGCGTGCATGTGTGTGTGTGTCTGCGTGTGTGTGTGTGTCTGCGTGCGCGTGTGTCTGCGTGCGCATCTCTGTGACTCCCCACTGGGATCATAATGAAGACAAAGCACACTGGTCACTGTTGATTCAGCACCACTACACCTCTCTCTCTCTCTCTCTCTCTCTTTCTCTGAATGCTGGTAGTGGAGTGTGTGGTGATGGTGAGTGCTTGTTTCACTGTGAATCAGTCTAATTCTCTTTCTATCTGCTATTCTTTTTGATTTAGTTTATTTTCTTAGCATTGCGGTTTCGGGTGAAGTTTGATGTAGTTTGGTGTGGAAGCGTCAGCAGCCAGCCTTGCTGGGCGGCATGCCGGCTGCCCAGAGGCATGGGTCTGGAGAAGTTGACATGCTGTTAAACTGGCTCCGGCTGTCAGCTGCTTGGTGGAGGAATATAGTTTAGCGATTGGGGAGATTGTGGGACATGGTAGTGTGAAATTTGAATCTCGGATGAACAACGCTTATCATTATGATCCTGGACAGTGTTGAAAGTGATAAAGTGAATGTGGTTGTGGAGTGGAGGATGGTGAGGAAACACGGTGCTGATGGTGTGAAGAGGGTGAACAGGGTGGACAGACGGCTACAAAGGTAGCAGTGTCTGTCCTAGACGAAAAATAAATGGTAATTGATGTGGAATTTTTAAAAAGTCACATAAAAGAAAAACTCCAGAGGTCAGTCAGTCTTCCGTTAAAGCAAAAATAAACGGTTAAGAAACCTGCTAAGGCTTCAGCATGCCAACCAGAGGAGAGTGCAGAGGATACCAGACTCTCTGCCCTCCACACAGATTCAGGCTGACAGGAAGAGTGGCTATTCTTTAACCCATATCAGAAAGTTTCTACAGGACACCAAGGCCAGTTAAAGTTGATAACTTCTTCCCAGATCTAACTTGACTATTTTTCTATGCGTGGTATAAGAATGGGCACATTGAACTTAAAAGGAGAGTGAATAGACAGGTTAGAATTCACCAGGAGCCACATTCTGCATCTCGTAGTCGTCTCACCAGTCTGTTTGAGAGTCACACGTGAGCCGTGTGACTGTTTTAGCTCCAGCTCTACACAGGCACACCTGAACCAATTAAGGTATGAAAACGTGAAGCCTCTAATTGATTCAGGTGTGCCTGTGTAGAGCTGGAGCTAAAACACGCAGGACAGGGGGTACTTGAGGATTGGATTGGGAACCACTGCTGTAGGACATCAAGAACTGGCTGCCTGTCTCATTGCTACAAGCTCCTCTCAAAGGTACTGGCTACCAGACTGAGGGAGGTGATGGGACAGGTGATCCATTTTGACCAGACCTTCTGTGTACCTGGCAGGTTGATCAGTGACAATGTCACTTTGATTCTGGATATTTTGGATGTCTTTGGGTCATTGGGAATTGAAACTGGTCTTATTTCCATAGACAGTATCAGTATTTGTGGCAAACTCTATAAGCCTTTTCAGGTTTGTTAGGCAGGGTTGTTCTATGTCTGGGATGTTGTATTCCCTGGCTATTAAGCCTCTGCTACACAAAGTCAGCATCCTTGGTTGTAGTGCAACCTTTAAATTATCTGCCTATGCTGATGACGTTATTGTGGTTAAAAACAGAGATGTTGATATTGATATTGATATTTTGATAGTTTGCTATGATTTCTTCAGCAAAATTTAACTGGGGGAAAAGTGAAGTACTCATGGTTGGGGATGGGTTGAAGGGAAAGCTCATTTTTCCTGGGGAGTTGCATTGGCAAAAGGAGGGATTTTTATATTTCGTAGTCTTTTTAGTCTTTTATACTATTATACTTATACTTAATAGCTGGGAAAATGCTTTAGATCACTTAAAAAATGGAAGTGGATTTTACCCAAAATCCTTATATGCTCATTATAAATAATCTGGTGTCCTCTACCACATGGCATTGTTTCGCTTGTATTGGTCCCCCAACAAACTCTCTTATAGTTTCAGCCCTTGGATGCTGGTTAAATGGAGGCAGGCACTTACTGAGACAGAGCACTCCCTGTTATCAGGATACTGTAATGGGTCTCTTCATCCTAATGATGAAGATCCTTTTTTTCTGACAAAGTCAGAAACTATTGCCTTATTTTAAAAGCTGTACGGGCCCTTGTTTAGAAACGGGAGACTCTTGCATGCAGTCCTAGATGAGGTTAATGGTAAGTCTTTATATAAGAAGCTGGTTAAGGTTCTCAACTAAGAGAAATTGAACAGGAGAGCTGACACTCCTTGGAGAGCCTATCTAGGCTTGAGTGATGATGTAGAACCAGAGTGGCGAGCGTTGTACAAATCAGTTAATTAAAAAAGCTGGTGACCTGCAGTGGAGGGTTTTACATGGCATAGTGGCTGTCAGTGCTTTTATATGACTGCCCTTACTGTGGAAAGAGAGAAACAGTTTTTCACTGTTTTCTGGAGTGCTTTTGCCTCTGTTTCTTCTCCTAGAAAACGTTTTTGAGTTGTTGTGAAAAGGTGTTTTTTAGACAAATGTTTATTCTTGGTTACAAGTATTCTCAAAAAAAAATACTTTAGAAGGAAGATACTGTAGAAGGAATGAGATTGAGCAATCTATGGACCATGATGCTGGTTTTTGTTTATCAAAATGTTAAAATCCAGAGTTCAGTTCAACTCAATCAAGAGTTGATTTTAATTACTACAGAGCGATAAGTGATTTGGATAACTTCATCAGTACCTAGTGTTATGTGCTCTGTTGTAGAGGATGTGCTGATTGTTCGAGATGAGCTGGAAGTATTGGTTTTGTTTTGTTGTTTTTCTTTTAAGTTGATTATCAGTGCTTTATTTGTTATTACAAATGGACAATGTAGAATCTTTTTAAATAAAGTGTTAAAACCCAAAACACACTCTCTCTCTTTCTTTCTGTCTCTTTCTTTCTTTCTCTCCTTCATGCCTGTGCGACCGACATATGATGATGGCGATGATTGCATCATCATCTGGATTACTACCTCTTACTGATATACCATGTCTGCCTAAAAGACACACACACACACACACACACACACACACACAAACAAATTCAACCATATCAGATAAATGATATGAATGATTCAAAGACAGTAGAGTTTGCATTTTGTAAAAATAAATAAATACAAAAAATAACTTGCCTTTGTCAGATAATGTATGACATTCACTCTCCAAATGATTGGGGTTGACTGTGCATCATTGTTTATTTTATTTTACTTTACTATCATATTATATATTATATCTGATAAAACGTCCATATTGATTTAGTCAGTTAGTTTTTCATCTTAAGGTCTCAACTGAAAGAAAGAAAGAAAGAAAGAAGAAAGAAAGAAAGTTTGTGTGCTCTCCCTCTCCATCTGTCCATCTTTCTCTCTCTCTCTACATATGGCAGGGGACTCTTTCCCTTCGTAGCTGTGACCTTGTCAGCAGTGAATAGATGGCTCTCCCACACAGTTCATCCTTCCTCACTTCTCGGACCCTGGCCCACACACACACACACACACACACACACACACACACACACACACACACACACACACACACACACACACACACACACACACCACATACAGCCTACCAAAAAGCCCCAAGTCTTTCTGACAGAGACAGAGATGGTGTGTTGCTGGGGTCAACATCATTGCTCTTCCTGTAGCTAGGTTGGTACTTTTGGGCTTGTGTGTGTGCAAGTGTGTGTGTGTGTGTGGGGGGGGGGGGGGGGTTGTGTTTGAGAGTGTTTGTGTGGTGTGTGTGAGTGTGTTTATGTGTGTGTGTGTCCACCCCTCTGCCCCTTCCTGTTTGAGTCAGATGTCATCCCTAACGCAGTCCAAAAACTGATGCTGAACAATAGAAAACTCTCCGCTAACAGCAGGATCCATGTGTTGTGTGTTTAAGGGTAGTGCTTCTCAATCTCAGGGCTGCAGACTGGTGTCAATCCTTAGAATGTAGCTGAGTGGTCTGTCTGCTGGGATGTGTATGTGGCTATAAGTTATTTTTAGTGTACATTTTAAAGCAAACAGCTGTCAGTTTTAATGTCATGTCACTGCTCATTCTTATATGCTCTTACATCTACAGGACATTAACATTTTAGACATTTGGCTGATGCTCTTATCCAGAGTGATAAGAGCATCAGCCATCATGTTTTTAGGGTCACAGGAATATTGCCAGGACATCGTGCCTCACTATTGCTTACTTTTAATGTTGGTGATCTAAGAACTGGAGCTTATTCTACTGTTCTGCTTATTGTAAGTTATAAGAGCTTCAGCTAAGTGCCTATAATGTAACATGTAGTGTAAGCAGTCGCTGAGGGTGACCATTACATGATGGTCCCAGTGGCAAAAAGACACGTAGACGCACCCAACACATCATTTAGGAGAGAGGAATAACCTAATAAAATCCTTATCTAAACCTCAAATCTTAATGAATATATCCTAAATGAACAACATGCACAAATAAATATTATATAATTTAATTGTTTAACAAAACAGGTTTATTGAACAAAAACTCTGATATCCCTGTGTACAAATATATGTGAACTCCTTCAGTCAAATTTGGTCACAATCAAAAATGCCATGTTTGGTAGCAACCCAAGCATGGTGTTGGGAGTGTCATGGTCAAGGCTGTTTTTCTTCCTCTGGACCTGGACGACTCAATATCATTAAGGGAACCATGACTTCTGAGGGAAACCAGAGATTTCATGAACAGAACGTCAGGCATCAGTCTTAGAGCTGAAACTGGGCCGAAAGAGGCTGTTCAACAAGATGATGATCCTAAGCATTCAAGCAAATTTTCCAAAGAATGGCTCAGGAAGTAGTAGTAGTAGTAGTAGAAGAAGAGCTTTAGTGTTTTGTATTGGTCCTGACCTAAATCCAGCTGAGATGCTGTGGCAGGACCTGAAGCGGCTGTTCATGAGAGACCCTTAAACCTCACTGAGTTGGTCGAGTTCTGTAAGGAAGAGTGGGAGAAAATCCCTCCAGGAAGACACCAGAGACTGACCAGTGGCTCTAGGAGACATTTACTCCAAGTCATCATTCATAAAGGATTTATTTTGTTAAATAAAGCAGTTTTGGTAAATAAACACCATATACCATATTTATTTGTTGATGTTCTTTATTTGGGATGTAATGTAAGGTTTGCATAAAGGTTTTATAAGGTTATTCCTCTAGAATATATTAAATAATGACCCTTCTCTGTAGGGTTCACAAACTTTCAAGCATGACCTAATATTAGAATTGGGCAGGTGCAGAGCTCAGGAGTCTGACTTCCAAAATTAAAGATTCCTGAGAAGTAGGTAGACAAGCCTACCCTTAAGTACTTGACATTTACGTCAAAATTATCTATTGGTCAATATAACTATGAATTGAATGTGGTATATCAAAAGGCGTTAGGCCTAGCTGAGGGCTCTTGGTAGTCTTAGACCAAAAAGAGTAAACTGTGTCTTCCATCCTGGGAAGAAACCTAGTTTAAAAGCTATTATATGGGGGCCCAACAGACATGTGACCCATTTTTGTCCATTGTTCCATCCATTGTTTAACAAGCCAGGACCTTGGCTAATAGAGTTGCAGTAATTTCCCTCAGCCCATTCTAAATTACTTAGCATTTACATTAAAGTACTCACAGTAAAGTATACAAGCATGTAAGCATGTAATAGCCATTCTGTTAATGTGATATTTTAAAAGGGGTGTGGCCTTTATCAGAGGCTTTTAAACTGGCACAGGAACCAAAATGAGTCTGTCATACTGAGACCCATTAAAACATACAGTAGTTGCACCATTATCATGTGGGGACCCACCAGTAAAATGTCTGCCGCAAGCCCAACCCATTTTGGTCCAAAACCCATAGCACAACCCATGGTTTCCTAAACTATGGGTCAGTGGAGTAACTTCTCCCACATTCTGAAATACTTGACATTTACATCAAAAGTACTCATGGACTAATAATAAAACATTTACTAATTAGCCATCTGTTAATGTGTTATTTTAAAAAGAGTGAGGCCTGGGTCAACAGAGTTGGAGCAATTTCCCTCTTGTGCCCTCCTTCTCTCTCTCTCTCTCTCTCTCCGTTGTCCCAGTCTTTTAGAGTGGCCTAAATAGCAGGCGGTGTTATTAGCATATAGAGTAGATACAGAGTCCTCCAACTCAAAGCTTTGGTCTGGTAATTAACACACAGCCAAAGGATCACTGTGATTTGAATAATTATTAGTGAGGCCGTCTGTGGCAAATCTCTACCCCATTTCAGAACAGGGGAGGCAAAGTTTGTGTGTGTGTGTGTGTGTGTGTGTGTGTGTGTGTGCGCACCACTCTTGACTTCATTCCAGTCTGATATAATATCACATTTGTGGCAGACATACTGTAGCTGGATTTTCTTTCTAATTATCCCATTGCAGTGTTGTAAAGGACATTGCACGCCTATCTATCTATCTATCTATCTATCTATCTATCTATCATTACTACCAGGGTTGGGTAGGTTACTTTAAATATGTATTCCATTACAGTTACTAGTTACCTTATCAAAATTGTAATCAGTAACGTAATCCAAGGGATTACCCAAACTCAGTAATGTATGCTGATTACTTTTACTTACTTTCAGATTACTTTGCCATATTTGAGGTATAAAGGTACCATAAAACATCCAATAATTGCTGAGGACCTTTATTTACCTCAACAAAAGAGAGTATTTACCCAACCGTGGGTTCTCTAACATGGATCTGAGCCAATGTAGATGGACAACACAGCTTTCGGCATGGGAAAGGGAATGGCAAATCATGCAGTGTTTATGTGGTTAAATATGGAGGGCAATAAAGGACAAAACTATAATGGAAAAACTATATGTATATGTATTTAATGAAAAACCTTTGGTCATAGTTGTTAGCAAAACCGATGCTCCACATTACCTCAGAATATTAAGAATATTAATATTATATTATTCCCTATAATAGTTTAAATGTAAACAGTTGTTAGTTTCTGTGTAAGCTGTCCCAGAAGGTGGCAATTCCATTATTTGATGGTCCCCATGATAAACAAAACAACTTTTTTACCTTTCCCAGAGACTAAATAGTTTTGGATACTATAGTAGGGTGTTTGGGGGGTACAACACCTAGGAGCTTCATCTAGGAATAATATCCTCACAGCCAGTTTTGACACATTGTGAGATTGCAGTGAGATTGGAACACATGCAGGGGGATTTTAAGGGCAAGACCTTGTAATACAGCTTTAAAGATGTGTTAGAGGGTTGTCTATTTCTCACCTCCAGAGTGGCTAAAGATACATTATGATATGGTTTTAAATATTTTAACTTCTTTGATGTTGATACTTGTTTGATTGTGGCAGACAAATCATATATTCCCCATGTTTCTTTTTTTAATGTATTAAAAATATATATATATTGAAGATTTTGCATGGGTCTGCTCATATCCCATTGCCCCATACACATAATTAGTTTTTCTCTGTCTCACACTTATCTCTCCATCTCAAGTATTGGGACTATAGGATTAACCTCTCTTCGCTCTCTCTCTCTCGCTCTCTCGCTCTCTGTCTTTTCGCAGTGCCCAGGGGTCTTCAACTCTCCATTCAATCCGGCCCCCCATGAGATGGAGCTGCTGCTGAGGCAGGCCAAGCCCCAGCCCTCTGCCAGACTCTCCCCGGGGGACAGAGTTTGTCTCCTGGGCAGGCCTGGCTCCCCACCCCCCGTCTCCCCCTGGGGCTCCTGGATCCCCGCAGATCCATACCACCAAAACCTGCTGCTCCTTCAGGCCCCTCCTCCCCCCCATAGCCAGCAAGAAACCACAGGTGAGATGGTATAAATGGTGGGCCCATGTCAGACAGACAGATGGAGAAACCATGACAGAGAATGGTTGTGACACACAGGAAGAAGGATAATAGACAGAGAGACAGACAGGGGAAGGAATGAGAGAGAAAGAGCAAGAGGTAAGGTGAGAGTATTAGTCTAACAAAGTGTCATACTAATTATCAGAGCCCCCCATCCCCTCCTTGCCCCATGGGGGGGTCCTTGATGAAAGCAGAGATCCTTTAAAACTCCTCTTAAAGAAGAATGACATCATTAAAACATGGCAGACAGCTCTCTCGGGGACTGGTGCATAGAGCCGTTTGGAGTTTGTTAAGTGTGTGTATTTCTGTGTGTATGTGTGATTGTGTAGGTATGTGTTACTGTGCAAATGTGTGAATACATGTATGCATGTGTGTGAGTATCATAAGTGGGTCCCACGTGCAGCTCCAAAATGTTCTTCCACTATTAAATGCAGCTTGTCAAACGAACATTAGGTGAGCAATGAGGAAATAATGCTGACATACACATAGGGCTTCAATGGCAAATTCATCCTAATATGGTGATGCTTCCACATTGTAACTCTAATTTTGATATTTTACTTTATTTTCTTATATTGAAGTTTTATCCTGTTTTATCACATTTTTTGAAACTTGGGTTGAAAGTTTTTCATCATTTGCTGCATTTTTCATTACCCTAATTCCCATGGAAACCCTTTAAAAACCCATTATGTTGTTTTGCATATTGCAATGTTTTCTAGAGACAGGAATTTCATCTTATTTCAGTATTATTCCTATGATCCTTGCCAGTTTAGTTAATATTTGTGAACATGAGAACATTTCTTGTGATGGTAGCAAACCAACTTTGTGGAAACAATAGTACCTGTGGTGAATTTCTGGGGACATCGGCACACTTTCTGGTATGCAAATGTTAGCACTACAACTAAATAAAGCTCCCATTTGGTTGTAGAAGCTCAAACAAAAATATTTCAGCCCACAAAGTCATCTTCCCATACATTTTCAGTGGTGCAGGTCTCTGGTTGTTTAGATGTTGAGGGCTTATCATCTTGATACTGAGCACTACTATCCAGGTGATGTTGGCCTAAAACACTGGATACAGAAACATCTACAATATAATGTGTAATATGGATCAAAAACATAACTATGAGGTAAAGGAGCAGAGAGTTTATTTTGGATTCTGGATCTTTACTACGTTAAACTACATTAAAACAATGCCACTACCAAAAAAGCAGAACTGTAGCTAATTGTCCTCATACAAAATGTTTGGACCTAAGGTGATTTATTTTTTTACGGTGGCTTTCCCTTTGAAAAAGAGGCTGTTGATGAAGAATTCTCTGAGTAGCTGTGAATCGAGCATTATCTGTGATCCAACTGGGAGTGGGGAAGTGTAAGAGAGAGTGTGTGTGTATGTGGGTATGCGTGTTTGTGCATACATGTGTGTGTGTATCTATGTTGATGATTTGATGAGGGGCCATTTTGCCATTTGTGTTATTTACGCTTGGCAGCTCTTTATGGCAAAGTGCTTTCCCTATTATTGGTTTCTAGTAATGTAAAACATAAGTGAGCAGAAATGAGGCGTGGATTTGTCTCGTTTTATTAGCCTGCAGTTCACACACACATACACACGCACACATACACACACATACACATCTCCAGCTGGCAATAGTTAGGGTGAGTTCATTAATGGAGGCAGAGAGTCTCTTGGTGCTGCATGGAAGAGAACACATTATTTATCTATATTTACATACCTCTTTCTCTCTCTGTCACTCTCTCTCTCTGTCTTCCTTTGTCTCTCTTTTTCACCGTTTCTTTCTTTCTTTCTACCTTAGGCTGACTCTCACACATCCTACTCTTACATTCTCACTGTCTCTCTCCATCTTCTTTCAGTTTTCCTTTATCTCTCTCTCCACTCTCACACCCTCCTTCTTTTTGACACTTCTTGTTTTTAACATCTTTCACCACCTTTCGAACCCTTCTTCTATCTCTCCCCATCTCCATCTCCCTTTATTCCATAAGTGTGTGTGTGTGTGTGTCATTAGTGCAGGAAGTCCTCCCTTTCTTACTTTCCCACTAACCCCCCCTCCCCTCCCCTTCACCCTCCCTGGTGTGATAACTATCTAGCGGTGATGGATAAGGTGGAGGTGCTGGCTGTGGAAGTGGTCAGGCCAGGCCACCGATCCCGTGGCGATAGGAGCAAGGACAGGGTCCCTGCCCCTCCCTCTATCTCTCCCTCCCACCTCCCTCCCTGCTTTTTTAACACCAAACAACAACTGAAGGTCACCTCAAACAAAGCAACAACATTTAACTTAATCCGCGCTCCACAAAGTTTCACATCAGTCTCTGGAAGGTGGGAATCCACTGCAGTAATTTGCAGGATATTTGACATTTAGATTTTTTTCATTCTGCTATCTGCAATTGTCACATTATGGGAAATAAGTTTCAGCATTTGTTCTTCAGTTAACTGAAGAATTTCTTGTTTGCATTTAGTATTGTTAACATTCCTCACTGAAACCAGTGGATAGTGATAGCTGCTAGCCATTTTTTGTTAAGTCAAGTGCCAATGTACAAACCTTTTCCACATTATTTTCCTGGTAAAGAAATAAATAAATATAACAAGCTAATGACCCAGTGACCCGAATTCCCCTCTGGATCACACTAAAAGGAGAGATTAAAAAATGTAATTTCTCTAACACTGTAAATGCAATGTCCTCAGCCTTCCATGACTTTTACGACATATTCTGCCTTTACATGCTTGTATTTTTTAATACTTGCTTCATTAATTGGTTGAGACAGTGAGCACTATCAAACCGTATTGAAACTATTTCATGCATATTATTTCTCACATGCATTTAGAACAATTGTGTGATGTCGATGATGAAGACTTTGGCTTAAGGGGAAAGTGGGGTTAGATGGAAAACAGCACGACAACTGCTGGTAGAAACAGTTTTCTTTGTCTTTGCGACTTGGATATGTTGATAGACATCGCACAGCCATCACTCCAGGGAAGAAGCCACAGTGTCATGCAGATGTACAAGGAATAAGATGATGGACAACTGTGTGAAATTCAACTGACTTGTGTGAGATTTGCTCACAAAAACCTCTGAAGCTATTTATGAGTGTCTGTCAAACAAAGTGAGAGTTTAGACAGTGTTTGTTAAGATTGCGTTTTAACATTTATTTAATCTTTATCATACAAGTTATTGCTTGTATTTGCCCTCTTTTGCACTCTTGATTTTACACCATATTGGTTCATAACATTTACTCTATTTAGCTGCAGTGGATGTGGCCCTAAATGTTGCTTGAGAATGTTCTTTTAAAGTTGAGAAAGTTCAACATGCAGAAATGCAGAACAAATTAAAGTAAAGAGATTGTTTGAGTAAAGAGATTACAGTCTCCAATGCTGCAAAAATATTTCACCCATCCCGAGGGCACTCAACCTCCATGTAAATGTGAATCTGGCTCCAATGACTGGTTGTGACAACCAACATACATTAGCATTAACACTGTGATTTAATGTAATGGGCACTGGTTGCCCATTGTATCTGTAATAATAAACCATACATTGTATATTTTGGTGTGCCATATACCTTTTCTAATCTCTAGTTTTCCTACTGTCAGTGTTATCTCCAAAAAGTTGTTTTTTTTCCAGTGACATGCATGCATTCAATCTAATATCAACAATCTAATATCAACATGTTTTCTTTGTCCCAGGGCCATGAAACTTTTGATGGCACATTGATGACAAGGTCAGCTGTCAATTACAGTAAAATGTAATTTTTGTGATACAAGGTTTGTTGTTTTCAGGGCACTAACGCTATGGTGAAGTTGCCTCAGCAGATGGATCCAGAAATAAAAGCAGACCGTACCGTTAGCTATGCCAGTGTTAGTTCAAAGTAAAACAGCCAATGCCATCTTGAAGGAATGATAAAAGGAAGGAAAGGATAAAAAGGGGAAATAAAATGAGAGAAAAAAAGGATGGCATCACTGGGAGTAGATGAAGATAAAGCCTGGTCTCTGGGCAGACATGATAGTTGATAGACAAGGTTCTCTCAGTCTCTGTCTGTCTCTTTCCCTCAGTGTTGTTCTCTCACTTCTTCTTTATGTGTCCCTCTCTCTCCCTTTGTGTCCCCCTCCTCTCTCTCTGAGAAGCTCTTTGTTTTTCTCTCTCTCTGTCTCTTTTTCTCTCTTAATATCTATTTTTCTCTACTGTACTTCCTCTACTTTATCTACTCTCTCTCTCTCTCTCTCTCTCTCTCTCTGTCCCAGGAGGAGAGATGAAGGGGATTGGCCTCTGGATTTAATAGTAAGCCATCACTACCTGTGGGAGGAGGGATCAGAGAGGGAAAGAGAGAGAGAAGGGCGGGGGGCACCAGTGATAGTCTGAAACAGTGAGATAGACATCATTTTCTGGTGTGTGTGTGTGTGTGTGTGTGTGTGTGTGTGTGTGTGTGTGTGTGTGTGGTATTTCTATAGGCCCACTTATGTGGACCAAATGTCTGCACAGGGATAGAAAGATGAGGAAAATCCTCCAAAGTGAAGACATTTTGACAGTCCTCACTTCTTTAAGGGGCTGTTTTAGGGTTAGGTCTTGGGTTTAGGGTTAAGGTTGGAATTTGAATTAGGTTTATGTTATGGTAAGGGTTAAGATTAGATGTATAGTCAAAAGGTTAGGAGTTAGGGAATAAATGTAGTCAAGTTAAGTCACATCAAGTTTATTCATATAGCCCTTAATCACAGTTACAGTCTCAAAGGGCTTCACAACGCCCACATTATGAAAACAATAAATTACAAAACACAACACCCCTAAACCTTAGACCCTCACTGAGGACAAGGAAAAACTCCCCAAAAAACCTTACTAAAACACCTTTGGAGGGATCCCCCTACCAGGACAGTCAGGCATGCAATGTACACAGAATAAACAGGACCATTGGATGAAACATCCAGATCTGGTGTGGGGTGTCAACAGCAGCTTGTCATGTCATAAGAGTGGGGGACCAGCAGGACACCAAAGCTGCCCAGCCACAGCCACAACCTGGAAACAGACAAGAGACACACCCATACAAACAGCAAAGAACTTGAGCTAGTGCAAGCTAACTTGTATAACCTTACTCTAAGATGAGACTGAGTCACTCCCAGTAATTGCGCAATGCTACATTTGTAGAAAATAAATCGATTTTTAGGCTAGATTTTAAGATGTCAATAGAACTTCTGTAATTGCAACAGGGAGCACAGTGAGAAAAGGCTCTATTACTTGTAGTTTTCTATTTGACTGCTGGGATAGATAGGAGGCCAGGGTCCTCTGATCCGGGAGCACATGGAGGTATATATGGTGCTATGAGATCTGTTAAATAAGATGGTGCTAGCCGATGTAATATTTTATATGTTAATAAAAGCACCTTAAAGTCACATCTGGCATGAAATTGGAACCACTGTATGGAGAATACGTTTTTTTTTGTTTAGGTCAGGATTCAGCAGCATTTTGTACAGGGTGAAAAATTTTAATGCACCTATTACGTAAACTGGAGAACAGGACTTTTGATAGATACACCTCTTAGTTTAGGAATTGGGAGTGGTTGTTTGGTTTAATCTATAGTTGACTATCATCAGCGTAGCAATACAAATTAATGCCAAATTTGTAGATCATTTCATCAAATGGTAGCATGTAGATAGAGAATAGCAGAAGGCCCAGGACGGAGCCTTGTGGCACACCAAAGTCCACATTACAATACTCTGAGGTCATATTGTTGTGGAAAATGCAATTCATTCTCTCTAGTAGATAGGACCATGAAAGCACTGATTCTCCAATACCAGTGTAGTTTTCTATGAGTATTCTAGTTTCTAGGAGTATACTATGGTCAAAAGCTGCACTGTATCGAAAGCTGCACTCGGGTTGAGTAATAATAATACTGTGACCACTCTTGTGAGTGCTGTTGCGGTGGAATGAAAAGATCTAAAACCAGATTGAAACAGTTCAAATAAATTGTTTTTGGACAAAGAATCATTTGTCTGGCTATAATCCTTTCAAGTATCTTGGAAAGACATGTCAGTTTTGGGATTGAAGAATTGATAATTGAGGGTCCTAAGATTGGGAAAAATTATTTGTCTGTGAGAGGGTTGAGCATGCATATCGTAGGTTAGATGTCAGAACTAACTTAGAGAGAATGTCTAGGGAAACTAATTTGAACTGTGAGAGTACACAAGTAGCCTGAGAAACACCAAATGAGCTATCCAAGGGCAGGACAGCACCGTGATTAGAAAGTATACTGGTGATCTTTTATTAGAGTGATCTTCTGGGTAAAAAAATTGATGAAGTTGTTGGCAGAAAACAGAGAGCCATTGAAAGGGGAATATTCATGTGTGAGTTTTGTGACCGTGTCAAATAGAAACTTTGGGTTGTTTTTTTTGGCACTATACCCTAGAGAAATTGTAGCAGTAGGAGTTTTGACTGCTGAGAGTGCACGTTTGTAATTCAGAAGGCTATCATTCCAAGCAAGCTGGAAAACTGAGTGCCATTTTCACTGTAGTTTCCTACAGGCCTGTTTAAGTGTGTGTGTATCATCAGTAACATGTCGTCAGTGAAGTATAGTAAGACAAATGTTTGTGTGTTCCAGGGTCCATTCAGGGAGCCAGAGGAGGTGTGGGAGCAGCGCTGGCGCTGTCCTGAGCTGTCTTTGCGTCTCGAGACCTCCTACACACACCTGGAGGAGGCCCGGGAGGAGCTACAGCAACAGGAGGCCGCAAGACTCCTCACTGACACACTGTGAGGAGCACACACACTAACACACGCACACACAAAAATGCATATTCATACATACAATACATGAACACATACCAGGAATGCAAAGTTTCAGTTTTCTTTTTCTTAAATTCATTCATGTTCATTCATTCATTCATTAATAAATTCATGTTCCTTTCCTATGGGTGTTACGATCGCGTTAACAGGACCCAAGTGTAAACTACAGACACAGAGACGTAGGTAGAGAAAAAACAGGTTTTACTGGGGAATTAGTGCAGAGAATGGCAAGGCAGGAATGACAAGCTGGGGAGACGGGCTGGTGCAGGAGCGGGGTGAACGGAGCTGGGAGACAGGCAGACAGGCAGACAGGGTAGACAGGCGGTGGTAGGTCGGCAGGCGGGGAGTCAGGGAAGGAGACTGGATCTGGACACAGGATAACAAGGTTAGTCAAAGGCGTAGGAGAAACTTTGCAATAAACTGCACCGTGGCCGAGAACCGAGACTGACGGGGCAGTACAAACAACGATCTGGCGATGAGTGGGTGGAAAGCCGGCTTCTTATACTGGTGGTGATGACTTGATGAACTGCAGGTGTGAGAGGCAGAGCAGGTGAGAGAGAGGTGGATGATGAGCCAGGGAGGAGCCGGAGTCTGGAGCCGCGCCCACCAACACATACACACAGACAGACAGACAGGTAGAGACACTGCTAGGAGGCAGAAGTGGAGGGCGTGACAATGGGAGTGTATTGCGTTCATTCAGGGAAAAAAAAACTCTACCTTTTTATTTGTAATTATGAAATCTTTTCACAGAATTACAACATATTTTATCGTTATTATCAGATAAAGATCTTGTAATTATGAGGGGCATTGAGGCAGAGGCTCAGGCAATAAATGTAAAGGCCACAATGATATGGATATTTATTTCGAGTTTTATTTCCATCTTGGTTTAATGCATTGGGAGATATTAGCCTCTTTGAGTAATAAAGATAGTACTGTCATTAGTTTATCCACTTTGCGCAGGCATCTTAAAACTTTAGGGTTGTTCAGGAAGAAACACACTCTGATCTACTAGATGTTGCGTTATTCCTTCAGGATCAATTGAGCCAATATGGCACGCTTCATGGATATAAAGTCATGTATCTTAAATGCATTGATCATCATCACCATTCATCATCGCCACTAGAGTTCCTACTCTCGTGATATCGGGATCTTTATGCCAATATAACAAGATCTTTAGCTCAGAATTTTGAGATCCTTTACACATAATTACAAGATCTTTATCACATAATTATGAGAAAACGAGATTTATTTTCTCTGAATGAATGGAATATGCTTCCATACTTTCCAATATTACTTACAAACTTTGTTGTGTTGTCTTGATCACGTCCCTGCCAAAATGTCCTCACTTTGGAGGATTTTCCTCGTCTTTGTATCCTTGTGTGGACATTTGGTCCACATAAGTGGGCCTATAGAAATACAACACACACACACACACACACACACACACACACACACACACACACACACACACACTTATGCATACACATTCATTAATGTGGGCACATGAAGAGTGGACACATATATATGCACTTGACAAACTCAAACTCACAAGCACATTGAAGCAGCATTAAGTGGCAAATGGAAGCATCTCTAATGTGAAAACAAAGGGGTGTATGTCAGGGGATTATCCTAAGACTACTTCAGACTGGCTTTATTATAAACAGAGTGTCACAATCTGTCCCTGCTTTATTTCAAGGCTTGTATTAGTTTTAATTAGTAGTGGTGTGTGTGTGTGTGTGAGTGAGAAGGACCACCATTAACCCTCTGTTTAATCTGTCTCACACACTCATTTCCCTGACAACGTTACAAAGACCACCAATTTTTACTTGCAGGAAGTACAATTCACTATATATTCTCTCTCTCTCTCTCTCTCTCTCCCTCTCTCTCTCTCTCTCTCTCTCTCTCTCTCTCTCTCTCTCTCCCTAATGAGCTCCCGGCCCCTCCCCCAGGGCCTGTGGCTCTGATGATGATATTTGCTGGATTATGCCACATGACCTTAACAAGTCAACATTTAGGCCTTTGTGCACATGCTTTAAAACATGTTGAGAATCATTTTGGTTCCCAAACACTTAATAGGTCATTGGATCTTTAGGTTGGTTGGTTTTCTTGACTGTTATTCTATTGTAGTCTGAACCATATTGTTTTTTAGACTCTGTGTGACATCTATGAAAATCGGAGACATGACAAATCTTCTAGTGACAACTCTCTATTGACTTACATGTCTTCCGTAATTTTTCCTCTAATCTAATTCTAACCCCAAAGTCTACCCTAAAATGAACCAAAATCTAAATGATTGTCAAAATGTCCTCAATTTGGAGGATTCACTCTACGGTCCTCATAAGTGTACAAGTCAAGAGCATATACACACAGATATACACACAGATATGCATACACACATACACAGACATTCTCTCTCACACACACACACACACACACACACACACACACACACACACACACACACACACACAATAACACACTTAGGCAGAGTCTTGGGTGTAATTTAGAAAATCAACCCGAGTGTAATTAACAGCTGGCATGGGTCACAACAGACACAACTGGACTGTTTATGCTGCCAAAACACACACAAATACATACATCACACACACACACACACACACACACACACACACACACACACACACACACACACACACACACACAGTGCCTTGTAAAAATATTCACTTCCCTTGACTAAGGGAGTTAAGTTATGTCAAGTCAAAATGCATTTATTCAGAATTTTGAGTCTGTGTATATGCAAAGCGCTCTATTCTATCAAAGACTTTGTGTTCAACCCCAAATTGCCAAACTAGCAAATATTTGTTCAAGATTTCTTATCATCTGTTAAGATGACCTGGTCCTTTGTTAGCAAGAAAGACACATTTAAACTGAAAGGACATTAAGTTTGAAAGGAAAACATTGTTCAGAACCGCTAAATACAATCTCAATATGACATCTGAGTAACAGATGAAGAAATGTTGAACAAATGTTGGCAATTTAACCCAAACGAAGCAAAGGGGTTGACAACCTTGATTTCTCTGATGTAATACTTTTGTCTTTGATCCAATAGAATTTAGACTAATAATCCCAAATTAATGCATTTTGAAATAGCATAACAAAATGTGAAAAAGTCAAGGGGTCTGAATACTTTTCACAAAGCACTGGACAATAAACCCACTTAGAAATCATACACACAAACTAGTACACACAAAATCACACAAGCTACATTGCAATTAAAATGGCCTCATTTTGTTTCTCTAAGTAGATGTATGAAAATCATATTTTGCTCCAATTACTGTTGGACCTTCCAGGTCTGATAAGCAGGTTATCAGGGTCACATTCTGAGCAGCTTTTTACATAGTCTGGACACTAGACAACCACAGTGTGCATTTGCAATGTAAAGATATGGGGAGGACACAGTTTAAATAAATACAGCCACAAGAATGAGTAATGAACACTTTCAGGCCAAGTGTGCATGCCCAGAGATGTGGTCTCATCTTCATAATAGAGTCAGATTATAGAATAAAATCCTTATCTCAAAACTAAAAGATAGGAAAAAAATCCTTTTGCCATTACAGAAGCAAATCCGCCTTGGTTTCCTATCTTAACTTTATCATCCTATCTTATCTTTATTTTAGGACATCTTAACAGCATAAAACACCTGCAGGACTGTTTTAGGATATTTGTGAGGCAATGCATAACATATCAGCTCTGTTATTAGGCGAGGTACCCCTTTAAGTAAGATAAGATTTTGTGGTTAAAATGTTCCTGTAACATGGCCCCAGATATCAAAAAAGGATGTATAACACCGGCTAGTGTAATCATTTGTCTGTTATCCATTATCCGTATTATATTTTCCAGTGAGTAACAACTTTTTGATGAATAATGTAATGTAACTTCACCGGATAATGTAATAACATATCAAAATCACTGTTTTTATGTTTTATTATATCACACACACACACACACACACACACACACACACACACACACACACTCCAACCCTGGTCCTAGAGAGCTAGAGTGTATGCAGGTGGAGAAACTTCTGAAAGTCTGTAAGCTATTTATGAAAGGTGTGGAAGAAGTGTGAAAGTGTGTGACAGTAAGAGTGCAGTTAGCCACCAAGCCACCAAGAGTTGGAATGGTGGAATTGTGGTATCATCAGTGGTTCTCTGGTTATGAGACTCATGACTCTATTTTGACAAAATTAATCAAACAGGAAAGAAACTCTGTAATATTAGAGTAATCAAGTCATTTGTTTACAGAATCCATTAAGCTGACATGGACATATTTTGTGACTCAAGGTTAAACTGGGCGCCAGGGCTGCATGCAATACAGTTGCTTATTACAGTGCCATCTTCTGAACAGTTTGCCATACATTGATTGATTGATAGATAGATAGACTTAAAGCCACAGTATTCTTTAAATGTAATAACCACTAGATAATGTAATAAGTTATGACATTACATGTTAGCCGTAAAAAAAATATTACATTATCTGTTGAACATGTTTATTGCATTATCCAGCAAGTTATTACATTATCTGGTGTTACAGGGTGTCCTCTTTGTCCCCTTACTGTGTTAGGTTCTTGCCATTTGCCAAAGCCCACCAGAGAAACAGGAAGTATGAACGTCTGCTCCACAGCAACACATCCTTCCCTCCGTTAGCCTACGGCAATAAGCACTTCAGAGAGGAAGACAGACATCGATTGAAGGAGAAGGAGGTGGACTAAACTACACACATATACTTTTTTACTATTTCTTTACTTTTTTTTTTTTACTATTTCAATTTATTATTATTTTTCTAGCATTTCTAATCCATTGAATGAATGAAGTACAAAGTACTAATCCATGTAAACTCTATCAACAAAATTATGTATCGGTTCTTCTATAATGGTGGTCCACTGGATAAACACCACACACACACACACACACACACACACACACGTTAAGTATCTACTGTAGCTAAATTAAGTCATTGTTAGGAACAACACGCCCATTACCACCCAGACATCCAACTGTGGAAATGCTACCTGGCAAGATCCACGTTTACTTCTCTCCTCTAAAAGAAAAGCAGTGTAGCCTAACCTCTCCAACTTCAGCTGTACAAATTTGTCAAAAGTGACAGCCATTTAATAAATCGCTGCTCTCCATCACACGCATATGCACACCCACCCACGCACTTACACACATACACACACACACAATTCCTATTCATGCCCTCCACTGCCCCCTCTCCATGTATACGTAAATGAGGTGTATGTATGTGTGTGTGTGTGTGTGTGTGTATGTGTGTGTGTGTGTGTGTGTGTGTGTGTGTGTGTGTGTGTGTGAGAGAGAAAGTGTGTGCATGGGCCCTGCGGTCTGGTCCAGGCATTAGGTAATTGACTGTGTCTTTGCTCAAGGCCTTTCATGGATCACCGTCCTTTATTAGCTCACTTCCCAGCACACACACACACACACACACACACACACACACACACACACATAAAGTTCCCAGCAGCCCCACCCAAACCACCTACCCCCGCCACCACCAGCACCAAGACTCAATTGCCCGGAAACGAGGAGTGAAACGAGAGAGAAACAGGGGTGAGGGGAAGAAGGGGAGAGCAGCGACAGGGGAACGAACTAACACGGCCCCAGGAAGAGGAGATAAATAAGAAGTGGGTGGGTGGGAGGGTGCAAGGGGTCTCCTGCAGCTGACAACAGGGGCTGGAGGAGGAGGGGCAGTTTTGATAAGTGCTTGTGCTATACACATGTCTCTATAGAATGAGATATATGTAGTGTATGTGTGTTTGTGCGCATGTGTGCATGTGTGTGGTATATGAGGGTCTTGACTGATGCCACCAAAAAAAAAAAAACATACAATAGCATTTTTCCAGACACCTCTGAAATTTAGCTTGCCATTTAATTAGAAATCACCATGGTGCATGCAAAACTGGGCAAAAATATATTGGTATTGTTTTAAAAATTACTACTACTGCTAGTAGTGGTAGTACTGCTAGCTACTAATTAGTGCCCATCTGTGTTAATTTGGGCAGTAATGTTAGATTTTGTTTTTTCAGATTGTAGTTGTTTAATCCATTTTCAATTCTTGCTTAATGTCAGACAGTAAAATGTCCTAATTTTGACCTACTTTATGTCACATACATTTCAGGCATATTTTAATTCTATAACACTCAAATGTTATGGATGGAGTAATATTCCAGTTTTCAGAAAATGGGCAAAGGAGGCATTTCTGTGAGGGTGGCAGAGGAGATGGTGAGAGTCGGACAATGCACATTTATGCGCCTATGAAAGCAACACCACATAAAGTTAAACAACAATAACAGGAAAATTCTGATATTTTTGATAAGTACAAAGAAGATCCAGGTCAAGTAATGACCGTAAGTTGGTGCACATAAAAGGAAGGGAGAAATTTAAATATTACCAGCATATTTCAGAAGTCAATGTTTTCCCAACATGATTAATATTGTGGGAAGCTACCAAAAAAGATAGACAGATTTGTTTTACTAATAATCTAAAAAATATTTAGTTTGGATGGGGGACAAACTACCCTGCTAGCTGGTATTCCCGCTTCGCCTTGCCTCTCCGTGTGTATCTGTTTTTCTGTTTTCAGGCTGGGCTAATGCAGGACACTGTGCCGTACGTATAGTGGGCAGTCTTGTCTCTGTGAAGCTGTGTGTGTGTGTGTGCAAGCCCGTGTGCACGCGAGTGTGTGTTTATGTGCGTGCGTGTGCACAGCTATCCCCTCTCATTTAAGTGTCTCCCTGTTGATGGGTGCTGCAGAGTGACAGCTTCCTACTTGCCACTTGCCTTAGCCACGTCCACACACACACACACACACACACACACACACACACACACACTCACACGCTGGCAAAACCTGAACTCCCTTCTCCCCATGGTAACACTGCTGCTGCTGATGATGTTGATGAAGATGATGATGAAGATAATGGTGCTTGTGTCCAGCCCAGTTGCGTCAGACTGCTGTCACTCAGAGCACATCAGACCTCAGATTATCCCCAGTCTGTATGTCTGTCTCTCTTTCTCTCTCTGTATCTCTCTGTACCTCTATTTACTCTCTCTCTCTCCTCTCTCTCTGTGGTAATTAGTGCATTAGTCCTATCGTTGGCATCACCCCCAGCTATAGCAGCAGCCAGCAGAGCTTCTTGTCACAGCTCAGAGGGCCAATGGAGTGGACAGCTCAACCCTGGTACTCATCATCAACATACCGAGCCCAGCCGGCCTCCCCCCAGCCACATTATCTAGCTATGTTATCCAGCCATGCTCCTAATTATTTCCAAACCCTAGCCACAGCCGTCTCACCCAGCCTCAGCCACATTACCTAGCCCTGCTTGTAATCATCACCCTAAGCCTAGCCACAGCCTTAGGCCTCTTCATCAACATAGCCCAGTTTTCTTGCCTAGTTTCAGACTGCTCCCCCAGCTCTCTGGCTTGACCATCACAGCTCGTAGCAGCATGTACACAGCATCCCCAGCACACCCTAAGCCCTAGAAGTACCCCCCTACTCCTGGACCCTTATTTACCTTTGCCATCTGTGTCACAGCAAGGAAGCACATCAAGGCAAATGCAGCCCAGCCTGTCAGCACACACACACACACACAGATGCCAAACCCACCTCTCCAGGACAACGACCTATTGCCACATTCCTAGGCCAAGGGGGCTGTGTCATGGTTGCCCTTGCTCTAGCCCCTATGTGCCCTTGCCCTCACTACCCAGGTCCCCCACCAAAGGCATGCTTCTTATGCCCTGGCCCCTCTCCCCTAGCTCCATCCCTGGTCCATCCACAGCCATCTCCTCTAGTCCCACTCTCCAGAAGCACCACTTTCCAACACCATCCCTAACCCCAATGTTCCCCTTTAGATGTGTTGCTCTGGTTGTGCTCTTTTTATTTTAATTGACAGTTTTCATTGTTCATTGTTTTTGAGGAACCTACAGATGATTAAACACATTCAAACACATTCACATTCACATTACATCGGCTATGATGTAATTTCAAAAACATGTTTTCTGCAGTTCCTGTACAGGCAACGTTTTATAACTTTTTATAACTTTTTTTTTATAGATACCAGCATTTGATATTACAGCAGTGATTTATTAGAGTTACAATATTGAGTTTTTTCCAACCTTCAGCATTTACTTCCTTATTCCTGTAACAGGAATGACATTTTCTTGCCAAATATCTACTTACTTGCTGACATTTTTTCTTTGCAACAGTAGTTTATTGACCTTTATATCAGAACACATGGGGAACTACTAGGGTGTCAGTGATTTTAGAGGAAAGACTCTTATGTAAGGAGGGTTCTTCTGTTCCCCAGCCCAAGCCATTTGTGTGTGCTCTGCCAATTTGTGTCATGTCATTATGGCATAGCGTATATATATGTTGAATAGATAGAAGGACAGTTCCTTGTGTATTAGGGAAATCTCCTTTGTGCACTCAAGATGGCTAGAATTTTAAATGTTTTCTCATAGAAAAGTCCAGTGTTTCATGTGTGACCAGTATATGAGACTAGTGTAGGTTGGAGATTTTACTACAGCTTGCACTGAAATGTTAATTGTAAGACAACAAAGTTCTCAAAGGATCTTCAACTGCCATCTTAAATGCACCAACAATTGACTAATTTAGAATGCAGATATGGGAAAGCCCTCTCTATCCATGCTAATTTTGTGATTGTGTCATTAGCCATGTCACCAGCAGTGCTGCCTATAACCACAGAGGCTGGCTAATTAGGAGGCTCTGTGCTAATCAAGTACACTACAGTGAGTGGTCACGTCTGTGTCTGTCTGTGCTGCAAGCCTTTCCTTCCCCTCGCATTAGACTGACACCCATCACAACTTAGAAAAACTCATGTCTGACTGGAACCAACAAACGCACACACTGATACACAGTGAGACACACGTGCAAACACACATGCTTACATGAACACACACACACATGCATGTACATCAATACATGCATGTACACAAATCACAGCATCATAAACACACATACACTTTTTAATGTTGCCGTAGTCCCCGCCCCCTCCCCCCATGCCCCCAAACAGACACACAGTACAGTCTCCTCCCAGCTACTCTGCGGTGTGGCTTTATTATTATCGTTATTACATGGTGGGTGCAAAGCTTCAGGCAATGGGGACAGGAGAACAGTGGCTACACACACACACACACACGTACGCGTGCACGTGCGCGTGCGCACACACACAAACACACACACACAGACACATTCACATTCACTCTTAATGGCCTCAGCCATAATGTATCACCGTGATACATACTACTGATGTATGAGGGATATTTTTAATGGGAACAGTATTCATTAGCAGCAATTAATACCTAAACTGAAATAGGCCACAAGTACAGACTATGGGGAGGGGAGTGGGCGCACACATAGAACATGCGTCTATGTGTGTATGTCTCTCTATGTGTGTATGTCTGTATATAATCTGTTTGTAGTGCTTACTTCTGTGTACTGAGACACAGAATATTCATTACTAGGTGTGTGTGGTTGTCTCTGTATTTCATGTATTTCATGTATTCTGTATGTCCGCTCTTCCATCCATCCATCCAGCCTTGCTGCATTAGTGCCCAGGTTTCTGTGGTGAGAGAGAGAAGGCTAATTCTCCATAACCATTTTACGGCGTGTGTAAAACTCTGCGGCCCCTTCATTTGCACAGCTATAAAGCATTCCCCCAGCCACGCTCCTTCCTTCTCTGGCCCCCAGATTTATCAATTAACCCAACACTTCGCTTCCATTATGGCAGCATTTTATACTGCTAGCCCTACATACAGAGTAACGATGGAGGTCCAGCGCACACGGCACAATTTTAAACAGACAGTCCCAGTAAAAATTATTGGCAAACATATTTTTGGTATGACTCAAGGGATGAATGACATTAGGGCTCATCATTTATTTCAAAGCTGGTGGGACCCATCTTGACCTGATTAACGTGGGTCAGTTTGGGCTGAATTTCTCACTTAATTATTTGATTTTGTGTCGAGCTCATGTTCAATAAATATTGAAGAAAAATTCTGTTGCCAATTTATGATTAAAATATCCACAATTGTGGCACAATCCTTGATACATTTTTTCTTTTAACTAAGGTAAAATGTGATTGAAATGTACTGTTTTCCTCTTGTTCAACAAATTGCCCAATAGTATATAAGAGGCTCTCCCGCTAGATATCAGTCTAGAAAATGTGGCTTTGGTGCTTAATTTGCTCCAGAAATTTTCAAGTAATCTTTTAGTGTTCAACCGGTATTAGTGTTGTTGAATTGTTGAACCTGAATAGTGTGCGTACATCTAAGTGGTAGGAATCAAATCTGTAGTTTGTATGTGCCCTAATAGAGAAGAGAGAGAACATTGTGGTGACAGTGATGTTTGTGTTTTTTCCTCTCGCATGGTGACTGCTTTAACACAAGCAGCCATCTCTCTCATCAGTAGGCCATCAGTGAGTCTCTGTCTGATTTTACTGGCACAGTAAAATGCAGCAGGCAGCCCCTTTAAAATGCATAAGTATGATGCATTAAGATACTGAGATAGCCCTTTTCAGTGCTCAAGGTACGATGATGCATTTCCTCTGTGCCTCAGACAGCAATGCTGGTTGATGATCTGCTATCAGTCTGAATGCCTCAATTGGGAATCTTAAAGTTCTGCAACATGCTAAACATAAACAAACTGACATACTTAAATGAATAGTTTGTAGTGTGTACCCTCCCCCTACTGTTTTGCATGGTCAACATGTATATATGGTTATAAGAGAAAAGGCTTTATGAAACAAAACACAAGGATACACAAGGAAACCCAATTAAATGCATAACATTTATATAATAGATATTAATGAGCTATGTTCAACTGAAACAGGTTTATTTGAAAAATAAAGCTACATTCAGCCAGGGGAAAAGAGAAATTTAAGACCCCTATAAAATGCCTTGACATCAGGATTACTTTGAGGCGAAGTCAAGAAAGGAGAATGTTTTCATTTCTACTGAGATAGTTTCTTCTCTGTGTATACATGGAAATCAGGAAGAGGTAGGCAGGCAGGCAGGCAACCGGGCTATGGATGTCTGTGCTTTTAATGGACCTGCTGTCCCAGTGTGGATATGCTCCACTGAACCATACTGTATGTACTGTGGTACAATCACCACCTATCTATATATCTTCTTCTCTCGCTGTCTTGTTTGTTTGCTCACTTGTTCTCTCCCTCTCTCTGTCTTTTTCATCTATCTGGCTGTAACTTTCTCTCTCTCTCCCTCCCTCTCTCTCTTGTTCCCTCCTGTGTGTGTGTATGTGTGTGTCTATTGTTCAAGCAGCCAGCTGATAGCATACACACACACACACCTTCTTGAGGAACATGACAGCCCTCTCATACAGCAGTGTGTTGATGATAGAAGTCAACACCGGCTGTGAAATGCAAATGAAATGTGATGAAGCTACGGTATAGACGGACACACAGGATAGAGCGGAGAGGATACACACACGTGTGTCTTTTGCAGTCAAAAGCATCCAAGAATACATTTTCTGATAGCAAGCAGAACATGTCTTTTATTCGCTTATGTCATCTGTTTCTTTCTACTGGGATGTCGGAGTTAAGTGTTTTGTTTCCTTTGAGGAATCCTATTACATCTATCTATCTATCTATCTATCTATCTATCTATCTATCTATCGTGTCATGGAAAGTAGAAGACTGTAGATATAGTCGGTGTCTTTTGGTGATATGTGTCTTGTGTGCATTTGTGAGTGCATGTGTGATTGTGTGAGATTCTAGCCTTTTCTGTGTTGTGTGTGCAGGTGTACATGGTATTTTGTATACCAGTAAAGAGTGTGTGTGTGTGTGTCCTGTTGCAGGCTCATATGCTCACAAACCAGCATTGGGAGGAATGTGGGTGGGGGTTGGTGGTGGTGATGGGGGTCTGGAAAGGGAAGCAATCACAAACACTTAAACCTGCAAATGGCCTTGATGTCCTGTGCTAAGCAGCCTGTGTTGACTGATGAGCCTGTTAACCCTGGCTGAAACAGCCCCAGCACAGGGGATTAGACAGCAATGTCGGTCCCGGCTGCTCCTGGCCCGTTTTGCATGGGAATTGTGCATATTTAATCTAAGGTGTGCCGAGGTGCAAAGACAAGCCCCCCTCTTCTCCGTTTCTCATTATGGATGTGTAATAGCACCCTGAGGCTGGGGGCCTTAATTCACTGGCCCCAGCCCCAGTCTTAATCTCACCCTCAGTCCCAGCCCCCACCTCCCTCCAGTCCCTTCTCTCAACCTGAATCACAGACCTAGTCCCAGCCCTCCTCCCCAGCCTTGTCTCTCCCAGCCCTATCCTATCCCCTAGCCCAAGACCCGTTTTTCTCTAACAGCCCCCGGGCCTAGCCTTTTCCCTCTTCTCAGGCACACGCTTCATAGTCCCTGCCTCAGCCCTATTCCCCACCCTATTCCCCAGCCCTCTGTCCGAGCCCTCTCCACAAGTCCCAATGCTCTGCTCCAGTTTCAGCCTTAGCCTTCTCTCCCAGCCCTCTCTCCCAACCATGTCCCCGGGCCTCAGCCTTGTCTCCCCAGGCCTGACCCTCTACCCCAACTCCAACTCACTCTCCCAGCCCCCTCCTCAGCTTTCTCTCCCTGCCATAGCCCCTACATACACCGTAGAATGATAGTAAAGTTAGGGGAGAGTGAATGGGCCAGGTTTTAACCTACTATGTTCTGTGTACATTGTATGTACGTATATTAGTCCGCTGAGCCTACAGGATGTCAAGGTTAACTTGGAGAGCCGGCAGAGCAGTGCTAGCCTTGTGTGAGCCCAAACCTGACTAATACCTGATATTGTGCTAATTGCACTATTTTCCCCAATGTATTTTTAACCCACTTCAATCAGAATGAGCAATCAAGAGAAATTTGGCCCAAACTGACCCACTCCTTTCAGGTCATTTTATACGCAAAAGGGGTTTAAAAATCTAGCTCTAACTGCATATCCCAGAACTCTCTGTGTCAAGCAAACAGAAATAATAGGCAGACAATTTCCAAATGAGGCCATAGAATGAGAAAACAGAAAATTAGGAATCACTTGGTATTTGTCAGTTTGGTTGGTTGTGATGTTATTTGTTATTTGTATGGTTTTTGTTCAAATAGTTTCTGTCTTTGTTTCTCTGTGTTGTATTAGTTTCTGGATTCTGCATCCGTCTCTTTATTTATGAGATCAAGTGTCAACGACAAGAGCTCTATGAACCATCTATCCATCTAGTTCCCTCTCTTTCTCTATCACTCCTCTCATCCTCCTCTCTAATCCAGCCAAAACTTCTATCTGCGGGAAATTACAATTAATGTCTCCTCATTTCTCTCTCTCTCTCTGTACCCCCCCTCTTTTTCCCTTTCCTTTCTTCATATTTCTCTTCAGAGAACTTTGCTTTTCTCATGCATCGCTCATGTATCATATTACTGCCTTATAAGAAAACAAGTGTGTGTGTGTGTGTGTGTGTGTGTGTGTGTGTGTGTGTGTGTGTGTGTGTTGTGTGCGCACGTACAAGGTTTCAAGAGGGACCCCTCGCTGTGTGTGTAATTTCTTGTTTGTATATGGCTCCAACATCTTTGGACACTGCAGAGAGGGAGAGATATATAGAGAAAAAGAGAGGTTGAACAAGACAGAAAAGAAATAGATTGAGAGAGAAGAGGGAAAGAGAGAGAATGGGGGGAGGGAAAAAACAGGATGATAACAAAAGCAGCTCGGATTTCACAGACGCATATTTCATCAATCATGTGAATAAGTCGTGGTGATTATGCATGGCGGTGGCAGGCCGAGGGGGGGCTGATTACCATACACCATAAAGGCTGCTTTCTTATCTCACACACACTGATTAGTTTCTGTCGGCAGATAGCCTCTCACTCTCTCTCTCTCACACACACACACACACACACACACACACACAGAATGTCTGCCTGTCTTTCACACACATGTACATGCATGCGTGTGCATGCAAAGGCAGGCATGCACAAACACAGTGCTGCTACAGCCTGGGAAAGCTCCTGATTCCAGGTAAATGAGGTGGCAGTAGGCCAACCAACAGTCCACGGCGCCACTAGTAGCTAAGTGTTTTTACTTAATCAGGACTCAGAGTTATCTTCCAGAGAATTACATCTACTGATGAAACCATGTAAAATGCACTGCATACTCGCAAAATTGGACATTAGAGGTGCATGACAACCTCTATACCTTAGAAACACTTGTACCTATGAGAACCTTTTTAGCAGAAATGTATAATGGGTGTGTCAAGAAGATGCAGTCTCAGTAAATGGAGAGTCAAAATGATAGAAATAGATAATAAAGCACGTAGTAGCATGTTGCAGACCTGGTTAGACAGGTTTCTAATCTGTTTCTATGATATGCATCAAGTCATGATGTATCAGCATACTGCCGTTTGCTCGATATTTTTGTTGTCCTGTCTTGATAGGTCTCATCACTGGAAAAGCGGAGTGTACATGATGCAGAGAGAGAGAGAGAGAGAGAGAGAGAGAAAGAGAGGATGGATGAGGAGGGGAGACTGGAGCAAAATTAGCTACGTATGAAAGGCCTCACTTTGTGTCGCAACCAGGGAATTAGAAATTACTCCTTTTTTTTCTTGCCCTCTCTCTCTCTCTCTCTCTCTGGCTTTCTCTCTCGCTCTCACTCTCTCTCTCTCTCTCTCTCTCTCTCTCTCTCTCTCTCTCTCTCTCTGATATATAATGTAAACTCATTTGGTAGCCGGGCCAGGGCTGCGCTGTACTGTCTGAGTGCCTGCATGTGAGAAGTGCAGCTGGGACGCATTAGGGCCTCCTGACAGGGGCCTGGGTGAAATAAGTGAAATTAATGGAGCTCCTTTCATGTCGGACAAGGCCGCGGCACCCCTTTCACGCCGCGTACAGTCACAGAAAAGTCAATACTTTTTTATTACTCCTCGCTTGCCCTACATTCCCTGCTACAAGTGCTCTGCTCACTAATTGGTTTCAGTTTGCAGAGAAAGAGAGAGAGAGCGCAAGGGAGAGAAAGAGAGGCAGAGGACTCTATCCCAAAGAACACTGAAGCAAATAAATCAATCTCATATTTTTTCTCCCTGCTGTCTTTTTTCATTGAGTAACATCAGGGTAGAGAGAGGGAGAGACGAGAGAGAGAAATAGAGGAGAGAGGGAGAGGGTAAATGGTTGGTTAGAGCACGCCTGGTCCCCAGAGAGCATAATGATATCTGGGAGCCTGTTAATGGAGACGAGTGGTTAAAGTGGTCTGGGGCCCTGGCCAGGTCACCCCTGGGGGTTTCTAACCAGCAACCTAGCCTCAGCTCACCGCTCGGACCCCAGGCTCAGAGGCACAATGGAGCGCCCCACCAACATACAATTTCTGGCAAATGCTTTGATAGATTTGCAGAAAATGACATTCTGTTTAACTGTGTGTGTGCGTGAGTGCAGATGTTGCAATAAGGCTTCAAAAGCTTGAGCATGGAGTCTTCTTCAGCGACTAGTGCTTTTCTGATGTTATGTTTCAAAAGGCTTTCTGTGCTGTTGTTATCCTGTTTGTCAAATGACCACAAACATTGTAAATATAAGCATTTATTATCATGTATTATGGTACATGACTGCTGGGAGAAGATTTTGAATTTTGAATTAAATACTCTCGAAACAACTGTATAACTGTGCATTAAGCAGTAGTCCCCATAGTGTATTAGGAAGTATGATGCTAAAATATCTGCGTTTGGTTGTATGTCTGCATTTGTGTGTTCAGCTACAAATATTTGTGTGCGTGTGTGTGTGTGTGTGTGTGTGTGTGTGTGTGTGTGTGTGACCTGTCTCCCAGTATGCAGACCAGTATTGTGCTAAGCTTAAGTGGCAGTGGGGTTAGCCTCTTTCAGAAACGGCACAACTGCAAATTGATGTGACAATTTGAACCCCCCCCCCCACACACACGCACACACACAGATACACACGCAAACACACAAGCACACACACACACACAAGCACAAACATTTGCAAGCACACAGGCAGGCATACACACACCAATCAGCCTCCAGTTAAAGGAAGGTTCTACCAGTCTCGCTTTCTTTCTGCATCCCAGCTTTCACAGCTCTAGACTATGGGCTAGGGTGGGTTTCGGGGGTTTGCAGTGTGTGTGTGTGTGTGTGTGTGTGTGTGTGTGTGTGTGGGCGCGTGCGTGTGCGTGTGCGTGTGTGTGAAGGAGCTGTCACACATGGCTGGCATCACCATCCAGTCTGCCATCTCTCCCTTAGCTTGACAAGTCCCTGCTCCCTACCCCCTGGCTAACACACACACACTCACACACATGAATTCACACTTACGGACATTCATGAGCACACACATGCAGAAACGCCCACACCTTGGAACACACATATATGAATGCATGCATACACAAGTGTGCACACGTGTGCGCACACACACGCACACACACACAAACATGCGTGCTCTGCTAACACCTAGATAGTAGTGTATATTAGAACATACCCTGTCTCCTTTTACATACACACACGCACACACGCACGCACACACACACGCGCACACACAGTGAGTTTTCCACTGATCAATGCAGATTAACTGTATCATTATTACTGAGAAGTGCAGCTTACAGCCTGACGTGAATTTAAATATGTGTGTGGCCTCACTGTGTGTGTGTTGTGTGTGTGTCTGTTCGCATATGGACGTGTGTGTGTATGCATGCCAGTACGTAAGTTTGTGTGTGTGTGTGTGTGTGTGTGTGTGTGTGTGTGTGTGTGTGTTCTCTTCTCGGCAGTCGTTGGCGTCAGATTGCGAAGGGGTTCTGTTTGTTACAAGGACAGGCTTGTCCCCGCCCCCAGGCGTCGGCACGGCGATGATTGTCATGGCGATGGAGTGTGAGTGACAGGCGGGATCACATGTGGTAGCCGGGGAGCAGGAAGCCCGTACCGCCCGAGTCCCTGACATTAGTTTGTCCTTCATCAAAACTTTACACTCGTTTACAACTACTCGTGTTCTCGCTCTCTCTCTGCTGCAAATTCTCTCGCTTTCTCTCCCTGCCATAGCCCCTACATGCACCGTAGAATGATAGTGAATGGGCCAGGTTTTAACCTACTATGTGTATTGTATGTACGTATATTAGTCCGCTGAGCCTCCAGGATTTCAAGGTTAACTTGGAGAGCCGGCAGAGCAGTGCTAGCCTTGTGTGAGCCCAAACCTGACTTCTTTTTCTGTACTTCTTTTTCACCTTCTCTCTGTCTCGCTCTCATTTACTTCTTTTTCATCCTTTCTGTCTTTCTCTCTCTCCTTTACTTCTTTCTCCCTCTGTGTCTCTTTCTCCTTCTCTTTCTGCCTCTCTCTCTCTCATTTGCTTCTCTTTCTCTCTCTTTACCTCTCTCTCTCTCTCTCTCTCTCTCTCTCTCTCCCTCTCCCCGTTACTTCACAGTCTCTCTCTCTCCCTCCAGTGGCCGGCTTAAGTTTTTAGGGTTTTTGGACGGCACGTTGCAAAGCTTTCTGGGTAATTATAGGGATTGGCTAAGAGGGCAAAGTAGAGAACAGGTTGCACCGGCTCACTCACTCAAACATACACACACAAAATCACATGCTCAGTTCCTGGCGTTTCCCTAGCATCTAGGCCAGTTATTAAAGTGGGCTCAGAACCAGCTATATATATGGAACAGCAAGGTGTGTGTGTGTGTGTGTGTGTGTGTGTGTGTGTGTGTGTGTGTGTGTGTGTGTGTGTGTGTGTGTGCACTTGCTTGTGTCTGTATCCATGCATGCATGCGTATTTCCATTTCTGTGTGTGTGTGTGTGCAAGTGTTTTTGTGTGTGTATGAGTATGTTTGCTGGGGCAGTGTTTTCTTTTTCGGGCTGTGTGTTTCTGGGTGTGTGTGTGTGTGTGTGTGTGAGAATGCATGCATGTGTGTGTATTGGTGAGAGAGAGAAAAAGCTTTTTGTGCAGCACAGCAGAAAAGGAGGTCAGGGTTTGCACGGAGACTCGGGCATTCATCATTAGCCTGCTGCCGCTGCCGGTAATGTTGCCCGTTACAGCCGTGATTAAGAGCCCCGCTTAGTTCCAGCAGCCGGTGCGGACACACACATACACACACCACATGGTACCAACTACTGCTCCAGTACTGAAAATTTGTTTTCAACTCTCTGGCTCACACGTACGCAGGCACGCACGCACGCATGCACACACACACACACACACACACACACACACACACACACACACACACACACACACACACACACACAAACAAACACACACGTAGCGGCTAGTTACAGAGGTTAGTGGCAGGTTGCAGTTGCCGTTTCGGCCAACTGGCCATCACCCAACCCCTTTATGTGGATGTGTGTGTTTGTCGTTTGGGGGCTGTACTGTACATGGTCTCTCACTGCGAGGAGGCTTCAGGGCTTGATGAGAAACCTGTCACAATCACTCATGAAAAGAGCAATTCACTACTGCACACACACATACACACACACAGCGGGGAGTTGCATAGGGTCTTGGTGAGTGTATCTGAATAATAATGGATGGATCTACATCTTTATCCTGGTTTGTGACAGTGGTCATAACCCCTTTAGCTTAGTTTTTATACCTTTGTATGAAACAAACAGCTGTGGTCCCATGAGAGTTGTGTACCACCAAATTGTTGTATTTTTCAAGATGTAGTACATGTTCATCTACAGTATGTGTTAAGTATATCTTTATGCCCTTAAAACCCATTCAGAACAAATTCTGTAATGTCAAAAATACATTGGAGTCGATGGGTAACTTGAAACTACTAGTTTAAAGTCATACTCACAAACACGCTTTCCAATTAAATCATTGATTCAAAATGGCAGTAAGAACTAATTCCTGTCAACAAAAACAAACTCACTCGTCCACATCCCATGTCACAAGGTCATCCTCATTTCAATCACAAGAGGCTAGGTTTACAATTATAAACATTTATTAACAGTATGAGAAATGAGCATGAGCATAGGTTTGGCGTAGACTCCAAGAGGTATCCGGCGATAGGGTGAAGCTCCCAGGGGCAGGAAGGAGACAGGAGAACCCCCCAGGCTGAAGATCTGACCCTTCTCGATATCTGATGGAGCCGTGATACTGGTGGTGGCGGGGGGAGGAGGTGGTGCGTCAATCTGGTGCGGTTTAGGCAGCTGAAATGACAGAAACACGGAAGGCAACCGAGGGGATACAAATAGAAGGAAATGGTTAGTGATTGGTTTCTGGAGAGGGAGGAAGGGGAGGAGAAAGGAGCATGGGCTAGGGTGATTGGACAATGCAGAACTGGGGGGCGTGCTTGTATCTGCTGACAAAATATGAATGGGGGAAGTAGCCTTCCTGATTGAATTTACGCTAAGCTTCATTTGTCTTGTGTCTTGTTACATCAAGCACTTTGAGATTAACCTCAAAAAGGAAATTTGAATGGGGTGAATGGAATGATGAATGGAACTAAAACACAAACCCAAAACATTGCTACTGATGTTTTAACAAAAACATTACAAAGTAACAGTGCTATGTCCCTCTTCTCTCCATTCTCTCCATTTCATCTTCTGTTTTTTCCTCTCCTTTTCTCTTCATCCCTCCTCCTCTTGTCCTCCCCTCCTGTGTCTCTCCTCCCTTGCAGCCGTTCAAGACAGTGTTCACCACCTGTAACAACTTTGATAAGTTTGGTCGTCTGTACTCTAAGGCGGGCAACATCGTGTGACACTCCTCCTGGCCTGAAAAACAAAGAAAGGAAGAAAGAAACTTGTATGTTTCGTGCCTCTACATCTCACTGGTATTACTTGATAAACAATGGGAAAATCTCAGCAATAAAAAAAAAAAACAATAAAAAGCCAAAAACCAAAAATAAAATGGGTGTGTTGTTGTTGTTTTGATGACTTCATGATCATTAATCAACTGCCACAACAACGTCTCCAAAATACTTTGAGAACCTTTTTTATCTTCTTGTGAATTAATTAATAATGTGATCCAGTCTAAAAGAAAAGCTATATAGAATATGTCAACATTTCTGCTGTTATGTAACTTCACATGGACCCAGATCAGATCTTGCAAATGATGATATTGTATATTGATATTGTAGATCTTGTAGCTAATATTGAAGAATTACTTTGGGAGCAACACACTGATTTTGTTTAGTAAAGATGGGTTATCATTTTACACACACACACACACACAGAGGATGACATCATATTTGTAATGATGATTTGGTAATGAGAGAACTGTGTTTGTTATGTATGGATCTGTGTCTACAGCCATCTTGTATTTCGCCAGAGCTGCCAGAGCCGAGCCATCTATCTGAAAGGGCTGTACCACACCGGGAGCCACAGTAATCTACAATTCTCTCTAATAGGCTAATGTTTCTCGGCAGCAAATATAATGCCAGCTAGTAACCATTTGGCTAACATTGCAGAGTAACAAAATGTAATGTCAGATATATACAGCTGGGCCACTTGTGGCTTAAAAAAGTTCCAGATGCCCTTGTTGATGCCACTTTTTAAGTTAGAGCGCTCAAAGCGAGAGAAGGAGAGAGGGGGAAATAGAGAGAGAGGGGTTTAAATAGAGAGAGGAGCAGGACTCAACTGCCTACCACAAATCTTTCTTCTGTCCTATGATGTTGATGATGATGATGATGATGATGATGATGATGATTATTATTGTTATTATTATTGTTATTGTTATTATTATTATTATTATTATTATTATTATTATGTCACACACAAATCAATAACATATTCATCAATGCCTTCTATACCTTTTTGGGTCTCTTTTGCTGTCAGTAATAGTTGCCATGTGTAACATCCTACAATATGTATAAAAGCTCATTCTCTCTCACACACACATGCACACAAACTTAATCTGACATGCTGAAACATGCTGATCTTTGTTATAATCTTCACCATGTCTATTCATTCTTCTGGCTACATGAGCATGAATATACATTTTTTTTTTTTTTTACATTTCCCTCTAACATGCCTTTCTTATCTTGGCAGTCTTATAAACAACCTCAAAAGTAGAACAATAACCTGCAAGACAGAAGAAGCCAGGTGTTTTTTAGGTTAAGGTACCCAGGTTTTTTACATTATTTTGAAATCTAAATAGAAAGAGAACATCTGGTAACCCTCTCTGCAGACAGTGACAAAAGCTCAGCGTGGTGATCCAGGGAAAGTCAGCTGAGCACTCTTGTTCTTTTTCAGCACCACCCTTCACACTCATTGAGGGGCTTGTTTCTTGTTATACTGTAGCAACGAAGGCTGTCTTTCATGTACAATCTTCCATGTGTATTTTGAAAGCTTTTGAAAGAGTTCTGCGTCGTAGTGTAGTGTACAAAATATTAGGGCCACTTTCCTACTTTTGAGTTAGACCCCATTCTGCACCGTAATAGGTGAAATCAATAAAGTTTCACAGCTTTCACCCGGATTCACCTGTTCAGCCTGTTTCATGGGAAGAGCAGGTTGCTCTAATGTTTTGTCCACTCCGTGCATGAGGATTATGTAGATAATAGCTCCCTATGTCTGCATCAGATTAGCAGAAGGAAGTTGAGACTTTGCATGACAACTCTTCCTCCTACGTCCCAGTGCCTATTTCCAAGCCTTGATGGTGAAGTATGTAGTGATCTGTGCAGTGAGTCTAAACTCTCTCTCACGCTTTATTTCACACACACATACACGCCACTCAGAAAAATCGCAAAAATCTCCAAATCACATAAACTAGTCGTTCACCACTGTGAACTCCCCCCTCCGTTCTCTCTCCCCCACCTCTCCTCCCCATCCTTTCTCTCTCTCTGTCTCTCCTCTCCCTCTCCTCCATGTTGCTGGCATTCCCCTGGGCCTGTGCTATAAGGCGTGGAAGCGGAGCAGAGACGGAGCATTTAGTAATGGCTTCTTAATGGGCTTGTCGACAGCCACATTAGAGCGCGTAGGCAGCGGGCGAGGCCGGGCAACGATATGCCAAGCCAGATGCCATGCCAGCTGTGGCACTCCGCTCTCTCACTCACGCTCTCATTTGTAATCACATTTCTCATACGGATGGACACCACGTGCATAAAGTAGAGAAGGCAGGCAGACAGGCATGCCACCACCTCCCCCCTTTCCTCTCGTAATGTCCTTTCGTCACTTCTACTCTGCTCTATTTTGTTCTGTTCGTTTCTATTCGATACTGCTCTATTCTGTTCTGTTATTTTCTGATCTCAACAGAACTATTTTTATTGGTTTCCAAGGGTCTTATCCAGAGATTTAGTAAATGGTGGCTAACAGGAGAAAGGTCAGTAAACTGAGTTAGTTGGGTTTACCCTCCACTACATCACTGCTATTGTCAAATACAAATGTGCAATATCAAAAAACGTTTGATATGTATTAAAATGGAAGGAAAGAGGAAGAACGGGAAGAAAAAGGGAGGGACTAAGGAAGGAAGGGGTGGAAAGGAAGCAACTAAACAAAGGAGGGAGGACTAGAGGAAGAAAGGACGGGAGAGTGGGAGAAAGTAAGGATGGTGTATAGGAAAGGATGGCAGGAAGAGTGAGGGAGGGAGGAAGTGAGTGAGTGAGTGAGGAGTGAATTAATTTTAGAGACTGGATGTCATTGCCAAAGGTCTCATAGGTCTCCAGTAGGGGGAGCCATTTGTCACTGACTCCATTCTCTGTCTCTAAGAATTTGTGTGTGTGTGTGTGTGTGTGCGTTGCCAAATATTGAATACTCAGAAGGTGGTTCTTTGTCTCCCCTTTGATCTGATCTCCTTACCACACACACAAAGCTTGGTATCTTCCAACCAAATCTTCCTGCGTCAGCGATGATAAAGTGTGATGAGGATGTGATGAGGTATTTGTGTGTATTCCTGTGTGTGTGTGTGTGTGTGTTTTATTGGCAGCTGATAGCATTTTAGGGGTTGAGGCCTATATACAGACATGCGGCCCTCCCTGCTGTATTGACAGCTGCCAATTGTCACTCCAGTGACTGACAGCTCTGTATTGATGGACGGGATCTGCTGACAGAGAGATGGAGGAGAAACAAAAGGAAACAGAATCCAGATGCCTAAGAGAAGCAGGGGACAAGGGAAAGAGAGGGAGAAAGGGAAAGAAAGAAGCAGAGATGGAGAAAGAGAGGCCTGGGGAGTGAGCTGACCAGGACCTATGGAACTTTGTCAAGGTCGAGAGGAGAGGAGAGTTTCTAACCTGGCTCTGGGTCAGATCACATTTAGGTCTATCAATAAGGGAAGTACATGTTCAAAAGCCAAATACTGAAAACTGTTTCAATGAACCGTTCAGTTGAAAACAATTCTCACATGTTGAAAATGAGTGCTTTGTAATTAATAAATGTGTGACTGAATCAGCCTCAACCACACACATCTGGAATGATTGCCTTATGATGCTTCCTTTTGAAACATCATCTCCCTACTGGCTTTATGTTTTTAGTCATTGGACTGGAGGCATTTTTTTCAGTTCAGTTGATTGCCAAGATATTGATACAAACAGTGACAGTAAGGTAAACAAATTATGAATGCATTTTATTTTATTTTTCTACATTTGTATTGTTGGTACGATTGAAGTGAAATCAATACTGAAAATACCATTGTACTTTGTTATGGGTGATGAGGGTTATGGGTTAAGTTTATTTTCAAACTTAATCTAAGTAATAATTTACATGAACAAATAAAGTATGGATTGGGGCTTTAACATACATGAGCTTTAAAATCATCAAATGGAAACATGACTTATCAATCTAATCAAAGTTATGTTATTTCAGGTCTGGCTGGTTGT
>JAXDDX010000017.1:5637500-5647500 GCA_034670405.1 Hoplostethus atlanticus
TGTGTGTGTGAGTGTATGTGTGCATGTGTGTGTGTTTTCTAATTATGTCTCTTTGACAGCTTGTTGGCCAGCAAAATAACCATTAATACTCTGTTGCATTGCCTGGCTATTGAGTTTTGTAAATTACGGTGTAAATTACTGAAAAATGTATTAATATTTGTATATTTTGCTTGTAACAAAACAGCACAGCCATATTGACTTGACTGTATTTTAGGATATAACCTACTAGTAATACTACAGTAGTACGGTAATTTATTTAGCCTACCATGGACTTGAGAAGACTCTGGTGACATGACACAGCCACTATACGTAGCTTTGAATACCATTCACCAATATTTCCCGAGAATAATTCAATGGTCCATTTGTACCTTCCCACGACCCGCCTTGGGGGCCCAACCCTGTCTTTGAGAAACAGCAGAGTAGAGTACATTAGGACACGCCCCAGCAACACACTGATTACATATGCTAGCTACGGTAATGAGCTGAGCTGGACAGTGGAAGACTGCTGCTGTTTATGGCAACTCATTATCTGGCCCATTGACCAGAACTGTTCTACACATCACAGAGCCCCGTGTCCTCTACATCTACTCACCCATCACACTCTCTACCTGTCTGGATGGGGGGTGGTAAGTGTGTGTGTGTGTGTGTGTGTGTGTGTGTGTGTGTGTGTGCGTGTGTGCATGCTTGCTTACATACGTGCTCACATAATGAAAAGTAAGAGACGATTCCTACGCTAATGATCTCGCACCCATACATCCAGCATTACCAATTCATTGGAGTGATACGTTGTGATCATAGTTTCATTTGTGTGAATGTGAGTGTTTGGTGTGTGTGTGTGTGTGTGTGTGTGTGTGTGCATTTCTGTATTCGATTATTTGCTTAAGTGTTGTGAGCGTATTTAAGTATGTATGTCTATGTGCACATTTGTGTGTGTGTGCACGCGCATGTTACAATGATCGCCTGCCAAAGTAAAGTGTTTGCAGCCGAGAGAGACGGGGGCGGTAAGCTCAAGGGCACATTTGTTTCAAGCTAATGATAGAATGTAAATGGAGCAAATTTCCTCTGCGAGAACAGAGGCGCACACACACACACACACACACACACACACTTTTATACTCTCACTCACACACACACACACATAAAGACACACACTCACAGTGGCATTGTGTTGATGGAGTGCAGAATCTCATTACACATCTAATAGAATAAGTGTAGTGTGCGTATGGGGAGAGAAGAGGAGAAGCCAACCTGATTAGCCTTATCACTTTATTATGCCGCTCCGCACGCAGCACACAGGACAATTGCATTAGAGAGGAGCAGATGAGCTGAAGGCAAGGAGAACTCAGCAAACACAGCTTTAATTGATTCCTCACCAAATTAGCAGGGACAGGTGGGGGGCTCGCTGGCTGGGTGGCTGGTTGACTGACTGGCTGCTTTGGTTGGGTGGTTCGCTGAGTGGCTGACTTGTTGACTTGTTGGCTTGTTTGTTGGTTGGTTGACTGACAACTTGACTCACAAAAAGACTAGTTGACTGACTGACTGACTGCTGTAATACATGGATAATTGCATTAGAGTCCTTCAGATGAGCTGAAGGTGAGGAGAACTCAGCAAACACTTTAACGCTTTAATTGATTCCTCACAGAATGAACAGGGACAGGTGGGGTGACAGCCTAAATGACTTACTGACTGACTGACTACCTGAATGACAGTTCATTGGATGGGTGACTGGTTGACGAACTGACTAGCCGGCTGGCAGAGGGACGGACTGAATGACTTCATGACTTGGCTGACTGACTAACTAACTGCCTGGCTAGAATCTGGTAGAAATGTCGTTGGTGCTAAACTGTGTACTAGCGTTAGACCGATATTTCAGGACGATGCCTTCTATGAAAAATGTAATATTGGGAAGTAAAAATATTTTATTGGTATGATGCATATCTATTGTGTAATTGAATTATTATTGTGAATTGTGAATTATTAAGGTGTATTGATTATTATTATTATTAAAATGATCATATTATATTATTATTATTATTATTATCCTGGTTTTAATGGAAGGTTTTAGTGCCCCATAGTCTAAATGCAGTTTCAGGGGCCTTTCCACCAAGAATAACATTTCAGGGGAATTTGAATCTGAATACTTTTTATTTTTTGGTATGGACATGGTCACATTTAAATATATAGATATGTATTAATATAGATATAATATTGGCACACCATATTGGTTATTAGCAGCTTCAATTGAAAGATATCGGTATTGGCCTTGAAATCCTACTGTGCACCCTGACTTGATAGCAAACATAGGTTTGCTATCAACTATGAAAATTTTTTTCATGATACTTTTGTTCCTTAAAACACGCAGTTATTCCCACTGATTTTGTCATAGTTAATAAATAGAAAAAGTTGCCCATTATCATGGCCGTTAGACTTTGATATCTTGTAGCAATAAGTCATACCTGCAGTTTTCTAACTGTGATCTCGCTTGGCAGGAGGAGTTTTTCCTGTGTCGAAACCTGGTTTTTGGGTGGGGTGTGAGGGAGGGTGGGGGAAAGCGAGAGGGGGAGAGAGGAGGTAGAATGGGGGGGGGGGGCAGGACACAAGGGGGAGAGAGAGTTTGTCTTTGTCTCTGTAGGTCCCCTCAGGGGGATTGTGGGATACTGGAGGTTAATGAATCTGATTGGCTGGTGGGAGTTTTTCTGCTGGTGCTGCGGTTTGCAGACTCGCAGAGCTTCACTTTTTTATTTCGCTAAGTTTGGCTTCGACATACACAGCGCGGCATGAAGGACACCGTGTGGGAGACAAAAACTGTGCTACATTTCACTGAAGTGTAGAATAGACTGTAACTTGGATTCAACACTGTTGTGGTACTGGATCGGACACACTGACACACAGAGTACATAAACACACACACAGTCACACTGACACCTGCACTGATGCCGCTAAGAAAGGGACATCATTTAATTTCTAAAAGTATTGGAGGCGCGGCCAATATGTTTTTTAATTATTTAATAAAACATATTGTACATATTGTATTTGCCATGCAGTTAATGTTTCATTTAAATTTTCTCTTATTTCAGGATTTATTTCATCTGTTATCAGTCTGACATGTTCCAAAATGAAGTTTCCCTCAGAGCATCACAAAAATGAGAAGTAACTTTTTTTCTTGGCCATAGTTTTTAGTTGACTCCAACTGACAGAGGTATTGGATGGCATTCATTATTTGTCTTGATAATGGATTAACAATGCCATACACACACAAACACACACGTCAGGCGTCTGAGAGTGTGTGATGGTATTGTGTGTGACACCTCACCTTGACCACTGATCTCCACTGTGCTTTTTACTGCCTGGCTACAAACCTCCAGACACACACACACGCACACACACACGCACACACAAACATGCACAAACACACATATTTACATAAACTCAAATGAGCATATGTATGTGTCTGCAAGAACACACACACACACACACACACACACACACAAACTCATCTAAGAATTTATATTGAAAAACAAATAAAACACATACATACTTTTTTGTGTTCTGATCCTGTCTTTTTAAGGAAGACTGACACCTTCATGTGTTTTCTCTTTATCTAGATACTTGAAAAGCAGATAAAAGCAAAGAAAGTTACACAGGATGGATTTTCCATAACTTTGAAAGTTGGCTGCCCTACAATTGACTGCACCTTGATGAAGGCCAGAACATTATTATTATTACATTGTTTTAGTCAATAAATATTTGAATTATCTGGAAGGAGAAGAGAAGAGTGCATGTTTCATCTTTTCTGTACGGCTATATTAGCTATTAGCTTCAGAGTCATTATAAAGAAATTCCTGGTAAAGGAACGCATTTATTTCCACATTTTTATTCTGTACCGATCCTGTAGCAGTTTAGCAGTGGGTCTTGTGTATGTGTGTATTAGGCGAGTGCTTTGCATTGTTCAACTCTTTGAATCTGTAATACCTGGCAGGGAAACAACGTATATGAGTCCCTGCACTAATGACAGATCAAAGTGTGTGTGTGTGTCTCCACGTACGTCCACGGTTATGTCTGGGTGTGTGAAGCTATGTGTGTCTGCACACGTGTGCATGCATTCATCATGTCTATGTGTGTGTGTCCCTCTCTCTGTGCGTAAGTGTGTGTGCATGCGTCCGTATGTGTGTGTGCGCTAATGAGAGTGGGGGGGAGTGGGCCGTCGCAGCAGTGCGTCCTCTGCTCTCCCGGCAGGTCACTAGCGACAGATGTTCTCAGCATATGTGGCGAATTAATTAGCCGCTAGTAAACAGAGGGGGCTGCCGCCATGAGCTGCCGGTCTGCGCCGCCGCCGAGCCGCAATGGGACGCCTTTTGTCCAAATTCCTCTTCTCTCTCCATCCTCCTCTGGTAGATACTTATGGGGAGCATCATTCTTTTTGATCAGTGGACCCGTAATGAGTAGGGGCCACGTGTGTGTTTGTGTTGTGTGTGTGTCTGGTTGTGTTATGGAGGCTGTACGTGTATGCGTGTCCCGTGGATCAGAGTCTCTTGAGTTTGGAGCTAGGCTTAATGGGCAAGGGCCACGCCTGTGTGTGTGTGTGTCTTTGTTTGTGTGTGTGTGTGTGTGTGTCACAGTCCCATCATTTGAACATGGCAGTGAGCCTGTTTTGGTGATGAGAGATCCCCTTGATGACCTAATTGGTTGATTGAGGTGCACCTGTGTGTGTGTGTGTGTGTGTGTGTGTGTGTGTGTGTGCCAAGGCCTTGCGTTCCCAGAACTGGGAATGTTTTCACAGCCTCAGAACAACTTGGCAGAGACTGGAAACACTTTGAGGGCTGTTTGGATAAACACACACACACACACACACACACACACACACACATAACAGGGCAGTCATTTTAGCCTTCAGAAGACTAATTGTTTCAAGGTAATTATTGTATCACCACAGTATATGGATGTGTCCATAGCATGCGAAACACCAGTGGGTATCAAACTACTGATCCTGGCATGTCATTGCCACACTCCCAGGGGGATCAGAGTATCATCATAGTATTATCATAGTATACTGGATAGTATCATAGTATCATCATAGTATACTGAATATTTCAGGGTTGCAGCTTGAGTGTCAAATGCTCATGAGGTCATTTTAATAAAATGAAATGCAATGATGTCACACTTTAGAATTTTCCCATGGAATGATGTTTGTAAAAAATCAAAACTGTACCATCAAGATTGTGTGTGTTACTGCATACTTTGGTGAGTTTGTTCGAGCTTGTGCCTGTGTGTGTGTGTGTGTGTGTGTGTGTGTGCGCATGCTGGCAAATGTGCATGGGTGTGTGTGGGGCTGCAATAATGAAGTTGTTAGTTAAAGTGGTCCCCACCCCTTGGGACTGGCTTAAGCTGTATGTGATTGCTTAGGGATCGGGTAGATACACACACACTTATCATTACCCACACACACACACGCACACGCACACACACACACACTCACAGAGTCATTACTCCATTACGCACATGGACTATTGATTTTCTGCCATCTTTCCATCAGGTGAGGGCTTGCCAGGGAATATGGGAATGAACGCCTGGCTAGGAAAATCAAACTGTCACTCCTCCTTTCCTCTCTTCCTCCCTTCCCTCCTTCATTACAGACAGATGACAGGCCAAAGCTGCTGCCGTTCACTCCGTTGTTTTTCCTCCATCCGTCATCACTCTATCAGTTCTCGCTCTCTCATGTCTCCAACAAATCTCTGTTTGTCTCCGTTGCTGTCTGTTTGTCCGGACTCTTTCTCTGTTTCTCGCTCTCAGTCTCTCTCAGGCCTTCTCTAGCTCTCTTTTTCTCTCTCTTTGTATCTCTCTGCCTGCCTCTCTCTTCCTCTCTCGGAGTGATGGATTCAGTCCTCTGTTTTCTTTTCCCTTTCCCCCGCTTCTCATCCCTCTTTCCCCAAGTCTCCAACACTCTGCACAATCAATCAGCCGGCCCCTCCTCCCTCCATCCATCCCTAAACCCCTTAGTCCCCTCTCTAGTCCCTCTTTCCCCAGATTTCTTCAAAATCATCTCTCTACCGCTCCCTCCTCCTCCTGTCACAAGCCAAGTCTGTCACAAACCTATGTGTCTCTTTTCTTCCTCCCTTACCTTTCCTTTTCCTTCCATCTGCTTCTCACTTCTCCTCATCCTACCTCTCTTCTATCTCCCATCATACGCCTCTCCTCTTCCTTTTCTCCTCTTCCTCCTTCTCCTCTCCTCTCCTCTCCATATCCTTTCCTGCCTCTACTGTACCTCCTCACCCTCTGTACTCTCCTTTTACTCTCGATTCCTTCTCTCCCTATCTCACCTCCTCTCTTCCTCACTTACTTTTCCCACTCCTTCATCCTCCACCCCTCCCCCTCCTCCTTCTCTCCCCAATTCACCTCCTGTCCTCCTCTCCCCTCCTCACTTTATCTCTCCCTTTCTCACCCTCCCACATCTCCTCCCTCCTCACCTCTCCTCCCTGACTGGAGGATATGGGATCAGAGGATGTAATTCACTGACAAGGGTATCTATATTTAATATTAATGGGCACATAGGACCCTTCACACACACACACACACACACATACACACACACACACACACACAGACGCATACATATGGACACACATGCTCAGTGCCAAATAAAGAGTGATCAGAGGCTGTGTAAGGTGCTGCGTTGTAGCCCCCAGGACAGACGCCTTGTGAACACACATACACACACACACATGCACACACACACCACTTGGCGCTCCAGGATGGATGTAGCATCATTAGGCAGAGGAGTGTGGCCGTTCTCTGCAGAAACGGCCATGCCGGCGGTACACATCAATCTAGCACCGCACACTCCCTCAGATAGTGTCTCTCTCTCTCTCTCACACACACACACACATACACACACACACACACACACACACACACACACACATATAAAACAGAGAGCGATAAAAGTGAGAGGAACAGAAGGGAACCTGAGTTTTGCAGGTACAGACAGACATACACACACACTACAGGCCTTGTAATGTGTCCCCCTAATTTACACACACACACACACACACACTCTGTCTAATTTATTTACCGTTGGAAAGTGCCACCAAGGAGAAAGGGACAGAGAAGGAGAAAGAGTATGTTGTCATCACCTCATCCTCTCTTCCTCTTCTCTCTCTTCTTTTGTTCGTTCCTTCTCCTTTTTGTTTTTGTCATCCTCCATTCCTATCGTCTCTTCACTTCTCTTCTCACGTCTCTTCCTTTAATTTAATCTCTTTCACTGAGTGCCACTGAGTGCCACTGATGGGACGATTCACGCATGCAAGTTGTTGTCTGTCTGGTTTTTACACATTTTAAATGATTGGGTAATTGCATAAAATGGTGAAAATGTGTTAAATAAAGATCCATTTTAAATGTTGTGCTTAGTGGCCAGAATATTTTTGCAAAATTCAGTGGCTTCATCACCGAACGGTCACATGAAGAGTTTCATTCCACTACTCTTTACTCTCTACATCTTTGCAGGCATGAAAGAAAAGCACATAATCGGTTACTATATTGATTGTGGAATTTCAAGTAGCAGTGAGTTTTCCCCCAAAATGGATACGTAGCGTTGATATGTTACCCGGTGATACCCAGCATCCTTCCCTGTCAAAATGTCCTTGAGCAAGACACTGAACCCCTACCTGCTCCAGGGTCAGTGCTCCTAGTGCAATAGGTGAGATTTATATGTTTATGTGAACAAACAAATTCTTCATTATTGCATTATTTTTAACAAGGCAATCTGGTATTTTTTCATAATTTGTGTGTCCCCTACAGAAGTTTCCTTTTCCCAACAACTTTGGGAAAGTGTTCTGAAATGTATAATTTACATTAACATATTGTACAAGATTTCTGCTTTCAGTGAAATGTGTCTCAAGGGGGATATTTGAATAAACATTATGTCTTTTTTGCCAATCCTCTATATTAAAAATAATATTTTGAATAACGTTGTCCAGGCATATCAGTGTATCCCAATGAATCTTAATGTTTCTCACATCCTAATGATCTGCGTATCTGTTAACACTGGAACGTGTATTAACTGATTTAACACCAATATATTACAGAAAATCCCACACATGGAGGCTTTAATATGGTGATGTCTAAAGTAAAAAGTTTTATCTCTTGAATGTGCTTCAGGTATTTTAATGTACTTCGATGTTTCACTGGTGCTAATGATCTCCATATTAGAGTTGTTGGGAATAACAAGCTTCTACTGCAGTTACCATCTGCCTGCAGGCTACAGCCTTTTGTGTGTGTGTGTCTCCTTGACTTCCATTGATCTGTGGGTATCATACTGTATCAGAATAACAGGCAATATTTAAATGAAAGGGTGAGGGTGTGTGTGTGTGTGTGTGTGTATGCATGCATACTCACAAACATATCCACCCGCATACCTGCCTCTGTGTGTGTGTGTGTCTGTGTCTGTGTGCTTGTGTGTGTTTAAATGAAAGGGACGGGCCGTCGGATGAGTGCAGAACAGAAGAGTTTTTCCGTTCCTGAGGCCGACCGACAGATAGACGGCCCTATTGGGAATCAATGGGAAAACTCGAGCCATTGAACAACTGTCCGCCTTTTCAATTGTGTCCCGTTTGAGAAACAATTTGACAATAACGTCAGCTGGAGAAAAAAGACACACAGTCAATAGACAGGGAGAGCAGTGTGAAGGACAATTTAGAGAGCATCGTCATCTGTGTGTGTGTGTGTGTGTGTGTGTGTGTATGTGTGTGCCTGTGTGTGTGTGTGTGTGTTTGTGTTCTTTGTCCCAGTGTCTTTCTGGGTGGTGACACCCTGGGTAGTGACAGCAGAGCATTGTATACCCTTCACTGATAAAGCAGCTTCCAGAGTCATTAAAAGAGAGTTAGTGTGCACATATACATACACACACACAGACACACACACACACACACACACACATACACACTCTTGTACATAGCCAGTATCCACAGATTCAGGCACAAAAAGCTGATACCACATCAGACCATATTTAAACTAAAAAAGTTTGAAATACAAATGTAATCACATGATTTAGTTAAATATGCAGCTCAACTTTCTTTCTGTAAAACGTTAAAATGAGGAATTTATATACATATACATATATTTATTGATATACTTCAAGTGTTTTGCATGGTTAGGGTACAAGGAGTTTTAGACCTGAAGTCAATCTTTACACTGTAAGAAATATTTTCCCATAAAATTATTTATACATTATTAAGTAATAAAATATGTTGTTGTTTTGTTTTTTAATTTAAGCTCTCGTAACAGAATGCAGAAATTTGTCCTCTAATAAATATTAGAAAAGTACCTCTTAAAGATAGGGACTGACGTATCATTTACCAAGTAGAGACATGATACCAATGCAAACAAATTCTGTTCAATAAAAATACTGGAGCATATATTATACATACATATATTACTTAACCGAAAGAAAGAGAACCATTTACACCTTAAGAAAATACAATCAAATAATGATACATATATTTCAAACATGTACATATAATTCAAAATAATTTTTGAATGAATAACTTTTTTTACTGAAACTTCCTTTTACAGTTTCTAAAAAAATCTATTTATTCTATTAAGCAATTAACAATCTGTAAGATCTGTAACTTCCTTTACACTTTGCATATGTAAACACTAATACTGATTTCACTTGAAGCTGTCCTCTTGTCTCCCCCCACGCTCCATCTCTCTCTCTCTCTCTCTCCCTCTCTCTCTCTCTCTCTCTGTCTATTCTGTTCCCTTGCTGCCATCTTTTGTCTTGTTCTGTCGTTACTTCTCGTCCTCTGTAGATCAATGGATCTGAGAGGTCTTCCAAGGAGAACTTTTACACACAAGAAGTGTGTATGTGTGTGTGTGTGTGTGTGTGTGTGTATGCATGCATGCATGTGTGAAGGACTGTATACTTCCATTTCTGTGCACATGTAGTGTGTGTGTGTGTGTGTGTGTGTGTGTGTGTCTGTGTATGTACATACTCTATGCAGGT
>JAXDDX010000017.1:5652500-5655000 GCA_034670405.1 Hoplostethus atlanticus
TCTCCTTTCTTTTCTTCTTTACATTTTTCTCATCTCAGTCCATTTTTCTCCTCTCCTTTCCTGTCCTCTCCTCTCACGTCATAGTACCCTGATTCACCCACAACACAAACCCTACAACCCTACCCTACTTTGTAAATGCCATAGTTATTCCCCCCCACCACACACACACAGAGTGCGCAGAGTGTAGTAGTGCTTGTAAGGGACAGATGTTGCAGCCATGACAAATCACCCTCTGTGATTAATCGCTGGTTTGCTCCGAATACAATGGAAACACTTTGGACCATTAATTAGTGGTCCAAACGCACAAACACAGCAGTCAAAGACCGGCAGAAGAGTCATTACCATTATGCTTCTCTGATGTCATTACCGTTACGGTCATGCACTGTCATTACCGTTATCGGCTCTGTGACTTTGAGTGCTCATCGTGTCTTAAAGATAGTTGAACATGTCTTGTGTGTGTTTTTTCTACCCTTTAGACTGGAAAGCAGAGAGCAACACAGTTTTTCAGACCTAGAGGGATTACAGAATAACGCAGACAGGGTTGCAAACATTCAGGTTTTCTGATTCGATGTGATGATTCAAAGCAGACATGGCTACAGATATAGAGGGGACACAGTATAGTAAGCACAGAGGGTTACAGATAGAAGAGAGGCGATAGCCAGAGGGCTCCCAACACTAAAGGTGCCACAACCGGGAATCGAACCCCAGCCAACACAGGGAGACTTTATGTGCATTTTTGAGTCAGCTGCCTTGTGGAGTACACCACATGGTCTCGCACATCATTTCAGAGAAGAGCCATGAGATGAGACAGAGACACAGCATGCAGACAGAGATGCAAAGAGGACGAGAGAGACAGAAAGTGAGATGAAGTGTATATGAAGGGTTTAAAGACTCAGTTGTATTAGGTGGGACAAGGGAGGAGGGGGGCTGGAGGGATGAAAGGAGGGAGTAAAGGACGGGGAGCAGATGCCAAGACTGTATGACAAAGAGTGTCAAACAAGGAGAGAGGGAGAATGGAGGGAGGGATGGCTGTGAGGAGAGGTGAACGAGAGGAGAACATGGGAGGGCTGCAGGTAGTCATTAAAACGAGGTAGAAGGACATCCTGTTGGGTAAGCAGGCTCATGCTTTGTATTCACAACATCGTGGGTTTGAATCTGCCTTTCAGACCTTTGTTGCAAGTCTCCCCTACTCTTTCATATCTTTATTTTTTGTATACTGTCAAATAATGCAGATGTGCTTTAAAAATTACCTTTGAAGAGGACTCGATTAAGATTTCTTTTCCTTCAAGGGGCGATCGCAGGGTCCAGAACTCTGTTGGATTAGATCATGAAAAAGAAAGCATAGCAGAAAGAAATCGCACACAGCAAGTTTAACACAAATCAAAACAGAGTTAGCGCTGTTTTCTAGAGTGCTGATCCTTTGTGTCCCCCCCCTCTATGGAAAGACCTTGGATGGAGGGAGAAGAAGGGCATGGTGGGATGGCTGGCAGAAGAAGTGAGAAAGAGAAGAAGATGGAGGGTGGAGAGCCAAAATAAAGTTGAAAAAAATCCCTCCAGTAAAAGTGACAGTTTGTGGAGACTGTGGAAGATTGTTCTGTATGTGTTGCCAACTTCCCTGTGAAAACACATTAGCCTTCCAGACAAAATCTAAATAGAACAGAATTTCCTTTTAAGAAAGCAGTTTAGGGTAGATGGGGGCAGGATTAACAAGTCTATACCTGCTCTTGAAGACAACGACAACGTGCTAACGTTTTACTGACACATTGGGCAGACAGACAAATGGAAAGGAGGGAGGGAAGGAGCAGAGAAAGGAGGGAGGGTTTGGGATGCCAAGGTCAAGGTCAATAAATGAATGAGAAGAAGAGAGAGAAGAAAAGACCCCATGAAACCCAAACACACACACATATACCATTCCACCTCATAAATCCTCTGAATTTATGACTTCCCCAACCTGTCAATCTCTCTTGGACGAATATATGCCCACTGTCTATCTGTCTGTCTGTTTATCTGTCTCTCTGTCTGTTTGTCTGTCTGTTTATCTGTCTCTCTGTCTGTTTGTCTGTCTGTCTGTTTATTTGACTGTCTGTCTGTCTGTCTGTCTGTTTATCTGTCTATCTGTCTATCTGTCTGTCTGTCTCTCTGTCTGTCTGTCTGTCTGTCTGTTTATTTGTCTGTCTGTCTCTTCTTCTCTCTTCCAAACACCCAACCAGTTGGTTATTTTGGGTCCTCCATAGGAAGTGCTGCTTCTCACCTGACGTCCCCGAGACATGGATTCATTACTGAGACCGACGCCACTGGGATGCGCTGTGTGTGTGTGTGTGTGTGTGTGTGTGTGTGTCTCATCTAACTCATCTCAGGGCAATCAGTTGTTTGGAAAATTGCTGAGAGGAGCGTAAAAATACCCCTCCACCTTGTAAAATATATCCTTCTCTCTCGCTTCACTCTAATTTTCACTCTTTCCTTTCCTTTTTTTCCTCTCTCTCTACTCCCTCCCTCATTG
>JAXDDX010000017.1:5660000-5710000 GCA_034670405.1 Hoplostethus atlanticus
GATAGTACTCTTTCAGTTCCTGCTGTCTAATTCCCCTGTTGACCTCCATAATAGATTTCCACAGAGAAACAAAATAGAACATGATATGAAATGTTGAGCAAATCAATTTGTATGACTTAAGTTGATGTAATATATATCAAAGTAGATTTTAGCATTTTTCTGTTCGCCACTTGTGGACATGAGAGGGCTGTTTTTAAATGCCATATCTACAAGGGATGTATTTTGCGCTTTCGATTTAAAAAAATGACAAAGCTCCATTTTTATTGATGTTATCCCATGAAAGAAAAAGGCATTCAAACTTTCATTTGTGAGCAAAACATGAACATGAATGATGGGAATTTTTTTGCCTTTTTCGATGCTTTTTTCAGTATACGTTATAATAAATTGCTTAGTTCATATCTTCAAGTTTACAGTAAGTGGAACTGAATAAGGGAATGATGAAAAGAAAAAAGTGCTGTAGTCAAAAAATGGGCTGATGCAACAAATGCCTTGGTTTGCCACGTCGTATCATAATTTTACTTGCTTACTCATTTACTCCTTATTTTATGCCTCTGTCTGTCTGTCTGTCTGTCTTTCTTGTTATGTTATGCTTCATCTTTTTTGTTCTTTTATTCTCTCTCTCTCTCTCTCTCTCTCTCTCTCTCTCTGTTCCCTTCTCTCCCGGCAGTTTCAGTGGAAGCCACCTCTTTTCAAGGACAGGTCAAAGTCGTATGCACACGCACACTCACACACACACGCACACACACACGCACATACACAGACACATATACAGAGAGGAGGTATGTATTGTGGCAGCTCTGTGGAAAAGCCTGTGGGTCTGGCCAGAGAAAAAAGGCAAAAATAGAATAGAGCCATCGTGTTGCTGAGACTCCACTGGGCCAATTCTCTCTCTCTCTCTCTCTCTCTCTCTCTCTCTCTCTCACTCTCTCTCTCTCTGTTCCACTCTTGCTTACTATATCGCAGTCTCAGCTAATGTCTGTCTTTGTCTTTCTGTTTCCCTCGCTGATGTCTCTCTCTCCCTCTCTTTCTCTGTCTTTCTCGTCATATTTTGTTTTCTTTACTCTTTGTTTGAAGCAAGGGATGCATGGAGAGAAAGGCTGAATGTCACTGAACAACCTGAGGGGGAAAAAAGAGAGTGTGAGAGGAGCAAATGCAAGGGGAAGAGGAAGCAGGTTTATCAAACACTCAGCGTCCAATTTATTCCTATTCTGTTTCCTTCACCGCGGCCCGTTCTCCTCTCACACACTGATGGAGAATACGTGTGTGTGTGTGTGTGTGTGTGTGTGTGTGTGTGTGTGTTTGATAGGGAATGAAAGTGAAACTTCTACAGACAGATTTCACAACTTTCTGCTTGCTAACCACAAACACACCCAGGCGATCCAATCCAAAGCCTTACATCTAAAAAGTTGTGACATTGAGAGGTCTGGAACTATTTACGCCTCCAGTGATTTTTTTCCTTTCTTGAACTAAATTTTGATGGTAGACAAAATTAGTCAAAACTCAAAACTTACAGGATTGTGTTATTGTTGCCTGGCAACATGAACTTGTCAGCAAGCTGTCAGGGAGCATTGGGAGCTGTTGGGCCTCAATGATTTAAACGGCAAAACACTTTCTAAATAGTAGGGCTGCATGATTAATCGAAAAACAGGCTAAAATTTAAAAACTAAAAAATCAAAATAAATGAAATCAAAATAATGCTGTAACTTCCAAGTCACTCATTTTCAACCACAGATTATGTTTCTTCTGCTGAAAAACAACCCTGAAAGACACAATTATTGTAACTGATAATACTGTAACAAAATAATCACAATCTGATTTTTTGCCAATGTCATGCAGGCCTACTTGATAGATGGCCTTGTTCCAAACAACTAATAATAACCACATAGAATGATTTAACTTAAACACATTATTCAATATCCCTGGGTTGCGTTAAGATTATTTTAGTAGGATATTTGGTTTGGGGAACATTGTTACCTGTAACTCTATCAGTAACTCTTGAAGCATATTTTTAGGAGGAGGGCAGTGGGCAGTGAGATTTTGTTCCAAAACTCAGTGGGGGCCAGAAAGCACGTTTTGAAAGCCAGAAACTTTAGCATCTTAGTAATTGTTGAGTCATTGGTATTGATCAACAACCCTATCGACTCCCCACAGATATATTGCTCATTTTGTGCTATGGGGCAGTTAAAACCTCACTTATTTCCCCTTTAACTATGAATCTTGACACCTTAGCTGCCACAGAACTCCAACAATCTTCTTTGTGTATTTACCAAGAACTATACAACTATACCACGAATGCGCCTGTGGGACTGTACAGAATCTGTGCTTGTTTATGACATTGCTGGTCTTTTATTAGATGTACAGAGGAGAGTAAAAGGAAAGAAAGGAGAGAGGGGGGAATCATATAAGACACAAGTTGTGAGTTTATTTCAGAACATCACAAGCACACGGCATGCACCTTAACCCAGTGAGACACCCGGTCGCCCTGATGAAGCTATATTTAACAATCTACTTTGAGCCAATCAGAAGCTACTTCACTTCTCCCCCCTATACCTCACACACACATACACATGCTCAGACAGACACCGGTACACCGTCACACAAATTCACACACACAGACACACTACACGCATATACACCCCAGCTCGATTTATAATAGTTGGCATGACCCCGTGCCCTCTCTCAGGGAGGAACTAAGAGAGTTCAAATCGTGGCCTAATTACGCCCCGCTCCGCTTCGCTCCCTCCGCCCCGTGCTCCCAGAAAGTAGAGCGCGCGGCTGCAGCACACACATAAGGACCGACACGCACACATGCTCTGCTTTCAGAACAGCCGGCCTGTTTCAGAATGAACTCCCCTGCTTCTAACACACACACACACACACACACACACACACACACACACACACACACACACACACTTCTTTCCCTCAACTGGTCCCTTTCTTTCCCACAGATCTTGCCATGTGTGGCACTCTACGTCGATTACACACACACACACACACACACACACACACACACACACACACACACACACACACATACATTCCCCATACCCAGGTCAACCTACATTTCTCTCTCTTTGAGAGACAGTCACTGTACTGGGAGTTCACAGAGTGCAATTTCAGACATTTCAGAAAAAAGGCCAAAAAAGCAAAGGAGAGTTGAGTAATACTTAAATGCCTGTATGCCAAAAGCTCAAAAGCAGAGGTATGGACACTAAAAGTGTAAAAAGTTGTTACTGTTATGAAACGGGTTTGGCAAAGACAAAATTGATGTACAGTATGTGCATGTATGTATGTGTATGTGTGTCTGGGTATGTCAATCTGAAGATGTAAACAGTAGCATGTTTAATTGAAGGCCACACCCAGAATCTGGAAACTACAGCGCCACCTGTGGCACCAAGACCAACCACTACTGGCTTTATATTTATTTCATTGATTATCTCAGACAATGTGTGTGTGTATGTATTTCTCTGCATGTGCAGGTGCATGTGTATTCATACATGTTTGTGTGTGTACACATAGGTCCAAGCAAGCCCATGTGCACGTGTAAGGTTGTCTGTGCATTTATACATATTTATAATTTAAGCAAAATATGTGTGTGTGTGTGTGTGTGTGTGTGTGTGTGTGTGTGCGTGTGTGTGCGTGTGTGTGTGTGGTCTGACCCAGGCTATCATTCCCATCATTCCTCCCTCTGCTCTCGGCTGATTGGCTGAGACCTCCCGGCAAGTAAAATCCAGACTCCTTGGCTTTTATAATTAGTTGCTGTGGAAATAAAACTGACACTGTTCGATAAATTACTTTCTTTTATTTTCATCTCCAACTTTAAAAAGCTGCTAGCCCGTTTAGGGGCCGCCGATCAATTAAAGTCCCTTTCTAACCTCCCCTACACCCACACACACAAACACACACTCATCCCATTAATGAGCGGACGGCTAATTAAGACTCAAAAAAAGGGGGGAGTCACTTCTTTTGATTGATAGCATCTTTCGCCTTCTCTTCCTGCTATTTTGCATTTTAATGTTCATTAATAAAGTTTTATTGTTTTGTTAATTATAATACCACCCTCCCCCCTTGAGATAATAACTGAACAGAACGGTTTGTTCGGAAAGACTTTCAGCTACATGTGGGGAGAGCGAGAGACAGAGAGGGAGACAGAAAGAAGGAAAGACAGGAAGACAAAAACAAAATGAAATGAGAAGAATGAGCAAGAAGAAGAAGATGGATGTTGAGCGGAAAGAAAAACAATTCATATTTACTTCTCTTTAAGATGGCCTTTTTTTCATATGCAAACAAACTAAACACCACAGCAGCCATGTGTTCCTGTTTGGTGTTTAATGAAGTTTTAAGCAGCAGCGCCTTTGAAACAGCAAGCGGGTGGGGAGGCTGATTGAAATCTAGACAGCCTCGTGAGATGTTTACACTCCGCTGATGGCAATGCTGATGTGTTTGTGTGGCCTTGAAAAGCATAAAACTATTAAACTCTTCAAAACCGTCTTGAAACTTTCTCTCGCCCCCTCTTTATTTAACAGTGCTCTCAACGAGGGGATATTGATTGTTGATGAGTGATATTGGGTACCTTGTTCTTTTTAATGTAAACCAAAATCCTTTTGAATGTGTCTGCAGACAAAGAAAGTTGCATGGGTGCAAGTTTAAGAGGGATAAAGAGAGAGTTTATATGGGGAGTTTTTGGTGTGTGTGCATGTGTGTCAGTGGAGGAGAAAGAGAGTATGCGTGTATTGTTATGTGCATTTGTGTGTGTGCGTGCGCGTGTGTGTGTGTGTGTGTGTTCGCTCATTTAAATATCTGTGTGTGCATGTGTGTCTCCGGCCCTAGCGTTGTTAGTCCAGGGACGTGCATGATGGATCGCGGAGGCCAGATGATAGCACCATTACTCACTGACACACACACACCTTGCATTCACACACACACACACACACCTGGCTGACACCTGTCCCCCTTGGGGGTCTGCCTGCCCCTGAGGCCATTGCCCCGGAGACGAGCAAAGCCCAAAACTGTTCTGCACGCCAGCAAATACATGTAAAGTTTGAAAAAGAGAAGAACTTCACAACTTTGTAGGACATTCGCAAACACTCTTTCTCTCTTTCTTTCTCTTGCTGTCTTCCTTTCCCTTCTCTCTCTCACTCTGTCCCACTCGGTCTACATTATTTTAAAATACTATCTATCTATCTATCTATCTATCTATCTATCTATCTATCTAATGTATCTATCTATCTATCTGTCTGTCTATATATCTATCTATCTATCTATCTATCTATCTATCTATCTATCTATCTATCTGTTACCATTTCACATTGTGTGAACATCAAACTGTCTGGACCGCCACTCCTCTAGGCTCGCGTGGGATTGAGCTCTGGAATTATATCTATCTGTCCTGTCATTTCTGGTGGGGAAACCAAATTTATTCTGGCGTCAGATCCCGATATTTCACGGCCGTCGGCGGGGATGGGTGCCATGATGACCTCAGGGGCTCGGGGAGAGGGGGCATTACTACACATGTGATAATATTAGGAAATGGCATTTATGTAAGATCCATTTAGTCTTGACAGGAGATGTGCCTACATAGAGTGTCAAACAGGAAACACTAGCTATCCGTGCAGTAGGTGCTTTATGTGTATGACAAAAAAACAATGTCTGGAATCGCTACACATGGGATGATATTAGGAAATGGTCTTTATGTAAAAATGGAGAAAGTCTTGAGAGGAAGACAAGTCCTATATATCCTGTCATACTGAAAACATTAACAGTCATAAACAGTCAGACAAATATTAAAAGGTTGATATGGCTCACATCGTGACAGGCTAGTAAAATACAAATTAGATGTTTAAATTTGGTTCACGTATGATTTAAAAATACATGGATTGGGTGGAAATCTATGAAACTATTTATTTATTGTTCATCCTGCCTCTCCATTTGTGTCTCTATCACCTGCCATACCATCGTAAATCTGGAGGAGGAGGAGGGAAGGTGTGTCTGTGTGTGACATTACATACGTAGATATATATCATGTAAATATAAGATACATGTGAAAAACGTATATATTACTGCATCAGTTCAGTTGTACAGTAAGTGATGTTATAATAACAGAATCTGCAAGGTTATTATTGTGGTAATTTCCACATTCCTGTTTAAAATATTTTATGTTTTAAATTTGTTTTGTTTATTTGAAACTTCACCTTTGTATTTTCAGTTTAGATTCATGGAGCAATAAATTCTCATTTATTTCATCTAATGTTTTTACCTGTAAGCACAATAAACATCCCCAAATGTAATCTAATGTTAAACAATATCTATTCTATTCAATCTAATCAATACAACATCCATCTAAAACCTATTCAATACAACAGCATTTATTGGCATGAAACACAAAAGAATAAACAAAAATATAATCAATAAGGATAATAGCTGGTATCTGACAATATGGTAAAATCTCCTTCACCATTAGGCAAACCGTCCTTTATGTCCTTTATACTGTTATGAATTGTCATTAAATAAAATCTCAAGCCTAAGCAAGCTACTATTTTTACAGTCTTGTGCTAATGCTAATGGCATTAATATCTAACTTGACTACTGATACAGTAACTGCTGTTGTATTCTCTTTCCATAATGTGTGTTTGTGTCTGCCAGAGTGTGTTATGGTAAAGCATACGTTGAAGTCTGTCTATGTGTCATGGTAAATGTATGCATCTGTCACTGTGATTTAAAGTGTGTTTAGACCTGCACATCACATACATTTACGTCTAGTGTGTGTGTGTGTGAGTGAGTGAAGCATCTTTACATTTCCAGAGGTGGATGAACAGATGATAGTTCTTCTTGCACCCACTGATATTTTGGGAAGGAAAAACTCAAAAGAGTAAATAACATGACACAAATTGAGGTTTAGTGGCTAATTGGCATTAAATGGGGCACTTAATTGGCATCGAACGCAGTGAGAAAAACATTCATATCTCACTTTATCTTCATTAGGGAAAAGAACTGATGTGATTTGCTGTGTGGGTTGTGTATGTGTGTGAATGTTTGTCTGACTGTGTGTGTGAGTGTACTTCAATAGTAAAACTGAGATCCCAACTAATAACTAAATAGACAGAGAGAAACAAAAAAATATACATACACATAATTTAGTATTTTTTAGTAAGTATTTTTTTTACGAATTGTGAGGTATTCATTCAGAAAAGCTGAATGGAAACAGCAAAATTCAATGCAATTGCAATATCACAAAAACGTTTTTACACTCGCTTGTATCAGAAAGTTTTTTTGTCAATAAAGAAGTTATGTGATAAAATGTGTTGTGATAGAGACACATTAGTCAAATCATGGTTGTTTGTTGGTGCATTAAAATATTGCCAAGTGCATTTCTATGGTCTTCTTCAAATTGAAGCATGAAATATGACCAATATTAGCTGATACTGTAGAGCAATAACAACTTGCCCAATACTAATCATTTCTTGGAACACACAACTTTTCTTGTGGATGTGTTTTTTTTGTTTCTGTTTATTCACTTTAACCTAGCTGATGGAAATTAATCTGATTTCCATTTTATTTTTTGCAGCATTTGAAAACCTTGCATAAAATTTGTTTGACAGTTGGATGGAAACAGCTAGCGGAACCGCTTTTACTTTGCAAGCGATACACAACTTTATTCCAGTTCCACATTACATTACATTACATTACAGTCATTTAGCAGACGCTTTTATCCAAAGCGACTTACAATAAGTGCATTCAACATAGGTAGGCAAGAAAACTACTAGTCACCAGAAATCGTAAGTGCATTTCCTTCCTAAACAAGCAACTAAGAGCATAACTAGTGTTAAGGTAAGAGTGCAATAAGTTAGCAACCTACTATATCTTAAACAAATGAGACAAATGAGACAAATAAGAGAACCAAATAACAAGAGCTAAGACAAATAAGTGAACCAAATAAGCAAGAGCTAAGACAAATAAGTGTATCAAATGAACAAGAGCCAATAAACAAGAGCTCAGACACATAATTGACGACAAATAGGCAAGGCTAAGAGGAAGAGTCAGGGTAGTGTTTCCTGAAGAGGTGGGTTTTCAGCCTGCGGCGAAAGATGGGCAGCGACTCTGCTGTCCTGACATCAGTGGGGAGTTCATTCCACCACTGCGGGGCCAGGACAGAGAAGAGCCGTGACCGTGTAGATCGGCCGCAGGGCCCTCTGAGCGACGGGACAACCAGTCGCCTCGAGGCAGCAGAGCGAAGTGGTCGGGCGGGGGTGTAAGGCTTGACCATAGCCTGGAGGTAAGAAGGAGCTGTTCCTTTCACTGCCCTATAGGCTAGCACCAGGGTCTTGAACTGGATGCGAGCCGCTACAGGGAGCCAGTGTAGAGAACGGAGAAGGTATTGTATGGGAGAACTTGGGGCGGTTGAACACCAGACGAGCTGCAGCTTTCTGAACAAGCTCCAGAGGTCTGATGGCAAACGCCGGGCACCAGCAAGGAGGGAGTTGCAGTAGTCCAGGCGGGAGATGACAAGAGCCTGGATGAGCACCTGCGCTGCCTTGTCAGTGAGGAAGGGGCGAATCCTCCTGATGTTGTAGAGAGGAATCTGCAGGAGCGCGTCACTGATGCGATGTTTGCCGAGAACGACAGTCGGTCGTCCAGGGTCACACCCAGATTCCTCGCAGTCCGAGTTGACGTCACCACAGCATTATCAATGGTGATGGCCAGGTCTCGGTGCGGACAGCCCTTCCCCGGGAGGAACATCAGCTCCGTTTTGTCTAGGTTGAGCTTCAGGTGGTGCATCGACATCCACTCCGAGATGTCTGCCAGACACGCAGCAATGCGTGCCTCCACTTGTGTGTCAGAGGGGGGAAATGACAGGATCAGCTGGGTGTCATCTGCATAGCAGTGGTAGGAAAAGTCATGTGATGCGAAAGTCATGTGAAAGTCATGCTAGCTTGTCGGAATGCATATTCACTGTTATCAAGGCTCTTATCCTTCTTTCTGCTCTTCAAAACAAACACATGTGGAGCAACACTGGGAGGTGGATGGGGGACAAATAGCAACATCCTGTTTGCAACAGGAAGCAATGGGGTTTTCAGGAAATGCCGGTCTTAATCATGAGAATACTAGAACTAACAATGCGTGAGACAGAGCTAACCCTTCTGTAACCATGGTCTCAATTGGCAAGGGCAATTTAACGCAAGGCTTATTGCAGTTGCATGACAGTGCAGACAGGCAAGATGTAACAGACAGACAGTTAGGCTAGGCAGTTCATACACGAACAGAGAACACAGAAATACACACAGACAAGCAGACAGACTAGACAGACGGAGAGGCAGTAGCCTTGCAGACAGACAGGTCTAGCTAATGTTATATATAAGGACTCCCAGGGACTTGCTACAGTGTACAGCAGAGCACCTGGGGACACGGCAGCCATATGTTTAAGCTTTGTCTCGTCCTACAAAACTCAGTCTGCCCTTCACGTGATTTGTCAAAGGGCTGCGCACAGTGACAGGAACAGGGTACAGTAGGGCCCGAGACACTGAGACACACAGCAACTAAAGGAGAGAGGTGGATGGAGGGAGGACGGCTGGGGGGTGGGGGGGGTTAGAGGGATGAAAAAAAGAGTGAAGCAGGGTACAGTACAGTACAGTACAGTACAGTAGGGCCTCAGACGCACAGGAAACAGAGGGAGAAGGGAATGGAGGGATGAAATAAAAAGAGAGAGACGCCAGAGACAAGCACTGAGGGCTGAGGTGTGCTGGGGAATGGAGGGATGGGGGGGGGGGGGGGGGGACTGGAAAAAGGTGTATGGATGGAAAAGTGGGTGAGGGAGGAATGTTTGGAGGGATTGAGGGAGGGAGGAAGCAAGGGAGGAATGAAAGAAACAATGTAGGCAGAGTAAAGTACAGTCGAACCACAGAGGGAGAGGTGGTCTGATGTGGAGATGAGAGGAAAAGAAAAAGGTATAGGTAAAGAAGCCTTCGGGCTTCTTTTTCTCTCCTCCTCCCAACTCCGCTCCCTCTCTCTCTCCACCTTCCCCCCACTCTTGTGCCTCTGTCACCCCCCTTCCCTCAGTCTCTCTCTCTCTATCTCTCTCTCTCTCTGTCCTCCTGTGCAGGGGGTTGAGGCGCTGAACAGATTATGGCGTAATTAAGGCGCTAAAGCAGCACATTATCCACCTGGTGGCTTAGCCGGGGTGGCTAGCACTGCAGCTAGGCTAATCAGCCTAGCACACACACACACACACACGCACACGCATGTGTGTGCGCGAACTGGCGTGTGTTTTTATGCAAGGTCTGTGTATGCTTGTGAACGTGCATCTGCGAACTTGTGTATGTATATGTGCTTACCTAAATGTGTGTGTGTGTGCGTGTGCGTGTGTGTGTGTGTGTGTGTGTGTACAGCCAGCAGCATTGGGGCCCATCTCACCTGATTAAGGCCTCTTACAGGGATGTGTTAAAAGCATTAGGTGAGGACAGGGGTGTAATTCGTCATGTTTAAAGGCTGGAAATTGAATCAGGGATTAGGAGCCAGCCAAATGAGCACACATGCACATACTCAAGTGCTATAGCGAAGTCATATCTCTCCGTCGCTCTAATTTCTCATTTTCTCTCTTCATCAGTCTCTCTCCATTCCTCTTTTTTTCTTTCTCTCTCTCTCACTCTCTCTCGGTATCCATCTCCCCTTCGCTTTTTCTACTTTTAAGTGTCTCTTTTTCCCTCTCTCATTCTTTCTATCTCTGTCTCTCTGTTTTTCTGGCCAACTCTAAGGTTATATGAGCATGCCAGAGGGGGGTGACAACATCCCCCTGCACACTCTCTCTCTCTCTCTCTCTCTCTCTCTCTCTCTCTCTCTTTCCTCTGTCCTCTAAGTGGTTAAAGTGAGAATAATTGTGCAGACAGACACCAGAATGCAATCAGAGAACACCAGACAATGTACTTGGAACAGAAGCTGGTATTATTAGGTTGGGGAGAGTACTAAGCGCGGAGAGAAATACCTTGGAGAGTCATTTTATACCTTCAGACTTTATTAAAGGTAATAGGTTTATATATACCTCCCCGAGGCTGGTCAATTCATTAGTTGTAACCGTTAGGAACTATTATGTACACAACAAAGTCAGAGCGCTGAGACAGCGGAAGAGAGCAAGAGAGAGGGTGTGTGTGTGTATATGCATGTGTGTGTGCGCTCCTGCATGCCTGTCTGTCTGTGCGTGTGTGCGTGTGTGTGTGTGTGTGTGTGCGTGTGTGAGACTGTGTGATAAACTGGTATTCATCATTATCTTGAGAAACGTCATATAGCAAAGCTGATAAACAACACGATTACAAGAATGTTTAGCTGATAATTCTTCCTAATTGTGGAAAAACATGAAAGGAAATCAGTGTTCCTAATAATTGAACATTTTGTATGCTTTTAATCATAGTGATAATGAAATACAATTTGTTCTGAATAGTACTATTGAGAGGGGAATGAGAAGCTACTCTAAACAGCATCATTAATATAAATTACTGATGATGAAACAAATTGTGGAACAAATAATCAATAAAAAAAATGGAAAATTGCTGCAATTTCCTCAATTAGAAGACAAATGGTTGCATGTGTTTGTATTATCTTCGTATGTCACATTTCTCTTTATACCTTTATTTTGACATTAATCATAAAATCCTATGTCCTTTGTTTTAGGGAATAATAAAAACAATAAAACCTAATAACATTATGGCATGAACACACAATTAACATGGTAATGATGATAATAATAACAATAATAATAATAATATCCTCGGATCTTGGATACAAAATAGTAATACTTTTGAGGATGTTAAGTAATCAATTAATGTTTTCTTTTAAAAATAAATATAGGTAATTTAGTAATGAAACCCCTACGATAGAGAAAGTGTTCTCATGTGCCATTGTCACCTTGGCTGACGAGTGTGGAGCGGATAGAGGTGTGAATTCTGTTTTACATGACATTTGACAAAGACATGGAACGATAGCTACCTATGAACAGGCCCGTAATATTCCTAAAGCAATGTTGAATAAAAAATCATTAAACTTGAACGAAGTAAGGAAGCATCCTCGCAAAGAGGAGGCGTCTTTGTCAAGGGCACGGTCTTTATTTTCATACAGCGCCGAGCGTGACATGCAGAACAGTAAAAAGGTGAGGGGTAAAGAGAGAGTGGGGGTGTACGTGTACATCCCCATATTGGTGGGACATCTTGAGGGGGAAGCCGGCCGGTAAAGTCAAAGCCTGTTTGAACTATAAACTCATGAACATAATCACAAAATGATAACATATTTGTATAGGCATATGCATGAATGAAGTTGTTAAATTGGAGATAATGATGAAAATGGAACACTTTTTTTATTGAAGGGCACTAATTCCACTGAGGGTCATTTTGACCCTTCTTATACGTTGTCATAAATCCTCGAGCTATACACTCCAGGGTGAAAAAAAAGATTTGCCATTTTCAACCCATATGTATGTCTGTTCAGGGACAGCACGTGTTTTTTTCACAAAGTCATTGGTTAATACCAAAATACTCCCGTCGTGTACATTAGGAACAGCACAGATGTTTTCTCAAACTGTACTCATGGAACATTTTGGGGCGGCAGGGTGGGCTAGAGAGAAATTACATTACAGTTATTTTTACAGACGCTTTTATCCAAAGCGACTTACAATAAGTGCATTCAACGTAGGTAGGCAAGAGAACTACTAGTCACCAGAAATCATAAGTGCATTTCCTTCCTAAACAAGCATCTAAGAGCAGAACCAGTGCTAGGGTAAAAGTGCAATAGGTGCTTTTTATTTAAACAGACCCTCCTTCAACTGGACAACTGCAGTTCAAGTCCCCGTGTTGGCAAGCAAGTTCCCTGCTGAAGTGTCCTTGAGCCAAACACTGAATCCCCACAAGCTCCCGGGGCATTGTTCTGTAGCTGACCCTTCACTTCGGCCTCCCTGGAGGAGGGCAAATGAAAAGAGAATTGCCCTACGGAGATTAATAAAGTGTTACATAATTACTTAAATGGCACCTTTTCCCCGTACCCTATACATACTGGATCAGTAGGCACACACCGTGTACTGACAACATCGTGGGTCTCAATCCAGCTCCACAATATACTATTTAAAAATGCCTTGAACATAATCTTTAAAAAGTACATTTAAATATATATATGTTTATGTGTGCTATTATGCATATTATATAAAATGGAGTCTGAATCTGTAGATTCTGCACGTGGTGATTTGAGGGGGAATGAAGACATGCTCTTGTTGTCATAATTTAAAACATTTTTAAAACACTTAACTATAGAGTTTATGAGAAAATGTGAGGGGACACAAAGGTTTGCCTTCCATACACTCTCCACGTTACATTTGAAAACTTCACCTGCTTCTTGCACTCCTCAACTGGTACACCACAAAGTATCCCTCTCACAAAACTTGAATAAGGAAAGAAAGCATCAACACAGAAAAGCTGAGTCATTGTCAAGGGCACCTTTTTTATATTCAGTGCAGGGTAGGACATATGTGATCTTGCAACTGAAGCTACTATTAAACTACAACTGTGCTGTCAGCCATAAGACAGCATATGGCTCAAAAGCGATCTACAATTTTTAATCAGTGACTAATATAAATAACTCAAAGACTAAACATCTAACATTTATAATTCCTGGATATGTATATTTTGTACAAACCAAATGATCTACAATTCAAAAAATGTGTATTTGATTGATAGTCAAAGATTTTACTTTTTTTTCTCTTCCACTGGCTGTGCATGGACTAGCAGCCAGGCATTTAATCATCTGATTCAAATCAAATTCACTTTTAGATTATATTGCATTTTTTTCTGCTGTACTGAAATTATAAAAATACATAAACCAGATATAGATGCTTAAAATGCACTTAAAGTATCTTTTCGGCCATTAAAGTCCTGTATTATTTTAAGTATGCACATCAGTAACAATCAGTAATTGGAATAATTGTAGTAGTTAGTGGCTATTACAGAAAATATATTTGTATAGTAGCATAGTCCTTTCAAACTATTATTATATTACTATTTTTTTCACTTTGCTGCATCATGGTCAAAATGCATCAACAAACACAGAAACCAGACTAACCTGTTCTGCAGCAGGCTGTTCTTTGTCACCATCACTGCACTGTGCATGTTATTTGGCCACATCTGTACTATTTTTTAGCTTGGAATCCCAGTCAGATGAAAATCATTATTAACATGATAATAAACAGGCAGAAACAAGCCTGTAATTTTACAACGCTTGTCCCTTAAAAATCTGATATTTAAAAACAACACAGTGTTTGTGTGACTCATTGCGTCATATAATAATAGAAATAAGAAATAGTTTGTAATAAGCCATTCATAATGTTTTTGTTTATGTGACAAACTGCAGGCCGTATAATTAAATACTGACTGTAATGAAATCACATGCATGTCTATGTGACTCGGCATGGCTCAGAATGAAGCCGCTTTAGCCATGACATCATGTCTAGTATGAGTAATACTCAGAAACAGTAAAAGCATGTTTTTTTCACTTTCTTTCGTCTCCAATTGCAGTGTAATTGCACAGTAATTACATGTAACAAAATGTGACACAGCTGGTTGCTACCAACAGGCCTATTATTCACCTGACCTTGACTGAATTTACTAATCACACTGTTGGATTTGGTTACGCCATAAGACAAATAAACCACCTGTCCTGTATCCCTATTTCTCACTTATGAGTAGTTTCATATTAGTAGTTTATATTTTGTTATAAAGTAGTTTCTCCATAATTACTGAAATGAGAGACGTGAGAAGAATCAACCTAATCTAAATAACATGAAGATACAGTGTCAAAAAACTTCATTATCAAATGTCAAAAGTCATTATTATTATGAAAATATTTAAAAATATTTGAAATATCATGAAAATCCCTGATCTTGAACACCAGCTGGAGTGCAGCTTTCCCACCTTTTCACCCTAAACGTTAATTTTACCATTACGTCCTGTGTGTGTGTGTGTGTGTGTGTGTGTGGTGTCGAATTTTATATGATTATGTATATGCCTGTTTTGTATGATTTCAGGTGTATGCCTTTTCCTGTGCTCTGCTTGCTTTGTTTTGTATAGTCTACTTGCAGATACTTTACAGCAGTTTATAAGCACAATATTGTCTTTTAATACGAAAAGAACCCACAGGAGCTTCCAGACCAGGCATCTGAACAAATGCCTGAATTATGTGAGAGGTTGCACTTATCAGAAGGAAAATGTCTTCCTGGCATTGCCTGTCTCAATGATCTAGTGTGTTCTTTTTTGTTTATAACTTCACTTTATGCATGGTTGTTCTGTAGCTATTCTGGTGCTGAATGTGCTGGATGACTCTGTCTGCCAGCTCAAAGACAAAGAAGGACGGTCATTAGGCTATTCTGTAACATCAGGTACTGTACACCTCTCTCTCTCTCTCTCTCTCACACACACACACACACACACACACACAGTTTCTGTCTCTCTCTCTCCCTCACACACAGAGCTGTTCTGCGCTAGGCTCCTGGTTCCAGCGAAGCCGTCGCCAGTCTCATTTTCTGGTAGAGAGCGCCATCTGCAGATCCCATGAGCAACATCTCTGCTGTACTGCTCTTGTCTCTGTCTCCCATTTGATTGTTTTGAAAGTATGATAAACATTTGCAGACTCACCACCATGACAGAGGGGAGGCACACAGAAGAGATGATTGTGAAGCTAAATTATAGTTAAGATTCAGTGAAGAACCAACACACAAACATGTTGGCAGTCTTCTCTTTGGGATTATACTTAGATATCTCATAGAAAGAGGTGTTGATATTCTGTTTATACTCTCCACTACAACAGTGTTTTGTAAAAACTGTCTGGTAGCAAAGTTGGTTTGCAGAATGAATAAAACTGAGAAACAATTGATTGTTTTTTTTTTACAAGAAAATGATGGTGGGGAGCCACGGCTATGTTATGTTGCCATTGCATTTCCATGCCTCTGCAGGGAAGGCTACAGAATGAAACAATGTATTGTAGGTCTGCTGATTTACATGACTTAAAAAGGTTCATTTTCTTTGATGAGCCTCCACAGCAGCGCAGGAAATCAGCTCCCGTCAGGGTCCCGAGATAAATTCATTTGAAAATGATGCATCTGCAATGCACTGACTGAATTTCCTGTAGTTTGCTTTGAATATACCTTTTCACTTCTCAAACTACCCAGGTTCATGTGAAACAAAATGAAAGCATTTTATAATGAAGGCATCATTTCTAAAGAGAAGTTGTTTTGTTTTAAATTTTCAAAAGGAAATGCATTTACAGCAGAATGCAGTGACCTGGTAGGCGCGTATCGGTATGGATTTTGCAGCGTGTGTGTGTGTGTGTGTGTGTGTGTGTGTATTGCACACAGAGGGTGCATATATGCAGCTGAGTGAATGCAGCCATTGGCCTAAGTGCAACTGCTTTAGCTTTTGTCTTCTATTTTGCGAGCTCCTACAATAGCCTGTTATATTTGTTAAAGTGATAAATGAGTTTGCCCATTCCATTCTTCATTTTGTGTGTGTGTGTGTGTGTGTGTGTGTGTGTGTGTGTGTTCTGGCATTCTCAAAGTCATTGTTTCCCTAGAGAGAGGTCAGTGCGCTGGTCAAAGCTTTCTGCTGCCATGCTCACCTCCCACCACTGGCCAGAGAGGGAGGGAGAGAGAGAGAGAGAGAGAGAGAGAGAGAGAGAGAGGGAGAAAGAAGTGAAGTAAAGAAAACACTATTAGAACCAGTAGTATTGCTGGACAGAATCTGGTTTTACAAAAAGTAAATTTGTGAATTTCTAAACATGAATAGGATCCATTCTGAGATTCTGATTAGACCCATGAATATTAGAAACGTTTTGAGGGGATTTTGAAGGATGGTGCAAAAGTGAGTCTCTAAATATGAATCGGTCTGTTGAGGGTTTCAAAGAGAGAATCCGAACATGGATATTTCGGTAAATGGAAGTGCAATGAGGAGAAATAGTCACACAAAGGCCTGCCAGCTGGGTCATACGTTCGCTTCCCCACCCTTGAGCAACACCAGGCGCACAAGAACCCCCCCCCCTACCCCCCACCCCCTATTATTAAACAGCCTGTGATGGGGGTTGAGTGTCTCACCTCTCTCCCACGTTCGCTCACTGCCCCTAGAACAATTTCAATTTTAATAGCTTTTACTATGTATTTGAAGCACAGGAGACACAGAGCGGGAGGGAGAGAGAGAACCAACCCCCCCTTGTTGAAAATAGAGCCATCAAAAATGAAGGCCAGCCCAGCACAGTCGACAGACAGACAGACAGACAGATCCCGGGAGCGTCTTGTAATTATCCCTGTGGACGAGTTGCCTCTAGCTGGGCTCAGCCCCCCACCCCCTTCCATCATCCCACCATCCTGCCGCTAACCCTTCCGCTGCTAATTTCATCCCAAGGATTAGCCCCCGCTCACTTGTCTATCTTGTAATATTTCTGGGGGGTGAAATGGTGAAATATCGCCTCCTTCTACTTATAATAAGACTTACTGAGCTGGGCTGGGGCATGCTTGTGCCTCCCTCCCTCCCTCCCTCCCCACTGCTATTCAGAGATGGGGGAAGAGGGACAAAAGGAGATGAGGAGAGAGGGAAAAAAACACCCCAGGAAGTGCCGTTGTTGCGACGCAAGCCCTACCGGGAAGTGACCGCAGAGAAGGAGTGAAGGTGAAAGTGGTGCGTGGCGGCGCAGCGCTCTGGTAGTACCTGCAGGGCAATGCAAGCTGTTTTCTTTATGCATAAAAGAGAAAGGAGGAGGGGGGGAGAGGGGGGGGGGGGGTGTTGAGACAGAGGTGCCACATGTCGCCTATCCCTGCTCAGAGTCTTTGTCTATCCATCTGTTTGTCTGTCTTATGTCCTGTAAAGCCTACCTGACTGTCTCTCTGTCTATCCGACTTTTTTCATAGCCTTTCTGTAACAGTTCACCTGCCAATATGTCTGTCAGCCTACATACCTACCTGTCTGTCTGTCCATCTGTCTGTCTGTCCACATGTCTGCCTGAGTTTTGCTAGTGTCTACAAATGGAGTATATCCAGTCTATGTGAGTACGATGTACTTGAGGGGCTGCAAGAACGAAGTAAATTGTGTGATCAGATACAGGGCAGCCTACACGTTAGGGGGAACACATAAATGCATTGAACATGGAACAAATTTCTTCCTGTGCACTGAAAAAAAATCTACTTCATCCACATTTTTGGGGTAGCATATTTGTGAATATAGTTTCATATGATTCAACAATTGAGATGATATCAAGGCCAAACTCTCCTCACCTCCTCACCCATACGCACCATTTGAAACACTTTAAAACACACTTTTAATCCAGGCAGGGCAAAACAAAGAGGCTCAGAGTAAAGGACCAGGTGCATAAGGATGGTGTCCCGCCAATTTGACATCATTCAACATCCAGTCTTCCCAGTTGAGAAACTGTGGGTGCATGATGAACGATGGGATGGAGCTGGAGGACAGGATGACATCTGACATCACTGTAACAGATGCCTGAGTATCCAAAAGTAATAATACCAATCTGATACCATACTGATGTCTGACTATAAGGCATCAAAGGGCATGGATAACCTTTAAAATGTTTATGTCTGTTGATACGTGTGTGTGTGTGTGTCCATGTGTTTATCTGTCCTCTGTATGTGTCTGTTCATCGGTGTGTATATGCATGCGTGTGTGTGTTTGTCTGTTCATACACTAATGACCCATACCCCTCTGTCTCTCACACTCTCCTCTCCATCACTCCAACCTCTCATTACAGCTGCAGAACCCCAGCCTGTCACGTAATTAAAGACAAAGTTATAAATGACCGGCAGGCCAAAAACCATATTTCACAGGTGGCCGCATATTTATTTATAATTTTTCACCTTTAAATGTGTTTCTTATGCAAATTAAAGCCAGGACACTTTTCAATTAACTTTGGGGGCCAGTCCCTCAAAGTACGGGAGCTGGAAGCTTGTTATTGAAAATAGAGTATTTTTGTTATTGGTCATAAATTATTTCTGTGTGTCAAAGGAATTGCAAGATATAATGTATGGGACCGTTTTTGGTGTTACAAGAGGTGCCTGGTGTATTTCCCCTCCCTTAAGGACTTGGCAATTGCTTTTCTGGAAATACCGTTTTTTTTCCCCTTCTCTCACAGACGCACATACATAGATGAGACGCCCCTTCCCTTTTCCATATCTCCCTGTCTCTCTCTCTCACGTGCACAGGCAGACACACAGCCACACACAGGCACATACACTGCAGGGCAGTTTAATGGTATATTATATGAGCAATTGGCAGGCAGGTATGTAGGAAGGTAGGGTTCTTTTATGGTGACAGACTGAGAGTGTCCCCCTCTGCCTCATTTTCTCCTTAATTGACCCGCGGAGAGAAAGCAGTGGAGCGACCCCACTATACTATCACCTCAGGGAGAGAGAGAAAAGAGAGAGAGACAAGAGATTCAATGGAGCCCACCCTCTTCTACCAGAAAGAAGAGGAGAGAGAGTTAACCAGGGTGGGAGGTAGAGGCAGAAAAAGCGGGAACCAATGAGAGAGAGAGGGGGACAACGAGACAGAGGGATCAGGAACCGGGGAAAGAGAGAAAGAACATGTGTTCTTTCTGCCCTACTGTCCCATCATAAGCCCCTCACAGCGTGAGATGTGTATGATACGCTTCAAGGTATGCGTGTGTGCATACGTAAGTGTGTTACATTTGTTACGGTGTGTGTGCATCACGCATTAAGGTGTGTGTGCAGCTGTGCCCTCTCCCTGGTGCGTAAAAAACGTCCATTAATTGAATCCCCCCTAATTTCCTGTCCGCCTCGCCTTGCAGAGCGAGTCGCCTGCCTGCTGGCCGTGCAATGCAACACTTCAGGTGTGGCGGATAATGGAGGATGACATTTCTGTCCCGCCATGCCTTGGGGCAGCATGTGATACATGGCTTCCTCTATGAAGGTTAAACTCAGCTAACCTGCCTTTGGCGTTTCATTACCCACTTGTTAAATACTCTTTTGGTAATAAAATGATTAAAAATTTTATTGCTTCTCTCAAATGAGGCCTCTTTTCAAAGGGATTTAATGACTTTGGAGATGGGTAGGTGTGTGTGCGTGCGAGCGCGTGTGTGTGTGTCCAGACGAGCGCATCTCCAGTTAGGACCAGTGTGTAAAAGCCTAATGAGAGTGATATGCTTTACAGCGAAACCACCATTATTCTCAGCCAAACGACCTGGGCCGTCATTATGTGTAAAGTAGAAATACCTTTTCCCTCTGCCAGGGCACATTCAGAAAGACATGTTTTACATACAGCTCAGTCTGTGTCTTGAAGCGAAGTGAAGTATTTATACTAAAATGAATGGGCCTGACTGTTTTTACATCACAAGTTAAGCACTGTGGCTATAGCAACGGGACATAAAATATTATATTCCACCCATTAACAGGAACTGCGAGGCTTGCCTAGGCCAATATGGCTCTACAGCGATTTATCAAATCATCAAATCCAGTGTCTTTTTTTGCTCTAAAATTAGCAGTTAAGGGACTTGAGAAACTGATCTCAAAACCCAATAAACCAGTTTCGTATGGTCTGGGGTAGGAAACAAAAATGGGTTAAACAGGTCCCCAAAGATTCAGGAGAAACTGTATATTGATATAAAAAGTTATAGATAGTTAAGCTGCCAAACCCTGTAGGCTGAATAAAATACTGCAGGCGATTGGGTTGGCACCCAAAAAACAGGGTTCATTTTATTTGATGGGGCTAGCCTAACAATTCACTGTTCAGTGATGACTTTCAGATCCCCAGAGAAAAGGTTTGCCAAATGTGCATGAGACTTGAAATGGGATGGTTGTCTCTATGGGTCTGTTTCAGCTTTTGGTCATGCAATGCTGATGTATGTGGATGTTTGTCTTGTTAAATTCCCAGTGCATAAAGATGGCAGCCTCCTGATTTGACATCAGTACTTGTCACACGGTACAAAGTGTCCAAACATCAGTATGTGCTTTGTGAGTTTAGGAATTACTTCAAGCAAAAAATAATTAAAAAATACATCTATCCTTTTTGTTCAGGGATTTCCCAGATTAGCCTACCTCCCAATTGGGTCTTTAATTCCTGACCTGGTGACAGTTAACATTTTTCTTTGTTTACCCCATCCTCCCCTGCCTCTGCTGAGGTTCATTTTTGTTGGGACTCATTGTTCTACCGCTGCTGCCCTCAGAACCCCCATGTTCCCAGATACACACACACACACACACACACACACACACACACACACGCACACACACACCATTTATAAATGGCCAGGCCCCCCTCCCTTGGGCCAGAGGAGTCGGTGCTGGCCGGTTCATCTGATATATCACGGCGGCCCGCTCTGCTCTGCTCCACTGGACCCTGTCCAACACCTGTTCGCCCATCAGGGGATCTTGTGTTGGCGTGGCGTGGCTATGCCACGGCACAGATTGGCACTGCCCAGTTGGGGCAGCAGAAAGGATGAAGTATGACATTCCCAGTGACAAAATATAAGCTGTAATTGAGAGGGAGGACCACAGTGGGAATGTTCTATTATCCTCAACATTTTTAATATGATTACATTTTGTGGTTTTGGTAACATTTTAGAATGAAAGTTTATAAACGATAACAAAATGTGAGTAAATGATGAATTAAATAACATTAATAGTTGGATGAATGGATGTATTTGGACCATGGCAGGTAATCTGGCCATGTTATCGAAACATAATTTTGGTGCATGTTTTAATTTTTTTAATGTAAAAGATGATTGAGTTTTCTCTGTTTCCATCTGCTTCACTGTCTTCCAGGTAGGGTTTCCCAAATATGACGTAAATGTGAATGAAATAAATTGCTGTCATGATAATTTTCTATTTTTCCTGCCATTAACAAAATGGCAACAAAACCTTTATAAATGTTTATAGACTGCTGCAACTTTAGATTAGGGGCTGCAAACAGTTGTAGTAATGAGAAGCAAATTAATACATTAATGAATATATCTACAGCATTTATAAAGGAAGTGCTTAGAAAGGTGAAAGCTAAATATATAAATAAATATTTATATATTTAGCATCATTTATCATGTATAAATATAAGCTAAATATTTATACATGATGTTTGATGAAACTTTAGATTAAGGGGTTGCAAAAACCTACAACTGTACAACTGTACAACTGTTCAACAAATGCAGTACCAAATACCTCTACCATAATACATGTAAAACACATGTATTGTACAACAGTGCAGCAATTTAACATTCATAATTTCTGAAGCATTTAAGCATTACATGCATGTTAATGGTCAATGCATATTTATACATTATGAGTAAACATAATTAATAAAAAATATTTTAAACTATTTTTTAAGAACCATACCTTTGTGGGTTCATATGAAGGGTATGTAGGTCTAACTATACATGTGTTAACATTGTGTGTAATGACACACAAATGATGTACCAGCAATAGTATTCTTCGATCAGACATTAACTGATGTAATTTCTAATGATGCACATAGTTTTATTATTATTATTATTTAATTCATCATTAACTCAGTTTGTTGAGGCTGATAAACTTTCATTATTCTTAAGTTTTAATGTGTTTTTTTGTTTTAAAATTGACAAATAAACTAACTGCAATTTCTGCAGAGACAAGGTTTGTGGACTTATCTAATAACTTGCTGATTACTGATTTGTAATTTAGTGTCATTATTTGGTGTTAAGATAACACCAACTCTCAATTTGGCAGAAAGAAAAACTGGAGGGGAATGATAGGAGATAGCATCCTAAAACACAATTTTGGTTAGCATAAAGTTTGACTATGAGCAATCTAATAAATTAGCTTTCTCTGCAGCATGAACCTCAAACATCTCTGTCATAATGCGCTGCATGAGGTGAATACATTTTTAAGGCAAGTCCGATGAAGATGAATCCACTTGCCATCCATCTGTTTCTACCAATCAACGTGACGTACTCACCTGTCTGTTTGCCGCTCCATTGGTCTGTTGTGGCCACAGGGACACTCAGCACCGAGGGTTTGGGGGTCATTCTCTCTCTTGACCCTTCACCATAACAGACTGCCTGGGAGAACAGTGGGTGGGGGTGGAGGGAGCGGGGGACCCGGGAGAGAGAAAATGAGAAATGAACGTTTGCGCTGCTGCGTTGGTCGGTTCTCTCCATTGGGGGTGCAACAGCCGGCCAGTGTGGTGTGACGTGCTCCTGTCACATTTTCATAATGCTGTCCATGTTGGTGGAAACAATGAGAGGGGTCAAATGGTGACCCGGCTCTTTTTTCTTCTGTGTAGAATCAGGCTGGACATTTGGCCTGGGATGAAAAGGGACAATCTCCTTTGTCAAAAATAATTAAATTTAATGTGTCCTATCTAACTCCAGATTTTGGAGAAAATATATAAATATTAAATATATAATATTTAAATCCCTGCCCACAGTCCTGCCTGGTCAGTGTGAACTGTTCCATTAACACCATTTCTGAACTTGTTTCCAGTAAAAAGGACACAAAACCTCAGTACAATACTTATCACAAACATACACATACAATACAATTGATAATAGAGCCATCTCTCACCCTCCTCACACACTCATAGTCTGATTTAGAATGGATTACAGCATACATTGAGTAGGCCGAAAAGCTGTTTTTGAGGTTGCCAGTTAACAACTTTTAAACATAACAAAACAACAAAATTTTCCTTGGCAGGGTTCAAACTCAACTCAACTCTCCTCTCCTCTCTCCTCTCGTTACACGCTGTATATCACCTACATGTCCAGCAGAGGGCAACAGTGACACGGGAATGTCCACTGTCACCTACCAAACTAGATGCAGGTCAGACAATTGTAGTTCCAATAACACAAAAGGTTAAATGGCTGAGAGTTTTAGTTTGACGTTTTCGTTGTTACATAAGTTGTCCCCCCAGAGATGTTTTATGCCTTGTTGGATGTTTTTTTCCTGCATTTTTTTCCAGCACCTCACATATTTGGAGCTGTGCAGAGGACATCATGCTTTGACTTTCTGAACATGGTTTATCCAACTTGAGATTTCATATAGTATGGAAGACAGAATCAGCCATAATAATAAATAAATAAATACATTCATTATTAAATACAATATAAATACATGTAAATAATACCTACAGAAATATGTAAATAAAAAATTAAAATATATTTTTTAACACAATACCATAAATAAATGAGTAAAACTATGTGTGTAGATTTTTTAAATATTTTTAATATTTATTTATTTTCATATTTATTAATATATGTATTCATTTATTTCTAATTGTGGCCAATTCTGTCCTCCATAACTTAGAGTCCTGCTCAGCTCTGCCCTGCTCAAAAACTGAAATGTGTTACAATTAGCCAGTCAATCAAACTTTATACCGATATAACATTTCATACAATGGAATAAAATGTGCTTCACAATTAAAGCAAAATTAAGGCAAGAAATGAGAAGAATACAATCAAGAGACAAAAGTAAAAGAATAACAATGTAAAAGGAAAGGGAATAAATAAATAAATAATGTATGCTCCATAAGACTGTTCCTTAGCTAAAGGCAAGGTTAAAAAGGTGCATTTTCAGCCTTTATTTAAAAATGCCAAGTCTCTACTGCCCTTATATTACTGCCCTACCATAGGTGCTAACGGCTGCTTGCCCAGGCTGCAGTTAGAGGATCTGAGGGACTTGCCAGGAACGTGCTTTGTGAGCATATCATTAATCAGGAGCAAGTCCATTAAAGTATTTAAAAATCAATAAGAAAATTTTAAAGTCAATTCTAAAACGAACAGGGCAAAGAATTTAAAAAGGGGAATGTGCTCTCTTTCTGGTCCTCCATAAAACATTTTGTATAATTTGAAGCTGAGCTTTTGGCTTTTTTTAATGGACCAGAAAGGAGTGCATTTCTAATACGCCTTGGTGTAACACACTTACGTATCACCAACCTAAGTTTTTCAGAATCTCTTTCTGAAATTAAATCATATACCTTTGAAATATTTCTTAAATGGTAGACAGACGTTTGGAGATATTGCTAATGTGTTTTTTTAAAATCATGATTTGAATCTCAATCATCTGAATTTCTTACTTGGTGATTTGTTTTAAGTAAAAAGATATGTTCTTTCTCAGAGCCTCAGCACCTATTACCAGTTTTAACCTTGTTAAGTTATAAAATGTTATGAGACTTCCATACCTTTATAGGACACACACACAGGCGGGACACTCGATCAATTGGATTAAAAAGCTCACAGGACAAGTCTTCTGGTGAGAGTGCTATGTAGATGAACATTGACGTTATGTTTCCTAATCATTCTATCCTGGGGGACACCACGTTATGTCTACTAAGTAAGAGCTGAAGTTGCCTAAACTAACTAGAATTTCCTCCCAGTTAGATATGATCTAAATCAGTAGTTTCCAACCATGTGCCTCAGGTGATTTCACTAATTAGCACACCTTCAAGAAGAGAGGGAGCAACTAATTTGTGAAATCACCTAGTGTAGTGAATGGTTGTAAGGAAAAACATGCATACTCTTTCCCCCTCTGTGGCACATGACTGGACACTACTGATCTACTACTGGACACTACTACTCTTCAAAACTTTCTCTTCCCTCCTCCAACCCCCACCCCCTCCTCCCACCTCCTCCCTCCTCCCTGACAATTTCGCCAACTTCTTTGACAAGAAGGTTAACAATATCCGATCACCAACCACACCTGTCCACCTTCCACCCCTCCCTCTCTACCACCCTCTCCATCTTTTCCTTCCCCACCTACTCCATTTTTCTCCCCTCTCCCCAAACAAGGTCCTTGACTTTGTTTCTTCTTGCTGCCCTACCACATGCTCCCATGACCCGGTCCCCTCCCCTCTCCTTCAGTCTACTGCACCTGATCTCCTTGCTTTCTGACCCACCTCATCAACACGTCTCTGGTGTCTGGATGCTTTCCCTCTGCTTTCAAGACTGCCAGAGTCACCCCCCTTCTGAAGAAACCAACACTTGACCCCTCTGAGGTCAAAAACTACAGACCGGTTTCCCTTCTACCCTTCATATCCAAAACTCCTGAACGTGCTGTCTTTAATCAACTGTCCTTGTACCTCCACCAGAGCAACCTCCTGGACCCCCACCAGTCTGGGTTCAAGGTGGGTCACTCGACCGAGACCGCCCTCCTTGCAGTGACAGTCGCTCCATGCCGCTAGAACGAACTCTCTCTCCTCTGTCCTGATACTCCTGGACCTGTCTGCAGCGTTTGACACGGTGAACCACCAGATCTTCCTCTCCACCCTTGAGGGGATGGGTGTCTCAGGCTCTGCACTCTCCATGTTTGCATCCTACCTGACGGGTCACTCCAGGTGACGCTGAGAGGGTCTGTGTCAGAACCACGCAGGCTGACTACTGGGGTTCCGCAAGGTTCGGTTCTGGGTCCTCTTCTTTTTTCCCTCTACACAACATCTCTTGGTTCTTTTTACACTCCCATGATCTTCTCCTACCTCTGCTATTGCCAATGACACCCATGTCTTGTCTTTCCCCCCCTCTGACACACAATGAGCACGCATTACTGCATGCTTGACAGAACATCGACTATGACGATCAGCCCTGAAGTTCAACCTGGACAATATGAAGGGTTCCTCCCGGAAGGGTTGTCCGCACGAGACTGGCATCACCATTGATAATGCTGTGGTGACGTCAACTCGGATGCGAGGAACTGGGGAGGAATCTTAGGTCTTGTTTATTTGCTTCACTTACTTGTCTCATTTGTTTAATTAAAAAGTAGGTAGCTAACTTATTGCACTTTTACCTTGCACTGGTTATGCTCTTGTTTGTTTGAGGAAGGAAATGCACTTACGATTTTGGTGACTAGTATTTCCCTTGCCTACCTATGTTGAATGCCTTTTGTAAGTCCTTTGGATAAAAAGTGTCTGCTAAATATGTAATCTAAACAATTTAAACTGGACCAATTGGCAACACTTAAACAACTTAGGAAAATCCACTTAAAGCAAAACGTTAGGTGGATTACTATAAGATCCAGACACCTTCACTAGGACATTTACTATTGATTGTAGGATCACTAACCTTACAATAGATTCAGATTTCAGATTCCCGAACTTCACTTTAGTACTACCAAGACGCTTTTCAGTCAGGAAAGTATATAAAATGACATAAATACATGTACAAATGTGAGGTTAACTTTCAAAGGGCCGATCGTTTACAATTAAGAAGCCTAAATTTACAGTATTTACAAGTAAATTCAGTAACTAGCTCTTATATAAAAAAGCAAACAAATTTTAAAGTAAGAGCATTGGGATGATAAAAGGTAGTGGTAAAATTGTATGAATGTAAAATAAATATAATTATGTGTAGTCTTTACTAAGTCGTTTCATGATTTTTATGTGCAATCAAAGGCAAAGTGATATCTTGGTTGGGCCCTGGTAAGATCAGATTTAAGTTGATGGCATGATCAAAAAAAACTCGTCTCAGTCTCCTGTTTTGCACGCGGACTCAGAGCTGCCTGACGCAGCAGATGAAAAGCAGTACCAGTTGTTTTGGGTGGTGGGTTTATCTGCAGGCTGGATCTACAAGAACATGGTTACAAAGTCTGTAGGGTTCGGGTTCATTCCGAAGAGTGTACAGTCCCGAACGCACTACTCTAGCACAGCACCCTGTCCTGTAAACGTAGCTGCAAACAAACCAGAGTAGAGTGCTTCAACCAGATAATCACACACCTAGAATAACTAAACGCTGAAGATCCTCTGGAACTTTGAATTTCTTCAGCTGCCTAGGTGTAAAGGCTGCCTGCTTTCTGCACCAAAAGTGTCAGTGTGTGTGGACCATGTCAGATACTTGTGATGTGTGCTCCAGGTATTTATACCTGTACCCTCATCCACAGTAGTCCATTTAAGTCCCCAGTGGTGAGTACGTACTCGTTTGTGTCTCCTAAAGTCCACAATCAGCTCCTTAGTTTTGGTGACATTCAGGAGGAGGCTGTTGTCCTGGCACCAGAGTGACAGATCAGCAACTTCCTCCAGGTAGGCCTTCTCGTCGTTGTTGGAGATCAGGCCCACCACCACTGTGTCATCCGCAAACTTAATGATGGTGTTGGAGCTGAACCTGGCCACACAGTCATGTGTGTACAGGGAGTACAGTAGGGGGCTGAGGACGCAACCCTGGGGGGATCCTGTGTTCAGGGTGAGGGGGTTGGAGGTGTGTCTACCCACCCTGACCACCTGGGGCCTGGCGGTCAGGAAGTCCAGGATCCAGGCACACAGGGGGGTGTTCAGTCCCAGCTCAATCAACTTGCCAGCCAGTCTGGTGGGGACTATGGTATTGAAAGCTGAACTATAGTCAATGAACAGCAGTCTCACATAGCCCCCCTTCCGGCTGTCCAGATGAGAGAGTGTGGTGTGCAGTACCTGGGAGACAGCATCATCCGTGGATCTGTTGGGACGATAAGCAAACTGCAGCGGGTCCATGGAGCAAGGGAGGAAGGCGCAGATGTAGTCCTTAATCAGCCTCTCGAAGCATTTCATGACCACCGAGGTGAGGGCCACCGGTCGGTAGTCATTCAAGCATGCTGGAGAAGCATTCTTGGGCACAGGGACAATAGTGGATCTCTTGAAGCAGGCGGGGACCACAGACTCAGCCAGGGAGATGTTGAATATAGTGGTGAACACTGGAGCTAGCTGATTAGCACAGGTCTTCAGTACTCGCCCAGATATGCCATCTGGACCAGCAGCTTTCCTGGTGTTCACCCTCGTCAGAGCCCTCCTCACACTGTGCTCGGTCACAGAGAGTGTGTGTTCATCCCCAGCGGTAGAACTCACTCCGGCTGCGCTAACGGTGATGTTGTTAGCCGGCGAGCTAGCGCTGTTGTTACCATCTCTGTACTGCGGTGGGCACATAACCTATAGACTGAAATTTGTGTTTGGTACTTTGCATTTCCAGATAGTCACTTAGCTGCTCGAAGACCACCTTTTCAAGTATTATGCCCAGGAAAGGTATATTCAAAATGTACCTATAAATACTATGTACTAAAGGATTGAGGTTACTTTTCTTAAAGGCCCGATCGTGGCAATTTTTAGAAGCTTTGGAGAAACACACTTTTGCAAGGAGTGTACTATACTTCATACATTATCTGATAGGCAGCTAAAAACAGTTTTAAAGAAAGCATTAGGGATGGTATCCAAAGGGCAAGTCTAATAATGTAAAGCAATGTAAAAAAACATTTTTCTTTTTACTTTTCTTTTTCAGTTTCAATAATAATTTTACAATTACCAATCAAACAAAAAAATATATACTTTTGCTATGCTAAAAGTATAAGATTTAAGTTGAAATATCCAAAATAAAAGATCCACCACCATCCCCGGACTCATCAACTGATTCATGTCTTGCACAATGACGTAGGTCAATTGAGAAAAGTCAGACAAGTTTTCTCGGTCTGGGGTTTATCGACCAAAAGGATGACAAGAACATGGGATACCAACAGTATTTGGTTTCCCGGGTCATTCACGGGAGAGGTAACTAGTTATCCTGACTGGTGAAGGTAAGACAGCAACCGCCGACGTAAATGTAATCAAACTAGTAACTAGTGTAACGAATATACAACTACTAATCAACAAATCCTAAATTATAACCTCTAAACCGCTGCATCCTAATATCATTTGCCACCAAAACTTCGAAACTAGGTTATATAAATAGACTACATTTCTGGGGACAAAACTGAACAATGAGTGATGACTTACAAGATATTATTAGGGTATTTTGTCAGTGTGATAAATCATAGACATACTTTAGGTCACCGGACTATCAGCAGAGGGAACCGTATACACCGTATACTCCACAGTTCATGACATAACTTTAGAAACGAGTAACGATAACATTGTGAGTAACGAGCCCACCACTGTTTCCAGCTCGGACTATACCATTGTTGTTGAGAAAGGGGGGCGGGACCTTTCCTCGTGGATGATCAGAGGTGATGACACGCGCGTCCACCAGTCCTGCCGCAGGTCTCGCGCCGGAGACATGGTAACAGAAAACTGGATCAACTTGCAAGCTTTTCCCGAAGAATAGTTACTGGGTTCTTCCCGCTTTATTGAAGAGGTAAGACCGTTAACCATTTTTGGTTTTACAATAGCATTTTGTGTAGGTAACGTTAGTGTATATTACGTAGGCTTCTTGAAGATGAAATGCCGAGTTATGTTCTCCGCTCAATTGCTGCTGATGCTGAAGTGAAAACAGAAAACAATCACTGTAAACAATGTAGCAATGCGCTTTTTAAGATGAAGCCACGAAAGAAGGTTAAATTGTAGTTGGATACATGCAGTTTTCCAAATAATGTTCCATATTTTTTCCCAGTCATTAGATTTCAACAATTCTTTGAATACGAAAATAATGGTAGCCATTGGTAGTATTTTTTCTTATTTCATTGCAAACCTGCAAAGCTGTTTTGCAATGAAATATTAGTATTAAAGGTATTCACAAGGTGTTAAATAACTAGTAAATATGGCTGCAGTTTATAATATTCTTTGGAAAAGTTAACTGTTTTTCAGTGTGTGGTGCTCTTCATAGGCTACATATTGTGTTTTTATTTTATTTTGTGTTACTTTGTGCCACCAGTTTGTTAGTGAATACCCTGGTTCTCAATACAGAATCAAACAGGGCTAGCCAATGCTTCTTCATTGTCTCATACCCTCAATTTCTAACCAAACAACATTTTTGTGATTCTTTCTACATCTTGGTGCCAACAGAAATGATTTGTCAGCTGGGATGTGTTTAAAATAAGTGCCCCAAATAGTGCTCTTGATATCGTGTTATAAACATGTTGTGCTGGCCCTGGTGCTAGTAAGGCCCATCCTGCTGTATAGTAAAGCTGCAGTTTTCGCTTTGAAAACATGAAAAAGGACTTCTGTGTGAGAGAGAAAGGCAGAGTTCCTCTCTTCTGTATGTGTTTCTGTGTGTGTGTGTGTGTGTGTGTGTGTGTGTGTGTGTGTGTGTGTGTGTTTATGTGTACATGTGCATGTGCATGCATGTGTGTGTTAGCTTAGGGATGAACGTTTGAGACTGAGTTGTAAAAGCACGACTGACATCTAACACACAAGGAGTACTCGATGCAATTCATCATGACGGAGATCTGTCAAGTGTGTCAGTGTCTGGTACCTCAAGCAGTTCAAATGTTTGAAATCATACTGAGATACAGGTTCACTCAGATTTGCAAGTCTCTAGACATCACTTCACAAGCTTCTCTGAGTTATTCAAGACAGTGAGATTGAGAGAGAGAGAGAGAGAGAGAGAAGGAGGGAGATGGAGGAGAGAAAGAGCTCAAGGACATTGCGTAAGATAGCAAACAGAACAGACATAGAATATTTAAAGATGTAGGAGTTGGAGCTTTGTTGTTGCTTCCAACTAGTTGACTATGCACACTAACACTCACATGCAGTGTCCTGCAGAAAACACGTCTCTAATTTTGCCTCTCTATTTTACTGTAGTTGACAGCTGACCTTGTCTACCATGTGTTGTTTCAGCATGCTGGGCAAACCATTGATTCACTGTAAATTGTCAAATTTACATACATATCTGTGGAAAGAATAACCCATTTTTCCATAATCCTGATTAATGTGACCCTTTGGAGATGTAAGGTTTCTGCACAACAGGACAATATTTGAACAGCTTATGTTTTGGCTTAGCTGGCTAGTTAGCTGAGTAGTTGGCTAGTTGGACAGACGGGTGAATACATGGATGCATATTTGAATGGCCCACTGAGTGGTTGCCAGAGTAGTTGACTGGTTGGTTGGCTTAGTGGCCAGTTGGCTGGCTGGCCATCGATCCAGTATCCATTGAGGAAATGGTGAATGAGAGTATTTGATGTGGGTCACTGGTCAGTGATGAGCGCATCTGAGGGTCCGCTCTGTGTGTGTGTGTGTGTGTGTGTGTGGGTTTGTGTGTGTGCATGACTGACATCTCTCTGTATGTGTCTGTTTGGCTGTGGGTCAGTGCTCACAGAGCATCTGCAAAGCTGGTAGTTTCTCTGTTTCTATTCTTGTGTCCATGCTGAAAGAGGTGCTACACTGACCAGCTGACACTGGTCTACATTCCACTGCCTTATCTCTCTTTCTCACTCTCTCTCTCTCTCTCTCTCTCTCTCTCTCTCTCTCTCTCTCTCTCTCTCTCTCACACACACACACACACACGTAAACACAAAATTAAAATGCCCTTTTCCTAAAGACATTGTGTGTGTATGCACATTCTCATGCATGTTTGTGTGTGCATGCATCCACTTAAGTGTGTGTGAGTGTGTGTGTGTGTGTGTGTGTGTGTGTGTGTGTGCGTGTATGAGACTGTAATGTGATCCACTATTGAAGGTGCCAGGGTGAGAGGTCGGAGACTGTGAGCCTGCTCGTCAGACTGGACAGCGAGAGAAAGAATAGCAGGACCACTGTGTATATGTGTTTGTATATGTGTGTGTGTGTGTGTGTGTGTGTGTGTGTGTGGCTGGTATGTGGGCCTGGCCAATAGAGAAAGAGCCTGGGGTTCCTATCTGACCTCTCCTAGCATGACCTTTCACCCCCAAGACAGGCCCTTTGTGTCCACTGAGCCTGAGCCCATGGGATAATGTGTGTGTGTGTGTGTGTGTGTGTGTGTGTGTGTGTGTGTGTGTGTGTGTGTGTGTGTGTGTGTGTGAGAGTATATATTAGAGGTATGGGCCACATCAAAGTCTTGCTTAAACATTGTTATCTGGACTGACCTTTGACCTTGCAGTCATGAGAAGTCCCTCAGAGCAGAGAGCATGTATGTGTGTGTGTATGTGTATGTGTGTGTGTGTGTGTGTGTGTGTGTGTGTGTGTGTGTGTGTGTTAAGACAGAGTTGAGGAGGATATAATATATTGGGTCAGTGATATACAAGAGAAAAGGCTCTGATGGGATTTTATTCCAGACGATTAAGGGCACATGTGTTTCTGGAGGTGTGTGTGAGTACTTTGGTCTGTTTCGAGTCAGTAGTGATCAACCCTACAGCCCACACTCCTGCCTGAGTATATTTTTGTTCTTTTTGCACTGGTTATATGAATTGTATACAGCTTTGAAACTTTGATAATCAGATGAAACTTCTGTGTGTAGTCCCCTCACAGATCCCTGCTGGCTGATAGGAATAAATTCATGGTTTGTCTTTGTTTTACCACTTTGTGAGTATTGTTAGAATAGCAGGGTCGCCATGCATCTGGAAAGGTCTTGGAAAATTCAAAGATTGCAAGTTGTTGTCTAAAAAGTTAACAGCGATGTAGCATTTAGAATGTAGGCTATATTTCAGTGAATCTCAGTTGAGGGATACATTTCCTGTGACCCCTCTTGAACCAATCCATACATACATACATGCTTAATTACTTAGTTACATAATTATTACTTATTTAATTACTTAATAATTATTTACTTACATAGTTCGTTTCATTGTGGGTGGGACTTAAAGATAATTTTATCCATGCAAAAGAACTTAAATATCTTTAGTAGCATACTTTAATGTGCTATTATATCCTCTTAACTCAATATATCTGAAATTACGCTGCTTCAGACAAACTCATGGCATGAGAGTTTTTTTTAATGTCAAGTAGACCCATGCAACATTTATTCAGTAATGTCCTGGAAAAAATCTTTCCTAAAAAGGTGGAACACCTATATAGTGTTAAGATGCTTAGTAGAAAACCTATGGTGTGTCAGTGTAATTTGGGGCTTGCATGGGGTTCAGAGTTGAAAGGGATCCTAACAAGTTTGTGTGTGTGTGTGTGTGTGTGTGTGTGTGTGTGTGTGTGTGTGTTTGCGGGTGGTGGTGGTGGTGGCGGGGTCTTAGGGGGTCATAAAACACCACAATAGTGTCTCTCCCCAGGGTGAAAGACGGACAGAAAGAGAAGAAGAAGAGGAGGGGGGAGATGAAAGGATCTCCCACTTCCCTGTCATGGAGAGAAGAAGGGGAGATAGGAGGAGAAAAGACGAACAAAGCTTTCTTAAAGTTTTACTCTATCCTTATTTTTGTTGTCTCTGCTCCTTGTTTTCTTTTGCGCACCATAGGGCTCTACAGTGCTTTTTGGGACATGTGCTATTCAAGTAGCATATGTTCCTAAATATAAATTAATATATAGAACACTGCAAAAGGACTACATGTGCAATTTGGGATTAAAAGTAGGGATGGACATTTTTATTGAGCCTTACTAATCATGCTCCTAATATTCTTTCCTGTGCTCCCGCAGAGCCCCTCACTAAAGAGCTTTTTAAGGACAGTGGTAGCTGTTGTAGCTGTTGTCAACCATGATGCATCTATCTTGCATTAATACCACAGAATGTTATACAGTAGAACCAAATGAATATATATATATATATATATATATATATATATATCTCTTTACCAAGTAGTTACCAGACAATTCCTTGTAACTCCCAACAACTAAAAAGAGAGCAGAACTTGAATTTTTCAAACACTACTTCTAGAGGAAGGAAAATTGTAGCAGTAAAAAGTACGACTTCTAAAATGACTACGTCTTGACTTTCTACTTTGATTCCTGCTCGTGTCCTGGTTGTAAAGATCAGTCTGTTCTTTGGTGGGAGAAGGTGTGATTACTTCTTAGTGCCGGGTGGTTAGGGTTGGGGTTTTGTCTTTTTCTTCTCACTCCCCCGCCCTCTCTCTCTATGTATCACTCTGGCAATCCATAAAGTGGTGCTAGGCAGTAAAAGACTGCAATGCTTCCTTACATATGAATGTGTGGAAGTAGAAGGTGGAAAAGTGTGTGTGTGTGTGTGTGTGTGTGTGTGTGTGTGTGTGTGAGTTGTGGAACTCAATTAATGACCAATGGCAACAAGCACCTGGCGGCAGAGAGATCTACCTTCAACCAGAAGGCCTCCTCCTTGTCAGCCAGTATCTGCCCTGCTGAAGTGTCTTTGACACTGATACCCCTTTTCCACCAAAGCATTTAGAGGGCCGGTTCGGAAATCCGGTGCCTAATCTCGAACGAGTTCTTCGCGTTTCGACAGCAAAAGAACCGGCCCCCGGCCAGGAAAACTGGTTCCAGAGAGGCACCAACACTTTGCTGGTCTAGAACCAAGAACAGCTTATGTCAGGGGCTGGGGGTGGGATTATTGTGACCAATTTTTAAAAAACAGAGCTTCAGATAGATAGATCGATAGATCGATAGATAGATAGATAGATAGAAACAGACGTATACAGTGATGTAATGACGTGGCTCTCTAGCCTGTGGAAAAACAAACCGGTTCTTAGAAGGTTCGCAAGTTGAACCAACTCCAAACCGGCACTAGCACCAGCCCAGAACCAGAACTAGGTTCGCGTTGGTGGAAAGGGGATATGAATCCCTATGAGCCTAAGGGTAGTGCTCTGTGGCTGGGTGCTCTGATCTTCCTGTGGAGGGGGAAAAGTGAATTTCCATACAAGGGTCAATAAAATATCACAATTATTATTAAGTGTAGAAAAAACAACATGATGTTAATAGCCATAGAGTTTGTCATTTGTATTCACATTGAGAAAGTTAACTGAATTATTCAACGTAAAGTTTGTTTACACAAAATGGATATTTGAGATTTGGGGGTATCTTACTCAACAATTGATTTTCCTGGGAAATTAGTTTTAATTCAGTTCTAAAAAGCGCCATGCTTATTTCTACCTGCATCCTGCATGACTTCATTGAGGTTTAGTGAGCACATCAAGTGTTCATTGTTCTCTGACTGTAACAGCTGAGGAAAAAATTCACTCTTCTTGACTTTAATTAACTTTCAAACCAAATGAAAATTGTAAATTACTTACTTACTTAATTGTAAATTATTGTTCGGAGATGTGATATATGAGATGAGTTGATGATTATAACAAAAACAGCTTTGTTTTTCATTGAGGTGTCCCATTATATATAAAAAACTATTTTTTATATGGGCATGTATAAAGTAATTGTCATTCAAATTTAAACTAATCTTGTCAAAGTGTGCGCGCGTTTGAATTAGCTTGAGATGCTGTCGGGCACAGGACTCATGGACTCATCAAGCTTCTTGCTAACATGAATGACACACAGACACACAGCTTTAAGTCTGTAATGTGACAGGTTAGTCTTTTCATTAAGCTGACCCTTAGGCTGCCAAATGGTCAAAGAATCTCACGCTAGCAGGCTAGTCAATAGTAGCTCATGCATGCACGCATGTGTGTGTGTGTGGCGAGGGGATTATAGATACCTTATCCCCCCTCCTCAGGTAACCTCATTATTTCCTTCCTCATTGACCCAGTTAGTTTGCCATACAACAGAGCTTTGGGGCCGACAGAAAGCTTCTACTGCCTACTCAATACACAGCCTTATGGACGACATGCTAGCCATGTGAGTGTTTATTACACATTAATTTAGCAGTAATAAAAATAAAGCAGTTTATATATATATAGAACTGTTCAAGACATTCAAAGACACGATTCATCCAGAAGAAGAGAGAATAAAAGTGCACAAAACAAGTCAAATAGTAAATAAAAGTCAATCCAAATCACCTTTTGGTCCTATTGGTGTAATTTTGAAAAATGCTTTGTCAAAATCAGATCATTGGTGTCTGAGATATCACGCTTGACTGGCAGATGAACAAACAGACAAATGAACAAAAAGAGACCATTTTGCGTGTGTATATGTCTCTTACTGTGTGTGCCTGTGTATATCTTGTCTGTGAGTCATTCTGTGTGTATGGAGGTTTGTAGAGGGGAGGGGGAGAGAGATTAGTGTCTAGGTCAGGGTGTCCTGACTCTGTCAGTGGAGTTTATAGTTTTTATGGCATGCTGTCTGGACAGACACCATACACTAGCAACCACTGTTTGTGTGTGTAGACCTGTGTGTGTTTTTATGTGGGCAGATGTCTTTCTGGATGCGTGTGTGTGTGTGTGTGTGTGTGTGTGTGTGTGTGTGTGTGTGTGTGTGTGTGTGTATGTGTGTGTGTGTGTGCGTGTGCGTGTGCGTGTGCGTGTGTGTTTCCAGAGGAAGTGGGCCCGCTAAAGTGAGGCAATAAACACTAATTATCAGAGTGCTTTAACAAACAGCAGAGTGGAAAACCAGAGTGCTTTGTTTTAATTTCTGACATGTTATATGTGGCTTTTAGATTAAGTATTAGATTTTAATATTGGAAAATTCTTCAATACCAAAACTGGTAAAGCTCTATTTAGAACCCCAGAAAACACAGTGTCTTTAGATCATTGGAGAATCCAAAAAAATGGTAACTTTTGTCATCCTGCAACTATCATTTGAGTGTCAAACACAAGGCTGCTGTATTTTTGTAGGAGGCCAATGGGGAACTCGTATGCGGGCCAGCTGCGGACCACGCGCTTTGAGGAGGTTCTTCATAACTCCATTGAGGCATCGCTGAGGTCAAACACCGTGGTGCCCCGACCCGTCTTCTCACAGCTATACCTTGAGACAGAGCAGCCAACGGCACATGATGGTGGGTTGGATGGACATAATCACACACACACACACACACACACACACACACACACACACACACACAGAAAGCTACTCTCAACTCTGGCTACCATTATAGCATGGGACGCTGACCAGTTGACAGTCTGCGGGAGGAATTGTGATTATGGGTTCCGCAATAGGAATTAATATTTTCCTGAAAATGTACCCATTTGTAATCCCATGTGTCACCAACAGGTCGTGTAGAGAATGATGATGAGGATGATGAAGATGGCTCAGAATCTAATAGCCCCCTAGTACCCTACCAGATGAAGCCCCCGCCTGAGGGATGCTGCACTACAGATGGTACACACACACAGAAACAGAAACCTATTGTTTTTCAAGGTCTAGTTCAGGACACTGAAGAAGCCAGCTAAACTCATCTGGTCAAATCAACTTTGAACATGTCAGGGTTCCGAACTTTTCATTTACATTATGCGACAGATTTTACGAAGAAAAGTAATCCAAGAGTTAAAGGAAAGCACTGTCCCGATTACATTTCAATCTGTGAAGATAACCGTCCTAATCCTGTCTTGTCCCCCCTCCAGGCTTCTGTCAGGCAGGCAGGGACCTGCGTCTGTCCTCCCTGGCATCGGACCCCCTGGATGTTTCTCCTGGGTTCCTGTTGGTGGGGGTCAAGTCCCCCTCCCTCCCTGACACCCTGCTGGTGTGTGCCATAGACCGCCGGTTCCTGCCGGATGAACAGGGTCGCAACGCACTGCTGGGTAAGACAGGGGGCATACACAGGAAAATATGGTCTAAAGTCTAGACACATGCACGTGTGCACACACACACACGCACACACAATGTCACCTTGATTGTTCAACCAACTGGGGAAGTGAACAAAAAGCTGTCTCCCCTCCCTAAACAACTACCGTTAACTGCTCCAACAGTTGCTCAGTGGCCAACAGTAGAAGACTGTGGTTGTATTGGGCAGCTCCCAGGCGTGAATGTGTGTAACTGTATGAATGCATAGCACTCACAGAACCCTATGTGTTGTGACCTGTGTTTTTCTGTGTGTGTGTGTGTGTGTGTGTGTGTGTGTGTGTGTATGCGTGCGTGTGCGTGTGTGCGTGCGTGTGCGTGTGCGTGTGCGTGTGCATGGCTCCCTCCAGGCTTCTCGGGCAACTGTATTGGCTGCGGAGAGAAGGGCTTCCGCTACTTCACCGAGTTCTCCAACCACATTAACCTGAAGCTGAGCACCCAGCCCAAGAAACAGAAGCACTTGAAGTACCATCTGTACCGAAACAACCAGGGCATACTGGTGAAAGGAGCTCCCATCTGCTGGAGAGGGCACGGTAAGACAGGGAGTCACAGGCAGAGACAGATACAAACAACGTGTTTTGCCACCAGGCTCTATAAGGTATAAGGTTTGCTCATTGATGTATGGGATAGTTTTAATTGGCATTGAGGGAATGTACAACAAACTAAAGCCTCTTTCACACATGCAGTGCAACCCTGAACTTATCTAGACATTACTCGGAGGGGTTGTATGTGTGAACGCAAATGTCCGAATCAGTTGGTCTGGAAATTAAACAGACTTTACCCACCCAGCACCATTAAACATTTGGGCGATCAGATCTCAAGTTCACACCTCGAAGTACGTCCGTTTACACCTGGCATTAGAATGCGTCTGTGATCGTCTCGACTGATTCGGATCTCACTTCCCCGCTCTATATGCAAATAAACACGTACATCATCATACCAGTTAGCCTGATAACATATCAATTACCAATCATTCATTTGATCTTGCTATGAGAGACAGCGCGTTCTCTCACTCTAGCACCAACCACGGCGCAGAGAGTGAGAGAGAGAGCGAGCGAGAGAGAGAGAGAGGGCGAGCGAGCGAGGTCTACGGTCTTTAAATGACGTTTTACGGTATAGGACATTATTTTATTAGTTTATTTTGTAATGTGTATGTATGTCGATCTTTTAAAAGACATGTTGAAATAAATATACCTTTACCATCAGTCATGTCTCTCTTATGGACGTAATGCGCTGTGTTTTTGTAAAAGGAATAATCGATAATCGTAATTTTGGCCAATTTTGACAGCACTGCCGCTTAAACAGAGGACGTCAGTTGAGTAGACGGTCCTTCAATGTGACCCCAACACTGCTAAGAGGATGTGGTCATATCGGTTCTAGATCACCTCCGAATGTGGTCTGAGCGATGCGATTTGGGTGGGTTTACACCAGTACTTAGAGGTGTTAACTTGATATCGGATATCCCAAATCGGATCTTAATGCCTAAATGTGAATGGAGCAGAAGATTCTCTGCAGTATTCTCTATGAGCGAGTGGGCGTGTTGATGACGTATTTATCATGCGAAACCGGGACAATACAAACATCCAAGGGTGATGAAGAAGGCAACTGCTTCGTACTCTTTTCCGCTTGCCTATATATCGCTTTCCACCCTTTCATCGAATACTGCGGATACGTCTAACTACATTTAGTATTGACATCAACGCAAAAACGGCCTTCGTGCTGTAAACACATTTTTGTGTCATGTCCTGTCTCCTGCACGCTCTACCCAGGCCCCCTCTAAACTAACCGGAGTATTTTCTGTTGTTGTGAACGCATCCGAAATGGACATTCTCCGGTGGTGTGCTGTATGTGTGGAAGGGCAACTCCGGTTAAAGTGCGGGCCTGATTCTCTGGAGAATATCTGAAAGAGGCTTGAAAGTAACACACGATTTCAAAATAGTTTTACACACGTGGTTCAACATTGTTATGAAACATATCCTGCGAGTTGGAATGACTGGACAAACAATTTCTGATTTATAGTCTGATTTGTGTTCTGCCACACCCATTTTTTGCATTTGTAGCGTCTCCTAGTGATCGATTTGAATGAAACTTTCAGGGTATGTTTCAGGTACTTATGTGGACATATCCTGGCCCAACGATTGTTGACTTTGGTCTATTTATGTGCTGAGCCACGCCCTTTTGAACTTCATTGGTCAATAGCTTGAAAACTAAATAAGATATCAACAAGCTTTTTTGCAACCTTTGCAATAATGATCCACAGAAAATTTGGTTGCAATCGGACCTACGGTTTAGGAGGAGATGTCAACAATGTGTTTTTCAAAAAATTCAAAATGGCAGAAAATATAGTCAGGCGGACTTTAGTGGTTCTTGAGGCTTTTTTGTAGAGCACATTGAGCTGGACTTGTGTGTCAAATTTCAAGTCAATTGGAGTCACGTGTGAGGGGCGTGGCCTTTCCAAAATCGCGTTTTATTACAACGCCACCATCTGGCCGATTGGGCTCATGTTTCTTGGGAAGCATTTGCACATCATTTCCAGTTATTGGGCCAAGTTTCATGGTTTTAGCTCATTCCACCTCACAGGAATTTGAGCCGCGGAATAAGACTAATAAACCAGAAGAAAAACAACCCCTTTGGGGTTTGAACCCTAATAAGGCCCAAGTTGAAACCAGAATTATCCTTTAAGTGATAAAAGTAGATGTCTTGCTCACCCCTGCTTCAGAGCAAGGTTTCTTTAACCATAGGTTGTGACTGACAATGGGTCACCGATATCTCACTGCATGACAATAGAAACATTATTCATGAGCCTGGATCCCAGGGCAAAAGACTAAATCTCTCATTTGGGCTCCATGCTGATGAAGTCTTAAAACCTGACCTGCACAGCATCAATCAGGAAGCTGTGAGTTTACTGGTCAGACCAGCTGGGCAGGTAGCCCGAAAGCCTTGAGGGCAGAGGTCAAAGGTGACAGTTTAGAGTCTACACGCAGGTCACAACCTGGGGTCAACCCATCATATTATAATGGAGCGAAAGTACACCTCCTGGTGCATCACGGTAACCCTGTGGATATTGTCTCCACTCGATATATCCATCCAAATCCTGTGGTTTCCGCTGAAGTCTCTACTCCTGTAATTCCGAGAGTCAAAGTTCAGGGTTTAGCGTACACTAAGAGGTCAGAGCCCGGGGCTTATCACTGCAGTTATAATGGATAGAAAGAACACCTCCTGGTGTCAGTAATCTCCTTAGTTCTCCGATATCCCAAAGCTTTTTATTTTTAAAAGTTTCAATATTGAGAAGTCTGGAACTATTTTTGCCCACTGATTTAGTTTTTACTTTACTATTTACTGCAGAAGGGCATACGATCCACTTTAAATTCCCTCCATTCCAGCCATTCGCTTTCCCTTGTTGCACTCCTCTGCTCTCTATTTGGTTCTACAGACCTGTCCTGATATTGCCCAGAACTCTCTCATATACTTGCACATATGTATACACCGACACACCCACACACACTAACTTTGACTATATATCTTTAATTGCGATTTGTTTATCTTTTGTTTTTAATTATATTTGTGGTATAAGCTAGCATTGTGAAGACAAGTATCTCTCTGGATGTCACTGCACGCTGCTCAGTCGTTCACATTGTTCCAAACTCATTGTTTCTATTGTGTGTGTGTTTCAGATGGCAGAGTGAGACAGGTGGGGTCTGGCCTCTCAGAAGGGAATGTGACATCAGATGAACAGCCGCCCAACCTGCCGTTGACCACTCACCCTGCACACACACCTGGCAGCTACACAGGTAACAAACACACACACAACACAACACACATGAGTGTGTTCAAATGCGTTATGGAGGACACAAGAATGCACAAAAACGCATTTTGAGAAAGACTAGTACACAAACTCACACAGCTTGTAGCTGCACAAGTAACAGACATACACACACTGTGCCATGTAATCACACACAATGGGCATCATTTCAAGAACCACGCGTAGACACGTATTTGATCTTTGAATATCTCTTAAAGTAAAGTAAAGTAAAGTACATTTTTGGCATTCATTAATATTCTCTTATTTTCCGTTTGTTCGGAGGTAAGAACAAAGTGCTCGAGACCACTCGTATTGCAGTATGCAAGAATCTTGTTGCACTGCAGCCAGGGCTTAGGTTGGCAAATAGTTGTTAAACAGTAAGCGCTAGATATGAATATGATGTTCATATTCTGTACATATCATCATATTCATATCTAGCCCTTACTGTTTATGATATTTATATAATATTTATATTACCACTATACATGTGCGCATACTCTGCACTTTACTGATATTTGCACTTCTGGTTAGATGCCAAACTGCATTTCGTCTCAGTACTCTGTGCAATGACAATAAAGTTGAATCTAATCTAATCTAAAAAAGGCTTTTTACATTATGAAACAACACATAACACTCTATAATGTGACATAATGTCTATAAGTTGGCTGGCACACTGGAGCCATGAAGCCCAATGTGTCATGTAATGTAGAAATTAATTTCACTCATTCATTCATTTTCTTCTTGTCTCTGTCTGCAGCAGGCACACATGTGGACCCTATAGGCCCACCGCAAATGGCTGATGTTCCCCCCTCACTGACAAACGGCAGCCATGCTGTTCCCCCCATCGCCCAGCCACCCTTGAATCACTCAGGGCCTGGGAGACCCTCCGCTAAAGGTATGTATGTGCACACCGGGGATTTCAGCTGTAGGAAGTATGAAAAAGTGTAGGAAGTGCCATGCACAAATAGTAAAAAAAAAAAAGCAACTTCAGCTCTTCTTGGCGCTTTCTCTGTTTACATCCAGCTTACCTTACCACCATGTTTCACATTTACATAATACATATATTTTATTATATTACATACTTTTGAAAAACAGGAACAAATCTCACATCCACATCCCCATGGCCACACACAGATGCCTGAAGAGAGACAGAGAGGAGAGGAGAGATCTGTGTCTGTGTGTCTTGTCATCAATGCCCCTCCCCCTGGTGTCTTCACACCTCTTTCTGAAAGGGAGAGCTCCTGTCTCTAACACACTAACAGCCTCCCCAGGAGCTGGCTGCAGTGTGTGTGTGTGTGTGTGTGTGTGTGTGTGTTTTAACACCCCCTCTGTACAGGAGCCAGCCGGCAGCATTGTATGTTGGAGGGACGTCCTTTGTTTTCCCTGCTTTCATTTGCCAACACTTGGGGCACTAAAACTTCTCCCTCCCACCTTCCTCCTTCTTTCTTTAGCTGTCTTTCCCTCTCCCTCCCTCTTCCCAGTCTGTCACCTCTATAAACCAGGGTTGTAAAATTCCCTCTCTTTCGCTGCCCCTCTCTCCTTTCTGTCTGCTGCTGATTGAAAGGCTTCCTTCCTGTCTGTATTTTTCATGGCCCCTTTAACACGTGGCCCTTTTGTGTGTGTTTGTGTCTCCCCATCACTGCATTTCAACAGAAAGTTGAGAGGAAGAGGAAGAGACAGGTTAATGTATGACTGAAATACTACTGCTTTCCATTATTGTGTTGACCAAAGTCCGTCCCAAAACAATCTGTTCTCCCTTTGATTAGTGGGTTATTTCTTTAAGGGTAACCAAGGGAATGGGCATGTGTATATTAAGAACAAGGACAAGAAGAGAAAAAGAAGTTTATTTATATTGCACTCAAGAGTGTTACAACAGATTTTACAAACAATACGACAAAAGAATTAAACAAGACATGCACTAAAGAAAGAAAGAAAAAGCAAAAAGAATAGTGGATTAGCTAGTTACATGCTTGCCAGCTGTGAATGTCTTGGTAACTGAAAACATTAATGAAAATTAAATCAGATCACTAATAACAGGTCACTACTACAACTACAATTTACTACTACGAACACACTTAGGAAGGCCTACTACAGTAACGTTACATCTTCATGTTTTTGTTTTTTTTTGTTTTTTTTAAATAAGTCCAACAAGCACCACTTACCTTATCAGGAAACCAGGGAATTGGAAATTAATCTTCTCCTAGCTAATGAAATGCTTCCGCAAGCAAATTATAGCAAAAGCACAACTGTAAAATTGTGAATTGTGGAGAAATGTGAAATGAAAAAGCAATGTTCCAATGCAACTGCACACACTAAAACACAACCCCAGAGTTTTAAAACTAAAACGGGGTCAGCATCGTTTTAAAAAGTCTCCGTTTTAGGGGTTCCAAAACGCTGGAGTAGTGTGGACGCTAGGCGTAAACGTAGCAAAAGTTATGTGTTTTAAAATGAAAACGTATTAGTGTGGGTGTAGCCTAAGTGTCTTGCTCAAGTCAAGGACTCTTTGGCAGAGCGGGTTGTGTGGTTGAAGCGTGTGTATTTCAAGCACCAGGCCATCCTGCCATTTCATCATATAAAGATGTGCTTAAGATACTCCTTTTTTTAAAATTACAAAATCAACCTAATGCATGACTAAATAATTCCATGCTTTTTGTTGTCCTATGTCCATGCATGTTTTATTATTATGTATTTATATATTAATTAATCAGAGTGTGTTTTATACATTATTATTATTATTTTTTAAATTATTTCTTACAGTTTATTTCTTTTGCTCTTGTGGACAGAGCACATTTAGCAAATTGAGTCTGCCATGAATGTGCTCCACCTATCTAAATAGGTTTTATTGCTGTAAGGTTATTTAATTGTCCATTTCCTATTAAGAGAGTTTAGAATGTGTTTAAAACCTCTCTTTTTTGTTTTGTGTTTTCCAGGATCCCATGCAAATGCTGGACCTCCTAAAAAGAGACACAAGGGCTGGTCCCCTGAGTCTTCTGCCTCTGCTGTGCCTGAGAACACCATGAAGACGCCACCATCATCATCATCTTCATCAACATTATCATTATCATTATCCTCTTCCATGCCAAACGGAGCCAGATTAGGTAAAAGGAAGAGAGAGGAGAAATTAGGATGGGAGAGAGACAGAGAGAAAGATGTGTTGGTGCATTATTATATGAATGATGAATGTCTCTGGAAGGCACTTTGTGTTGTTTGATGTTTCTGTGTGTGTGTGTGCATCTTTTAAAATTATCTTGTTTATGCTTTAACATTGTAAATGTATCGCCATGTTTTCTCAGAAGCTGCAGCCCCAGTGAGTGTGTCCCAGGGGTCCTTAACCCTGCTGTCTCCCCCAGGGCTGTCTGTAACAGTGCCTGATCAGCTGCTGCACACCTGCAGACTACAACCTGTCATCTTCAAAGGTCAGACTTTGTCTGTGTGTGTGTGTGTGTGTGTGTGTGTGTGTGTATCTGTGTTGTTCAGGATGCTGCTGTATAAAATGAGCTTTATCATTATACCACATCAAAACCACTGGTGGTAACAGGGATGGGTTTGCCAAAGCACGGTCTGGTTAAAAAAATTGTTTTTGCTATTTTTTCCCCGACGGGCCTGAGTAGCTGGTGGATTGTAAAGAATCTCCAAACGATGGTTGGTACTTGTCAGAGAAGCTGAGTAGACTAGAGTAGACTAACTAACCAGCGTCATTATTTACTGGCTGTTGCCTGGTGGCTGGTGATAATTTCCCACCCAACTGTAAGTGCTGGAGTTTCAGCTCTCTTTTCCACACAGGTCAAAGGTCAACCAACACTTAAGGCTGTTTCTCAGGCTCTCTGCCCTCCCCTTTCTACCAGCTGTCCTACAAGTGTGGCCGAGGACCTTTAACGTCACTGGGGACAGTGCTAATCCAGCAGAATGGATTTTGCAGGAGTCCCTGTTCCATAACCAAATGTTACCGCTCAGACTGTTTCACTCACTGGGTTGGTTAGAACAGGGATTACCAAGCTGGGTAAATTGGTGAATGAGAGGGGTTGGAAAACAGCAGCAGAGTTGGCCACAGTGGTTGGAACTTGTTCACTTCGCCTGGCAAAACAGATCACCTGAAGGGTGGTATCTGCCATGATTGAAGAACAGCAGGAGGAGGATTCCATCTAAAGGCCGAGTTATGCTTCTGCAAAGATACACGTAAATGTCTCCACGTAGCTAGGCTAAAGGGATTTCTGGGTAACTGTAGCCCGCAGATGCTCACAGACGGGTCGATACGCACACCTCCCAAATCTCAACAACGCGTAGCTGTGGCCGTGTGCGTCAAACAAACAGTGATTGGTTGAGCAGGGGAGTATAGCTGGTAGCGTCAGGGGTTTGTCCAAGACCCAAAACTGTTCTGTTTAGTTTAGTTTAGCTATGTTTAGTCCTTATCTACTGCAAATGTGCACAAAAATATTTACTTGGAAAAAAGAGTTCCTTTCTTCAAACAGGGTTTCAACAGTGTCACGGCAGCAACTGACTGTTAGCTGAGTGAAGAGGTGCTCAGTGGACAATGGTCCACACATAGTAGGCCTTCCACCAACACATTCCCACTGATTTTCCACTTAAATGTGTCCCCCTTCCCCTCAGACAATCCTCCATCCCTTTCTACTCTTATTCTTTCCCACCATCTTTCCCTCTACTTCACCTTCCTCCTCTCTACCCCTCCTCCCTCTCTATCTGTCTTTTCTCCTCCTCCTCCTTTCTACTCTCTGTACTTCCCCTATTTCAGCTGTCCCTCCACCTCCCTCCCTGATCTTTTGCCCTCCCTAGACCTCCTCTCTTTCTCCACTCCACATCTCCTCATTTCCTCTTTGCCTCTACTTTTCCCTTTCTTTGTGCCTCCGCCCCCAGTCCCCCATTGCACATCCTTTCACCTGTATCATCTATCCCTCTCTTCCTTGGGGATAGGTCATGCTGCATTTTCCCACCACCCGATCCTGTACAACAGCTGGTGTGTGTTTGTGTGTGTGTGTGTGTGTGTGTGTGTGTGTCTGTTCACCACTGTCTTTATTTGTATGTCTGTGATTTCATTGGTTCATTTGCTGTTGTTACAGATATTGTTCATCAAAATGTGGAAATATGTGCATCTATTGGAATTGTCTTTTGTCTCATCTGAAAATAAAGAGATTACACAAGTATTCATCCATTCTTCCACCCATCCATTTCTCCATCCATCTCCATTCAGGTCATGGCTCCCTACCACAGTTGACTGGCAATGTCAATGAGGTGCTGGTCAGTTCTCTGCTCCAGAGTTGTTACCTCAGCTCCCAGACGCTGCCCAGAGTCTACCAGCACTATGGACCTTCACCCATCCAGCCGTTGTCCACCGAGATGCAGATACTGCTCACCGTGTACTACCTGGTTCAACTAGGTCAGTTTAAAACCCTATTTCATAATTGGGATGTAGTCCTACACATATATTTGAAACTATAATGGTTAATCACAGTCATTTTGCCATACCTTTGCCATTGCCATTCTCAGATTTTATGTGACAGCATGAGTTTCAAATGTATTTTAAAGCTATAAATGGTTTACATTTTATTGTTTGTAAACACTGGGGCAAAGTGGACCTGCAAAACAGACCTGAGATCTGAAAGTTGCTATCTGCAGCCATTTATCTTTCTTGTGTGGCACATGTTGAGTTCTCCATCACATGCTATCTCCAGAGTTGACTTAGTGTAGAAATCTGTTGACTAAGTGAGGTTTCTGTGGCAGGTCCACCAGGGGCCTGTTCCAAGAAGCGGGTTCAGCAAACTCTGAGTCTAACCCTGCACTCTGAGTTGATTAATTCCGAGATGGCCAAGTCTGGGTTTTCGGGTCCAGAACGGCTGATTTGAGTTAGTTCAATCAACTTTGAGTATGTTCACCTTGAGTTAAGCGCGTGCGCGACGACAATAAAAAGCCATCATCAATGGAGGTCCGATACTACGATTCACCATGGCAACCAGCAAGCAGAAGGGTCGTAAAGGAGAGGGAATTGCCGTGGGAGAGAATCGCTGCCCGAGTCAATGCGTACGTTTGAATGCAGTAGTGTATTCATTTAACATTTAACCACACTTTCTTATAATATTACCTACATGTGAGAAAGTGGTGGAATGGTATTGGAAAAAAAATATTTTCATTTAGGTGCAATCCCACGGGCGCAAAGCACACTTGGCAGCAGCTGAAAATGAAATATAAAAACATTACAATAGAGTCATTTAGCAGACGCTTTTATCCAAAGCGACTTGCAAAGGTGATAATTAACACTCTGTGGGGATCAAACCCACAACCCTGAGACTAATGAGAGTCTAATGCTTTACCAACTGAGCTGTCTGGGCCAGACATACTTCAAATGGTGTACTTGGGGTGACAAATTAGAAAGGCAGATCTAGAAATTTCATTACTCAAACATAAGTTAGAGGTGGGTGCATGGTCACAGGTGAAATGTGTTGTTGGAACAATATAAAATACTAACTGTTGCTTTTGTATTTGTAGGAAATAAAGAAGACCAAATGAAAGGTGTCTTTATTTGACTGCTGGGGGTGGTGGTAGCTTAATCCGTGAACTGTAAACGGCATATTATATCTCGGACAGCTCTTCCATCCTGGACATAGAACATCTAATCGGGGTCTCAAAATCCTCTCCCGACAATAAGGCTATGCGAATTACTTCCGCTTGAATATCGTGGGGGTTACCGAGGAAAGGACACGCCATGTCCGACAGCTGCTTAAGGTTCAGCAGAGGGAGGAAACAGGGAGAAAGTCAGGGTTTGTTCAAGAAAACCTGCCAGCGAGCAGGTTAGGTTCACAGAGTCAGTTACCATGGTAACTGATTCAGAGTTTGAGTTACCTCTCTTTCTGGAATGGAAAACCCAGAGTTTCCCTCATCTCAGGGTTAACAAACTCAGAGTTTTCACTAAACCCGCTTCTTGGAACAGGCCCCGGGTGGAACAGATATAAGATGAGACAATCGAGCACACATCACAAGCTCCTTGGCACTATTCACTCATATGGTGCCAGAACTTCAGAAAGCAGTGCTTTTGTGTCGTTCAATGGGTAAAGCAAGGCACTAACACTGCCAGGGTTTGGGGTCTGATTCCCATTGAATCAGTGGGAATGTTATGTTATGTCTTATTCACCACCCCTACTGATTGTTTATATTGTGTCATCTTTCACCTGCGTCCCCAAGGCCCGGACCAGGTGCCTCTGATCGAGGACTTGGAGCAGATATTCATGAGGTCCTGGAGGGAGTCCCACCTCAGTGAGATCAGACAGTACCAGCAGCCCCAGACCCCAGCTGCCCCTGGGAGGCACTATGGCATTGAGGTGAGACAGGGCTTCTGTGGATTTTGGACTATTGAGTTTGAGTCATAAGTTGTTCCCATGCTGGAGGAATGACATTCAAAACGGTCTTATTTGAATACTAGAGAGCACAGGAATAGCAAGTTTTCACACTTCAAGTGAGCCCAGTTGAACTCACTACCATGTAGACGTAGGGGACAAGATGGACTCAGGCAAAACTGAAATTGAGGATGCTCCGTCTTCAGTTTGCTGTGTGGCAACATTCTGGGTTTCCTATTAAGGAAGAAAACAAGTCTGAAAAATAATGAATTAATGAAATACTCTTCCTCTTTCCCCTTATGCCTAGACCCCCTCCACCCTGCCCGGTCTCCCCCAGCAGCTCTCCCTGCCTCCCCAGAGCCAGCAACCCCTGACCCCCAGCCAGCTCCCCTGGCTTGCCCAGCTGGCTGCTTCCTCCTGTGGGGAGGGAGTGGTGGTGCTGGAGGAACAGGTTGGATCTTTGGCTCAAGGCCTCAGCCAAACCTTCAGCAGGCTAATGGAAGGACAGCTGGCCAACACCAACTATGTGGTCATCATTGTCACTGCACCGGGTCAGGAAACACAGTCCTGCGTGGTGGTCACAGGTGGGTTGGGATAGTGGGAGGAATGAGTGGGAAGTGTTTGAAAATTGTCTTGACCATGCTC
>JAXDDX010000017.1:5712500-5828650 GCA_034670405.1 Hoplostethus atlanticus
CACACACACACACATAAACAAACAAACACACATAACACATTCAAATAGACTACACTTAACAAAAATGTTGAATCACCTGTTACATACAGGTACACAATTACATAAACCTGCATATGAAACCAGCAATGGTTACTCACTCACTGCCCTCTGTCTTTCCTTCTCTCTTCATCATTTGTTCTCTTCTCTCTCGCTCTCTCTCTCTCTCTCTCTCTCTCTCCCAGGTTCCCTAAGCTCCACAGTGCAGTAATCCGGACCACAGTTCTGATCCAACACTACTGCGTAGCTCTGATGGCCGCATCCGGAAGAATTGCTAGCTCCCACAATCTCCACAAGCATACCTCCGTGGAGACCCTGGAGATTGTCCAATCCCTGCTCACTGCTGCCCAGCGATGCCCCGCCCACCACGGTCACATGGTGCTGCTGCGGATCCCCTCATTGGCTCTAGCGGCGTGGGCCCACCGACGACTGTCCAATGTGAGGAGGCGGCTGGGTCTGGAGGAGAGCTTTGAAATCATACTGGGAAATCCTAGCCAAGCTCTGAAGATAGGACAGAGCTTTACCGACCAGCTCAAGGTGGGGAAGCAGTTTAAAGTATCATGAAATAAAAGATAAATCGATTTAAAGACAGGCGGACATACTAATAGAGAGAGAGAGAGAGAAGGAAAAGAGCGCTTGATTGAAAGAGAATTGACCCTTGTGTGTATGTGTGTCACCCAGACATGGCTGAAGGTCCAGGATGCTGACTGGGTTCCTCGTACCTACCTGGAGCTGGAGGCCCTGCCCTGCATCCTCATCCTGTCAGGAACTGAACCACTGGGAGAGTCTCTGCCCAGGTAACACACACTAAGCCCTAAAAGCCTACGCCCAAATCCTAACTTTTGATCTCAACCCTAGACCTTCACTCCTAACTCTGCCCTGCATCCTCATCCTGTGAGTCCCTGTCCAGGTATAAATGCATACAGACATAGGGGAGAGAGGTATTGGATAACTATCAATACCCTAAGAGCCTTGATGTGTGTTTATCTCAGAGTCTGTGTGTGAAATTCTTTTTTTTGTGCTGTCCCTTCTTGTCTCACACACACGCAGACAAGAGGTCAGACTCACCTAAAAGAAACATCACATGATGCAACATAATCCCTTCTGCTTAACCAAGGCTGCATGTTCTTTTTCTCGTTGCTGGAAATAATGCACTGCTTCAAGTTCTCAACAGAACTGAGACCGTATCATGGTTTTAGCGCTCTCACCACCGAGTGCTACAGGTTACATATATGTCAGCTTTCAGCAAAAGGGCAACATGCTCAAAAAGGTTTCATAGTAACAGCAGGAGTCACCAGTGCTTCCAGCAAGCATCAGTTAAGCACTGCTGGCCCAGTGAACACGTGAACAGTGTCTTTTATGAGTGAGCTCTTTTCTGCAGTTAAGCTACTTATGGGGATACGTCAGGGTACATCTGGAGTTTAAACGTTAAATGAACTCTGCCCCCAGGTCATTGAAGTACTGTGACCTGCGAGTGATAAGCTCCTCCTACCTTCAGCGTACCACACTTGAGCAAGAGCTAGGATTGGCTGCTTACCTGGTGAAAGCAGAGTCACGACCCCCACACAACCCTGGACCAGGAAGTGACCTGCTGGAGAGCGACGCAGACAAACTCAGTAGTACTGACAATGAGGAGGAGGATGGGCAGGAGAATGGTGAGGGGAGACACACACAAATGCACACAGACACAGTTGGTGGGATCGTCGTTTTTCACCCTAACTAAACTCTTTTCAGGTGTGAAAATGTTTAAAATACTCAATTTGTTATGAATTCATACTGTCTGTCTGTCTGAAGGGAGATCTCATCTGAATCTTTGTTTTTAAACATGGAGTATGTAGTAAGAATCTTTCTCCCTCCATCGCTTTCTTATTTCCCTCTCCTCCACTTTCTCTCTCCAGGAGACTCTCCTCCGTCATCCAGCCAGCCCCTCCCGTCCTGCCCAGACAATGGAGGCTTAGAGCCCTGCCCTCCCCACAACACCACCTCTCCCAATGCCCAGAGAGGGACCATGGACACCTGCTTAACCCAGATCCAAATACAATCTCCTTCCCAATCTCAGCCTCAACTTCAGCCCCAGGCTTTAGCTCAGTCTGCTCCTTACCCTCAACCCATTCCGCACCACCAACCACAAACCCAGCCTCAAACACAAATTCAAAGTCAAAGTCAAAGTCACCTGCAGCCTTTGTCTCAAGCCAGTCCCCAACCTTACCCTCAAGCCCTCTCCCAATACCAGTCCCTCCCCCACCCTCAGCCTCATCCTCAACCTCCTCCCCCTTCTCATTCCCATCGCCGGCCCTCCAAATCCACATCCTCTGATTCCTCATCCCCCCGCGCCTCCTCTCCTCACCAGAGCTGCTCTTGGTCGCATGGAGTGAGTCGCCCGCCCTCCGTGCTCCTCCCCCGGGCCCTCTACGACATTATCACAGCCAGCGATGGCAGCGGGCTTCCACGGTGTACCTCCTTCCTTCCACACATGTCTGTCGCCTGGGCTAGTAGCTTCAGGTAGATTAAATATTACACACACACACACAAACATTTCTGTCTGGGCTAGTAGCTTCAGTTAGGATAAACACATACAATGTACACACCAACACAGAATGTCAACGTATTCATTTCACTGTTTTAGTTATAGTAGATTTGTTTATTTAAGGCTATATGAAAGGTGCAGTGGCTCAGTGGTTAGCACTGTTGCCTCACAGCAAGAGAAACGATCAGAAACAATACAGATAATGTGTGTGTGTGTGTGTGTGTGTGTGTGTGTGTGTGTGTGTGTGTGTGCAGGCCGTTGTTGAGTAAGATGATGACGTGTACAGAGCAGTCACTCTACTACCGCCAGTGGACTGTCCCTCGGTCCCACCACATGGATAGCAGCAATCGCACCGAGGGACGCAGCGACAACTTTCACCCTCGCAGGTTGCTGCTCAGTGGACCCCCACAGGTAATCTTCTGAAATATTTCCAAAAACTAGCAGTCACTACATCAGCATCAGTTGACCAATGGAACCAATCTTCCAAAAACTGTGTATTTCTTTGATGCTAAGGCAGCATCCTATGCTCTGATGTGTGTTAATACCATGTTATTATTCACATCCCACATTAGTACAGACGTATGGTACTTGTTTTTGTGTCTGTGTTTTTCAATACAATATCTTTTCAGCCACAGAAGTTAGAAATGTTTGGTGGGAAAGTGAGACAAAAAAAAAGAGGACAGGTTTTGGGTTTTGGGCTTGGCAAAAACCTGTTGCGGGTGTCCTCTGACTGCCTTGTTTTAACTCTCCGTCCTCAAAACTACATTGTTCACACTTTGTTCTAATGCCAGGCTCTTGGTTTTTCTGTTCATGGTCAGGTGGGTAAGACAGGAGCATACCTCCATTTCCTGGGTATTCTGTCTCGGATGCTGATCAGGCTGATGGAGGTGGACATCTACGATGAAGAGGACATCAACTACAGTCAGTATATAAGTAGCAGTAGCCACTTTTTGCCAAGTCCTTACCAAGACACCTAAATTATGGAGCTTAGATTTTCTGAACGCGCAACTTAATTTTCTAATTTTTCTACTGTTTCCCCAACCCTTTCCATTTTTTTGTTATTATTCTTGTCGTCAAGATCAAGATGTCTGTTAATTTGTAACTATAGCCCAATTTAGTAACAAGAAGCTGGTTCCTCCCACTGGGATTAACTAACAGAAAAAATGAATAAACCTTGACTATCCCTCTTTGACCCTGTAGTGGAAACTAGATTGTAATGTGAAAAAGATAGAAAAGAAAGCCACTGTACCTGAAAGCATCTGCGGTGAGGCTGAGCTTTTCTAGAAATCAAGGCATTCTTGTATGGGCAGGACTGTGAAAAGTCTTACGTCAAAATGAGTCAAAACAAGTGGGAAACTCAAAATAGCCACAAACGCATTTTTCTGTCCAGGCCAGAATGTGTCCAAACTAGATTATTACCTTAGATATTCACAGTGCTGTACACATGTGTAATTTGTGTGTGTGTGTGTGTGTGTGTGTGTGTGTGTGTGTGTGTGTGTGCATGTCTTATTTGTGTATGTAGGTGCCCAGGTGGGGGGGGTGCAGTATCACCCACCCAGTGCCCCCTGGCCCAACCCAGACATTATGAGGACAATGCCCTTTGACTACACCATCCATGACCCCAAATATGACGACATCAGCACTGTCTACTGCCCTGGATACAAACCCACTGCTGATGGTATGCACAGACAGACTAACAGACAGACAGACAGGCAGGGAAGCAGAGAGATAGACGTAGACCAACAGACAGGCAGCTATATTAACACATGATTCACAATTCACCATCCACGGCCCCAAACACATAATTACTACTGATGGAAGGGTGAGAGGAAGGGAGGGAGAGAGGTGGAGAGAGCAATAGAGAAAGAGGAGAAGGTCTACTGCTCTGACTACTGGCCCAGTATCACCAGCAGGAACTGTAAAGAGAGAAAGACAGAGCAGGCGGTAGAGAGTGATTTGTTTCGGTAAGCTGTACCACTCTTGACTGCATTTGTGTGTCAAGTGAACTCAGTGTGATTGTAAACCTCAAAGCTTTACTGCACAGAGATAGAGTTGAATGGCTAAGTCCATTGAATCCTGCCAGAACTTTCTCTCCATTCTCACCTCTGTACTCTGTCTCCCTCTTTACTTTCAAATTGCCTAGATAAATTAAAAACACAAAATGTGAGTTGACTGCCCACACTGCCCTCCTTTAAAATAAAAAAAATAGGTCTTAGCACTTAAGAGCTATGTTTTTTACAAGCCAATCTGAGTCATCACTTTCATCCTGAAGCATCTTGGGATGGGAGTTGATGTCGAGGCACCCTTCCACAAGACATATATGGTCACTAAATGGTTTGATGCGTGTTAAAACGATGTTAACCACATAGAGAACCCTGGAGTGCAATGGTCCTAACCTGCCTTTGCCGCTGTCGTCTTCCCCAGCAAACTCTGTGCGTCAGGAGGATGTGTACCTGCGTAGACGGACATCAAGGATCAAGCTGTCTAAATACGCAGCCTACAACACCTACCACCACTGTGAACAGTGTCACCAGTACATGGGCTTCAACCCCAGATACCAGGTCAGGAGAACACACAAATACACAATACCATGAGTCTCATTCATAGCTTTTTTTAATATATGAATAATGTACATGTCACTCTTTCTGATGATATAACCTTTTCCTTATTCAGATGTATGAGTCAACACTCCACGCCTTCACCTTCTCCCACCTACTGCTTGGGGAGGAGATCCAGCTGTATTTCATCATCCCCAAGTCTAAAGAGCACTACTTCAGCTTCAGCCAACCAGGGGGCCAGCTGGAGAGCATGAGACTGCCCCTCACTTCTGATTGGGTAAGTCATTTTTCAATCAAACCTGAACTAATTGTATTTGCATTCTGATGTCCTGCCACCATGGTACATGGCATGTGACATGGTATATAAAACCAAAGCATATTCAAAGATAAAAATTAAAAAAACAAACTCACAGGTTAGTGGTCATGAGGTCAGACGACCTGGAAATGCCTTGGATTACTCCTCTCTGCTGCTGCAATGACCAGATTTTCCCAATAGGATCATAAAGGTTTCATCCAAACTAATCTAAGGTTTTTATATATGCTGATTCTTGAGTCAGTCCAGGATGCAGTATCAAATTTAACATTGAGATTAACATTCCTGTATTTGCCATGTTACAGGGTAATCACAATTTGTCTTTCTGTTAATCCCTTCCAGGTACACACATAGGTAAACCCCCAGCACATTATGCATTCTTCAGGGGGGTCAGATTACAGGCACATTCACAGTGCATTACCCTTGCTTGTCCACTAGGTGGTGCCATAGGCCAGACTGTTGGTCTAATGGTCTTTATGGGGCAAGATGATTACTCTAGCCTGCAATACAAAGACAAAGTCGCAATACAATGCGAGACAAAGACTCACATTGGATTTAATAATTCAGTTAAATACATTTCTCCATTGCAGTGAATGAATATTTCTCTAATCTCGACTTTACTTGTTTTGGCTTGAATGGATTTAAACTTTTAAAGCTGAATGTTTTTTGTTATTGACACTAGAATGACTCTCAGGATTCTACACTGGCTTCTATTAATCCAAGCTTAAGTAGAAATGTCTATATTTATTGAGTGTTTCATGTATCTATTGATTATGTCTAGATGAATTGCACTTTGAAATATAAAGTTATTTTGATATTGGCCTTTTTTTTCCTCTTTCCAGAGCCCAGACTGCATCAAGAGTCCCATCTTCACCCCAACCACAGGTCGTCACGAGCATGGTCTGTTTAACCTGTACCACGCTATGGACGGAGCCTCACATCTACATATCCTGGTGGTCAAAGAGTACGAGATGGCTGTCTATAAGAAGTACTGGCCCAACCACATCATGCTGGTGCTGCCAACTGTCTTCAATGGAGCTGGGATAGGTATGTTATTGCTACTACTACTAGGTATGAAAGCACTCTTTAAATTGCTATCACGTCTAAAATAGACCCCTGTAAAATGTTTGCGAGAGGTCTCAAAATGTGCAATTAACTGACGTTTAATTAACCAATGTTGATTCATTTTAATTATAATTTCAGTACAGCACACCACCTCAATAACCCAATCCTGTTCTCTTACAGGTGCTGCTCACTTCCTGATCAAAGAGCTGTCCTATCACAACCTGGAGTTGGAGCGGAGCCGTAGGTTGGAGGGAGGGGGGCCGGCAGGGGACGTCTGGCCCTTCATCATCCTGGCTGACGACTCGTGTGTGATGTGGAACGTAGTGGACCTTGACGCACGCAGGTGCATATACTAAGCACACACTTTCTTCTTTCTTATATATTCTGTATATGAATCAGTGTGAAGGACAAAAAATGTGTCACTTATATCAGTAATAAGCATATTCTTAATCATAACGAAATTGCTTTGTTGTTAAGTCCCACTATTTTACTGTCTTTAGTGGTCCAGTAGAGCGTGCGGTATCTCTGAAGCAGGTCTTACAGCACATGGAGGCCTGTCCAGACCTGGCCCACTACGGGCTCTGCGGGATCAGGAAGTGGAGCGGCCGTGGACTCACAGGTCAGAGGTCATGAGGTCAGATGGCCTGAGAATGCCTGGGATTATTTCCATGGTATTTCAGCCTCACTAAATAGCATACAATGGAGAATACTAGTAAAGATTGGAGAAAGAGGGCCAAAGGTCATGAGCCCAATTCAAACGCAAGATGTTGCAGATATATGGAAAGTGTCTTAGCCTGCTGATCCACGCAGAAACCTCATCTTTTAAGGGCCGACAGATAATACAGACAGCACAGATTATTTCCGAAGCACAGGGATATGGAGTTTTGGGAAATACTCAATAATGTGGCTGCTATCAGAGCTGTGTATGTTTTGTTAATCAGAAATGAGAAATGGATATAAGCAAGCAATACATGATTTGAAAGTGTAATGTAAATGTGTTACATCCAAGTAATAGACACGGGGAGCCAATCTCCTTAGGCCACTTCCATAGCTACATATAACAATTATGACATTAATACAACAGAATAATAATTACATAGACAAAATCAACTCTCTGCAAATAAAGTTTATTTTCATGACTAAAATAAACTTTTCAGAACAATGCTAAAAGATGTGTTTTTTTTATTTATGCCCAGGTAATAGACCCAGAGAGCCCTTCTCTAGAGGTCACCTCCACGACTTCCTCCTCCTCAATGTGGACCTGAGTCAGAACGTCCTGTACGACCAGAACCGCTTCACCTGCCACGACGTGGACTTCACCCTGCGAGTCCACAGCACCGGGCTGCTTGTCTGCCGATTCAACGGCTTCAGTGTCATGAAGAAGCAGATCGCTATAGGAGGATACAGGACCTTTATTATCAAGACCAAGGTAGGTGCTCGAGAAGCATAAAAATACACAGCCACACTGAGTTAGACAATTGCCCAAGACCAAAACAAGTGATAAATGTTTTCTCATGTATTTAAATTAAACAAAATTTTGAAAACTTTCCAGATGACGGATGTTCCCACCTCAGTGGGGCCCTCACAGTATGTCTGTGCCCCAGACAGCAAGCACCTTTTCTTGGCTACACCAGCCCAGCTTCTCCTGGAGAAATACCTCCAGCACACCAGCCAGAGACTGTTTCCTCTGTGCACCAGGAACTACACACACCCTGTACTGTCTGTGGACTGTTACCTTAACCTGGGACCTGAGGTATACAGCACACACACACACACACACACACACACACACACACACGTAAACAGATGGACTCACAAGCAGAAAGAGGTGGACATACACACTCACACCCTCTATTGTCTGTAGATTATTTTAACCTGGGAACAGAGGTACTATCTATGGAGCCCAAATCATACAGTTTATGTTTTGACTTATTTCTGTTATTGTTCCATATCTACCAAATTCTACATGCAGAATAAATGCCAGCAGGTTGGCTAGGACAGTTACTTACAAGGGGTTTCCAGTTTCCGTCCAGCGTCTTGTATAGGCTACATGTATTTTCATGTGTTCATGTGTGTTGTGCTGTGACACTCCCACCCAAAGATTCCAATGTCTGTATTCCTATCGTTACAAATGGCAATAAATTTGACTTTACCTGACTTCATTTCACTTCACTTCACTTGACCGAGAAGTATGTGAATACATCAAAAGTCACACACTTCCTGCCTCCTCCCTGTAGGTGACGGTGTGTTTTGTGAGTTCGAGGCCCCACTCCATCAACATCAGCACCACAGGGCTGCTGTTCAGCGGTCTTCTGCTCTGTTTCTCTGACTCCGTCACGCCTGGCTTCCTCAAGAAGTTCACCTTCCTCAAAGGTACAAAGGCAGACCAAACACAAACAAGACAGAAATATGTTATATAATAGGTGACACATACATAGAGAGTAACAGAACACACACAAATAATTGAGTATTTCAGAGTAACAGTACACATACACACAATAGGTAATGGTATACATCAGGCGTTACATTTATTCAGCCTATGTGAGACCCAAATGAGAAATTTAGTATCTTGTCTTAGAGCCCTTCCTGAAATCTTAAAGCTTTACAACAATACATTATTATATCTAGTCTGCATGGCTTAAAACAGAAAGAGGGCACGGTTCTTCCAGTGCAAATGGAGCTAAACCTGTCGGAGTTTCTCTCAATGGCAGAGGTGAAATGAGTGAAAGGCCAATAGAAAAATCAATCCCAACATGTTTATCCTCTTCAGTAAAGTTAAAGAGAAAACCTTTGACTGAAGTAGCAACATCCTGCTTGTGACAGGAAGCAACAGGGTTTATGGGAAATGTTAATGTCTTCATTTAAAAAAAAAAAAATTAGCATTAACAATATTGCAATTGCTATATTAGTTTACGGTAATTATACCAAGGTTTCTTAATTAATTTGACAATGATATGTTGATGTTTAAAAATGCTACATGTAGCACCTAATTTTGATTACCAGCTCATAGTTTAATTCTCTCGCTCCATCACTCTCGACCTAACACCCGACTTTCCATCTCCCCCACACTCTCACCCTCTCCTCCCTTCGCTACCTCCCTCCCTTCCTGCCTCCCTTTAGGAGCGACTCTGTGTGTCATCAGTGCAGATCGTAGCTCCTTGAGGCAGACGGTGGGCAGGCTGGAGCTGGAGGAGGAGTGGAGGTTCAGGCTGAGCGACGAATTCCAGACTGCCAACGCCAAGGAGGACCGACCGCTCTTCTTCCTGACCGGGAAACACATATGAATGGCACACATGTATACAGTGGGCCAGAACCAGAATCACTTTATCCACCAATTGCAATAAATGTACAGGGATATGCCTTGTTGGCATTGGTGCAGAAACATATCAATAACTGTCATAGTAGACAAGTGCAAGTGGACAGTGCAAGACATACAGTAGACTCTACATGTCAAATAGATCTATGAGGTACATTTGAAACACACTGGGAAGTGGATATGAAACCTAGTCCATTACCTATGAATGCACACACACAAATAGGAGTTGGACATGAAATGCAGGTTCAGGCCAACAGTCTGAACAGCACCACTCTCCATCAACAGTAAACACATGACACACCCATACACACAATGACAAATCTTCAAATGCTATCACACAGATATTACATACTTATGTTATAGGGTACTATCTCTGAAGTCTTCTCACCAGGATAGGATTCCAAGATACCTTCTTATCCTCATCAATACATTCATCTCCTCGAGGAGATGTTCCAGGAAAATACATACTAGTGTTTGCTTTAGCAGGGACCGCAACAGTGGGAAACTTTTTGCAGTACATATTTTTTCAGTAGCTGTCCTCTGAGTATTCAGATTATTCAGCAAACCTTCAGAATCTTTCAGGAAGTCTTTCAGGAAAGCTTAGTTGAAATCCTGGTAAATGTGTGCTGTGGTTCACCACTCCACAAGTCACTTTAACGTTAATTTACATTGCTCAAAATGTTGTTTTTTTAATCTGCTACCTAATGTAGGATGAACTAGTACATTACATACATACATTTTCTGGTTGTATGGCGGTGTGAAAGAGGGATAAAGGGTCTAAAGGATTCCTCTTTTCAGCACAAATAGTGTACTTCACCCCCTTTTTAGGTACACATTTGAGGGGAAAGGAAATTAGTGAGAATGGTAATTTACCAGGCAACACTTATATTTCACCTTTTAACAAAAATAGATTGATCATAGGTACTTTCTATGCTTTCTGGGTAGAGGTTTGCAGTTGTAGCTGTTGGAAGTGCATGGTATTTATTGCAATATCAATCATCTGCAAGCTTCCTTGCAAGTGCACGCGATATAAGAAACTTTCCAGTGTACGCAATCATTTGTGCAGTAGCCGACGTTTTGGCATAGAACATTTTTATATAGAGTTATTTTTTGTAGAGGTTTGTTCTACATGTACCTTTTTGGATACCAAATATTTTGAATATATTTTGTCACATTTGTATTATGTAAAAAAGTACTTGCATACAAGAAAGTGTATTTTGGAGAGATTTCTATTTCGGGATGTACAATTTTTCCTTTTTAAAGTGATTGTTTTCAATGTTTAATGCGATGTATGTGTAACTGTTACAGAAACACAGATTCACAATGTAGTATTTTATATGCTTCTAACTGTATAAATGTACAGAATATTTTAAATTGTCTCCTTGTGTGTGTTCTTTTATGTTGTGCTGTTGTGTTTTCAAAGACTGGCTCAGAACCCAAAATTAATTGGATCTCACAATTAAATAATTATTGTTGACTGCTGAATGTTTTGTCTGTCCTCCACTGAAATTCAGTTTGGAGCAGCTGAGTGTCTATGAGATACATGAGACTACAGAGTGGATACAGAGCCTCCAGACTCTAAATGGCTATTGGCAGAGGTATCACAAGGACAGGGAGTCAGGTGGCAAATATGACCTGTAGATGGACAGGCTACTGCCCTCAGATGCTCCTACATTACACAACACGTGGGTTCTCTGCGGTGTGTGTATGTGTGTGTGTAGCAGCAGCAAGATGTGGAGACTTTGTCAGGCAGGCACCTAAAGCAGCAGTAGTGTTCAGCGACTCCGGAAACCTCTCAAGTTTCTACCAAGCACTCCATTCCCAGAATGCACTTGTTGGTAAAATTAGTCCCAAAACACTGTGCATATATACTGTCGAACAAACATCAGCTACTCAGTCGAACAGTCTGCCAGATTCAGAGTGTGGAATCACACAGGACTTATTGTGGAACCGTTCCGAAGTCCTTTTAGCATCATCATGAGGATTTGACAATTTATCAGAGTCACTTGGATGCTGTATAGTTCAAACAACACTTCGTGGATCTGTCCTAAATAAAGCCACTATAGATCCCACAGAGGGTCCTACTAATCACCCCAAAGTACCCCAAAATAACCCAAAGTACCCCAAAGTATACCCCAAAGTATACCCCAAAGTACCCCAAAATATAGCCCCAAAATACCCCAAAGTACCCCCAAAGCCTGGAGGCCCCAGACCTCCAGGGGCCTCCAGACTCACCCGGCTCCCCGCAGCCAAGCACCTCTCGCCTGGGTGTGTGCATTGCTTGGTCCCCCCATGTCCCCCGGGCCCCCGGGCCCCCAGGGGCCTCCACACTCACTCTGGCTACTTTTGGGCCTTTTTCTACCTTTTTCCCCACACACTGACCTCTCTGCCCACAGGCAAGCAGCTCTGACCTGGCTCTGTACAGGGCATGGTCCCCCATGGGCCCCCCAGGGCCCCAGACCTCCAGGGGCCTCAACACTCACCAGCCTCCCCACAGCCAAGCACCCCTGCCCTGGGTGTGCGCATGGCATGGTTTCCCCATGGCCACCAGGCCCCCAGACCCCCAGGGGTCACACACTGACCTCTGGCTACTTTATTGCCTCATTTTCGCCTTTTTTTATGTTTTTGCCACACACTGAGCTGTCTGCCCTCAGCTAAGCAGCCCTGCCCTGGGTGTGTGCGCGTTGCATGGTCCCAGCCATGACCACCAGGGCCCCAGACCTCCAGGGGCCTCAACACTCACCAGCCTCCCCACACTTAAGCAGCTCTGCCCTGGGTCTGTACACTGCATGGTTTCCCCATGGCCGGGAGGCCTCCAGACCTCCAGGGGCCTCAACACTCACCAGCCTCCCCACACTTAAGCAGCTCTGCCCTGGGTGTGTACACTGCACGGTTTCCCCATGGCCGGGAGGCCTCCAGACCTCCAGAGGCCTCAACACTCACCAGCCTCCCCACAGCCAAGCACCCCTGCCCTGGGTGTGCGCATTGCATGGTTTCCCCATGGCCACCAGGCCCCCAGACCTCCAGGGGTCACCCAGACTCACCTCTGGCTACTTTTCGGGCTTATTTTGCCTTTTTTATGTTTTGGCCACACACTGACCTGTCTGCCCACACTTAGGCAGCTCTGCCCTGGGTCTCTGCATGACATGGCCCTCCCCATGCCCACCAGCCTCCCCACACTTAGGCAGCTCTGCCCTGGGTCTCTGCATGACATGGCCCTCCCCATGTCCACCAGCCTCCCCACACTTAGGCAGCTCTGCCCTGGGTCTCTGCATGACATGGCCCTCCCCATGTCCACCAGGCCTCCACACTCACCAGCCTCCCCACACTTAAGCACCTCTGCCCTGGGTTACTACATTACCTTCTCTGCCCTGGCCTCCGGGGCTCCACAACACCCGGCGCACCACACTCACCTGCTTACCCAGTCTTAAGCACGCCACCCTGGGTCAACACAGGCAACCGCCAGCCACAGAACTTCGCCTCGAGGCGACTGGTTGCCCCGTCGCTCAGAGGTCCCTGCGGCCGATCTACACGGTCACGGCTCTTCTCTGTCCTGGCCCCGCAGTGGTGGAATGAACTCCCCACTGATGTCAGGACAGCTGAGACGCTGCCCATCTTTCGCCGCAGGCTGAAAACCCACCTCTTCAGGAAACACTACCCTGACTCTTCCCCTTAGCCATGCCTATTTGTCGTCAATTATGTGTCTGAGCTCTTGTTTATTGGCTCTTGTTCATTTGATACACTTATTTGTCTTAGCTCTTGCTTATTTGGTTCACTTATTTGTCTTAGCTCTTGTTTATTTGATTCTCTTATTTGTCTCATTTGTTTAAGATATAGTAGGTTGCTAACTTATTGCACTCTTACCTTAACACTAGTTATGCTCTTAGTTGCTTGTTTAGGAAGGAAATGCACTTACGATTTCTGGTGACTAGTAGTTTTCTTGCCTACCTATGTTGAATGCACTTATTGTAAGTCGCTTTGGATAAAAGCGTCTGCTAAATGACTGTAATGTAATGTAATGTAATGTATTTTGGGGTATACTTTGGGGTATTTTGGGGTACTTTGGGGTATTTTGGGGTACTTTGGGATGTTTGGGGATATACTTTGGGGTACTTTGGGGTGTTTTGGGGTATACTCTGGGGTACTTTGGGGTATTTTGGGGTACTTTGAGGTATTTTGGTGTACATTGGGGTACTTTGGGGTATTTTGGGGTACTTTGGGGTATTTTGGGGTATACTTCTGGGTACTTTGGGGTATACTTCTGGGTACTTTGGGGTATTTTGGGGTACTTTGGGTACTTTGGGGTATTTTGGGGTATACTTTGGGGTACTTTGGGGTGATTAGTAGGACCCCCCACAGAGAGCCATCCTGGGACAAATTCAACAACCCGTGTTAAATATCTGAGAGGACTGTACAGCTGAACTTCAAATCCTGTAGTTCCTCTATAGGAGCACTTTCAGAAGATTGAGCTTTTCAGTGTTTTACACTGTAGAAACCATTCACAAGGTTTCTTCCAGATCTCCTAGAAGATCTCTTGAAGTGGGATGATCTGAGACACTTCAGCAGACATTGAATAGACCTCAGGAGTGTGATTGGTGTGGCATGGAGCCATGACCCACATGGAGGAGCGACAACAAGGCTTCAGCAACCACCGTGAGGATGACACCCCCAATGACACCTGGACCTGGGTAAAAGAAATAATACTGAAGCTGGTTGGTCTATCTGTCCACAGTTAGAAAGTGAGAATAAAAGGGAGAGTGAGACAGAGAGAGATGCGGTTGTGTCTAGCTTTGTCTTGTTTTACTATTACTATTACTATTACTATTATTAATAGAGGAACATGGTACAATGGTAACAATTTGAGGAAATTGAACAATTCAAGTATTTTGCTAACAAAGCCTCTGGAATGGTTTGCATAAATTGATGATCTCAGGAAATTATGTCAAGGCAATGCTCCAGTGACTTCCTGTCACCAATCCCTCTTTCTGAAGGCAGTACTACTATATATGAAGTGCCTCATAAATGGCCCCATGTACCATTACCTTAAAGGGGGGGGGGGTGGTTCTACTGAATTCCATAGCAGTGAGTAATGGTCGGTGCCTGGTAGTGCTTGGTTCTGATTTTACATTTTCATATTTTAGACATTTAGCATAGCTAAAGCATAAAGCATAGCTCTAGCTAGAAATAAACTTCACTTCCTAGATCACCTGGATTAAAAGCATCCAACAGCAAGGAGGGTAAGGGTCAGAGCCATAGTGCATATTTGTCTTCATCACTTTATCTCATGCATCCATATTTCCCTAAGGTGAGTTCCAAGAGAGGCAAAAATACAAATTCTCTGCTCTTTAAACTCAACTTGTTGCAACTGAGGACAATCTGCAATGGAAAAACATTTCTTTGAAGGCCTGTGTGGCGACAGAGAGAGAGCCTGAACAAAAGCAGGAGGGAGGGATTTCGGTGAGGGAGTGACAGAGGGAGGGATGAGAGGAGACGCTTGACCGGTCAGAAGGTCTTGGGTTGCATCTTTCCCAGAAGACTCTACTTGTGTCCTTAGGAACATCCTGCAGAGATCAAATAACGTTGTCATCTTGTGTGTGTGTGCGTGTTGTGTGTGTTTGTGTCTGTATGTTGTTTTTAACTGAGAGAGAAAGTGTTCCCTGTCTTTTTTCACCCTGATGATTTATCCTGACAGTGAGGCCTCATGCTGTTTGCAGTAAAAACCATGTGCTTTATCGGCCAGTTCTCTGTGTGTATTTGCTGGTTGTACACACTGTGTTTTTGTCTGCACATTTGTGTGTGCGTGTGTTCGTGTTTGTGTGTGTACTACAACCACGTGCTTGATAAACAGTTCGTATCTCCCCTGTGTGACCTCAAGCTAACAGCCTATTATGGCATGTTACCACTAGCCACTAGCAGCACTATTATATAACAGTCACACCATGCCAGCAGCCACCCCACACTGTTCCCTGTGGGTAACTCCGTGTGTTGAGCAAGCAGCTCTGCGTTTCCTATGTGTTTGCAACTTTCAATGTCCCGTCATAACTCGCCATGACATTTTTTACAAACAATGCAAACGTGAACAAACCCTCTTTCGTTCAATATTTTTCAATACAGGGATATGAACATAAACAAAGCCAGTAATAAGACAGTCTTGAAACTGCATTACATACACAGATACATGTATACATATTTGAATGGAATGAAATAAACTAATAAGCTGATTGGAATGAAACAAACAAACTTTTACCACCGTTTTGGAATGCAAGGCCACCAAGCACATCAGAAACATCATTATAAGGCCTTCAGTATACCAACAAAGATAAGACAATGTCTACATGCACAATGTAAACTCCCTGTAAGACGTTTATGATGTTAATAAACCTTGGACTGTGACAAGAACCATTTAACGTTATATAACAGCATTAGTACTGTCTATCCCCCTACCTTCAGTCAGTGTGTGTGTGTGATCTATATCTCCAGAACAGCCTGTCCTTGCTGTCTGAGAGGGTTGCAATAATTCCAGGTTCCTTTTCTGCAGCAGGACAAAGCTGGCCCAGGTCAATTCAATCTATTTATAACATGGGATTGACAGCACTATTTGCTCCAGATAATCATAAGGCAAATTGTGAATTGTGTCATCAAAAATGAAACTAATGTTGCTTAGGGTAAATGGGAGCGATGTAGTGGTAAGTAAGCTAGCGCTGTTTGGCCCTGCAGTGGAAAGTGAGCTAATGAGATTATGTGTGGCTCAGCCAGGCCTCTGATTGGCCCAGAAAGCCCATCCCCCCGACGACACCCCCGTCTCCGTGGTTACGATGTAAGAGCATTCCTGACCCCAGGGTTCCTGGGAGCGATCAGGCTACTTCTGTCTCAGTAAACCACCTCCTTCCTTCCTCTCTCACGTGTCTGACGTTAGGAAATGCTGCAGGGCGATAGCTTGGGGGCTAGAGAAAATATCGACCTGTCCACATAAACACACAGCACACACACGCACACACACAAAGTGCAAATATCGACCCACCCACATAAACAAAGAGTACACGCACATGTTGTACCGAATGAGATTCCTGAGGACAATAGGTCATGCATACTTCCACGTTACGAAGGTACACCATCATGTACTGACTCTTTCTCAGATGAGCAGCCGTTGCAAAAGGAAGACCCCCTTTTTTTAATTGTGAGGGCTGCTAAGTTATCCAGTGAACCAGTCAAGCCCACTTAATGCCCCAAAACAAATGAAGAATAGTTACATTTCATTATTATAGCCTGTGAGGATAACAACATTTCTTTTTAATTGGAGGCTCTCAGCCAAATATCTACCTATAATACATGCCATCTGTTAAATGACAAGAAAAGACCAAGTTAGAGCCGTGATGTTTGCTAGCACTAACAATAAGGATGATATTGTTGACAACATTTATGACTAGGCCACTCAGTATGCATATATTTAGTTTTCCTGTAAAACCTGACCTTTGCCCTCTAGCCTGAAAAAGCCCACCTGACTTAGGGGTCATGACCGTCCTGCACTAAACAGATGTCCCTCTCTCTCTCTCGCTCTCTCTCTCTTTGCTCAACTGCTACCACTCTCTCTCTGCAAATTCTCTCTCACTGTACTCTCTCAGAAGGGATTTCTCTCTCTCCTTCCTTGCTGTCTCTCCACCCCCCCCATCCTCTCTCTGGTTGGCTCCCTGTCACTCCCTGATGAATGGCTGAGTTCTTAGAAAACTCAACACGTGTTTCCTTGTTCCCGCTGGCTGTGTCGTGTTGAAATGTGTATGTATCACACACACATACACACAGATACATACACATTTCAACACGACACAGCCAGCGGGAACAAGGAACACTACTACATTTGACTGACTGTAGCTGTTTACTTATGGATCGATCTCCTGGAGAGACCACATACAATATTCTACTCTTGGTGTGTGTGTGTGTCTGTGTGTTCCCCCTGTCTATAGAAAGACTAGACTAAAAGACAGCAGGCGTCCGTCGTTGCGAGTTGGGGTAACTTGGGGTTGCCGTGGAGATAACTGTTGATGTCAAATTGAGTGAAACTCTGGGCTAGTTCTTAGAATCACTGAGCAATAACAAAGCAGTCATCAGAACAAGCCACTGGAAACTGGGTTCATTCCTGGGGAGACAAAGGTTTTGTGTTTGTTTCTTTAAATCGGGAACAGCATGTCCAGGCCATAGACTTGGGTTGGGGAATAGCAGATTACATATTGAAGTTACAGTAATCTGATTACAAAAGTGATACATATATCTATTGCAGATAACAGTAGACAGTTACTTGTTAAAATCATAGTTACTATTTTGAGAAATGCTTAAAAGGTAAAAAGGTATTCAAAAGTAGCCTTGCTCAGTACAGAGAGATGGTTTACAAAATAAACAACACAGTCCTTTTATAGGGACACTGTATGCTCGCTTGTGGTTATACTCAGTAACAAAATAAATGTCTACAGTCAAGAAAGACTAGAAGAACCAGTGCTTTTAAAATCACACTGCTGATGAATTAATGATACACTCACTCAATACACTCTGATTGCTAACAATATGATACATTTAATTGAGTATAGTCTTACCTTTCTAGTCTTATGTGGCTGAAGCCACCCATTTGGTACTCCAAGCATGTAAAAACATATAAGCATCATTAACCTGCCAAGAATGATTTGGTCTGGCCTCAATATGTCAGGGTAGGTGGGTAGAATTACTTTTTCATGGCTGAAAAACAGTCAGAAGACCTTCTCTCGTTGCACAACTACAGATGCCTTGCAGAGGCTGCTTGAATGTCAGTGCTATTCTTGTCTCCTCTGCTCCACGTATAGGAATTGTGTTTCTCTACAATAGTTCTCTCAAATTCACACAGCAAGTATTCCCAAACATAGTAAATGCGTATAAATATTATTAAATAACCACAGAACAAAATTTGTAAAATATTAAAACACGACTGAGCACAGTGGTCTCCTTGACGGTGTGTGACGTCACCAGGCGCTCAGCCTACCGGGGTCGGTCTTTATTTCCACTCCGGTGATGGGAGGAATATCTTAACTGCGCTTTAAATACCGAGACAGTCTTGAGCAGACAATCCAAGATCAAATGTCAGCAAAGCTAATCGGTCCGACCTCTGCCAGCAATGTCTCTCTGGAAGAATAAAGTATAAAGGACGTTTTGAAACGGCGGACGACATTAGGCGGATATTTGGATGGCGGAAAGATCGCGACTCGAGAAGCGGCGTCAATAAATAATGTAAGTATTAATAGGCATGTCGAAATGTCACCTGCTATGAAAACATATTTAAACACGTGCATGTGTTTATTCGGCCACTGCGAATACATGTCAAATAGAACGTGGTCGGCCCGTGTCTTCAGTAGCCTCTGCATCGGTGTTTGTTTTGCTCGGTACAATGTGCGTCTGTTTGAATGGACGCAGAGCCTCACCCCAGATGTTTACATGTCGTCTCATAGCTGGCAGAACACACTCTTGCTGAATTATGAAATTGATTTGTATACAGTTTACTAGTATACTAGTTTTATTTTTTTTAATACATGTTTTTTTATGTTAAGCATCAAAAATGTCCTTTCTGTCCGTTTGTGTATTAATGTCACATATGGTAGGGATACTGTGGGTGCAGAAATGGTATCCAGAATGCATGTATATAATTATTAAATCTGTCATGTCTCAGTGATTTTGTACCCAATTTGATGTAGTAATCCCTCTCTCTCTGTCTCTCTGTCTCTCTCTCTCTCTCTCTCTCTCTCTCTCTCTCTTTCTGTTTCCTTGTGTGTATTGCCATTCAGTTGTAGTAGTCAACAAGCCTAGAGTGGGAGACTGATCTAGTCACATGGCAGGAGAGAGAGAGTGAGAGATGGATTTAATTGATTTAATTGTATAATCATATTGCAGCCATCATGTCTGTCTGTAAGTCAGTCAGCCTCTCTGTTACCTTTCTGTCTGTCTGTCTGTCTGCTGCTTGGTGGTCTCTCTTTCTGAGCTGTAGTGAGCATGTTACCACCGAGTCATCAATCTCAAGTTATTATCTGAAAAAAGAAAACTGTCTGAGTTACATAGTATTAAACACTGAGTTACATAGTATTAAACACTGTGATACATAGTATTAAACACATTTGAGGCAATGCACATTTTGCAAAACATGTTTTTTGGCCAACTTTTGTTCATTACGGCCACTGACCAAAATAACTGATTTATAATAGTTACACAAGATTCCTCTATTGTGGTTCTGTTTTTTGCTGTTCAGCAAGAGTACTGAATGACAGTTATGAACCTTGAGTTGTCTCGTGATTGGTTGTTATAAAAATGGAGATGCATTGTGATTGGCTATCAACCAGGATGTGTGAGCGTGTGGGTATTGTGTGTATGAATAGACTCTTCTGTTCACACGTGGCCTATGTTTGTAGTGGTATCACGTCTGTGGTGCGTCAACGATTTTGTGTGTGTGTGTGTGTGTGTGTGTGTGTGACTTTTAGAGGTAAAGAGAGTGAGAGGACAGGAGAGAGTGTGAGGCAACCAATTATGTAATCATGCTCAAACAGCCCCCCTCCTAGTTCTTGAGCAATAAAGTCACAGACCAAGAAGATTGAGAGAGTACAGCACATATATGAAGCAGTTCACTCTTCTGAAGTTTGTAGTTTTCTGTGCTCACGTGCAGAAGGAAGCTGTATTGTGCTTGTATTAGTGCTTTTGTGTGCTCTATGGTGGATGTAATATTGTTATTTTTTCAACCTCATGTTTTCTTTATAATCAATGTCTCTAAAATACATCGTGACCATTCTGTGTAAAATGCACTTCAAATGAATTTGATCTGACTTAATTTAGGTAGAAGTACCAAAAGGGTTATTTCACTGCTGGAAAAACATTAGTGGCGTAAATAGGGGCATTGTGGCATGTGTTGGAGCGAGCGGGCCAGTCAGGACAAGCCAGCGAGGTGTATCTCGTGCAGGTCTGATGTGTAACGATATAGTGGTGGGTCAATAGAGCAGAACATCCCCAGTCTGATCCTCAGTAAGCGATGGGTGTTAAAGAATCATCCTCGTCATTACAGTGATCTTACTTGGTCTGCCAAGATATTAAGCCATCTGTCCCCTTGGCACGCTGTGATGATGTGTGTGTGTGTGTGTGTGTGAGTGTGTGTGTGTGTGTGTGGGTGTGGACACACATGTACTTTTTGTAATGACAAATGCATTATAGATTAAACAGAGAGTAGGCACTGCTAACAAGCAATCAAATAAGTGAAATCCCTCCAGTGGAAAATCTCCCTCTCTCTTTGCTTTTCCCACTCTCTCTTCCCCCTCTCCCTTCTCTTGCTCTCCCTCTCTCCTTCTCCCTCCTTCTCTCCCTGCCTCTCTCTTTTCCTCTGCCCCTCCCCTCCTCTCTCTCCCCAGTCAATACATTTTCTCCATTTCACTGTTTATCCTTTTCTCTGTCCTAAGTAAAAACAATTTTCCCCTCTCCTTTAACTCTTTTCCTCCTTCGCTTATCCTCCCGTATCCCTCTTTCCTTCTTTCTCTTTCTTCCTCTTTCCTCCCATCTTCCCAACTTCCTTTCCCCCTTGCTTTCCTTTCCCTTCTTTTGCCCCTTTCTTTCTTTTCCTTACCTCTCCCTTGCTTTCCCTGATTCTCTTTCTTCTAAACTTGTGATGCCTATCATTCTCCCTGCCTTTCTCTCCCCCTAGTGATGTGATTTTGCTTTCTCCTCTCATTTTCTATTTCAAAAACGATTTAGAAAAGCTGACTGGAAATGGCAGATTTCAATAGAATCTCCTCAACATCACAGAAAAAGTTTTAACTCTCACTTGAAAAGCAATGTTTTGATAAAGAAACTATGCGATAAGTAGTGATGAAAACTCATTTGCCGAATCAATAATGATGTAGGCTTGGCATGATCGGCCTGAAGAATGGTTCAGTTTCATTGCACAACAGTTCAAAAGTGGCTTTGGATGTTCTGCCTGTAAGTAACATCTGTCCACCACGGCCTCCCAGAGATGTCATATCCATTGTCGCTCCCATGTCTAAGGTGTCCATCGTGGGTGCATGGTCATTTGTTGGTGTATTAGAATATTACCAAGTTTGTTTTCATCTTCAGATAGTCCTCTAACAGGGAGACATCTTCTGACAGTAACATCAACTTTCTTAAAAGACTCTTTCCATTTTTCTCCTGGATGTGTTTTCTTGTTCTGGATGTGTTTTCTTTCCTCCCTCTCCCTCCCCTCCTTTTTTCCTTCTCCACCCTTTCTCCCTCTCTCTCCCACTATGTCCCTATAATGTATTCTCTCTCTCTACACCCCCTCCTCCCCCCACCATCCCCACCACCAATACGTTTCTCTGTCTCTCTCTCCCGGGCCATGTTTGGCATTCTAGTCAGAGGGCATTAGACGCCGTGGATCAGAGAGACTGGCATGGCATGACATGGTCATTAATCTCCTCCCAGATGCCAGCAGTGTGAGTGTGTGTGTGTGTGTGAGAGAGAGAGAGAGAGAGATGGATAGAGATGGATAGATGAGAGGAGAGGAGAGAGAGAAAGATGAGAAAGAGAGGGAAAAACTTCTTATTTTCCTTCATGATTTTCCTTCACCTTCAAGAAAACACTGACATACACACGCACACACACACACACACACACACACACACACACACAGTAAGAAAAAAGACCAATCAAGGAAAGAAAATCAACAATAATTCAAATCTCTGTCTTTTGTCTCTCTCTCTCTTTTCCTCCACCAGTCCCAGACCATGAACTATGTGGGTCAGTTGGCGGGCCAGGTGTTCGTCCAGGTCAAGGAGCTGTACCGGGGACTCAACCCCGCGACGCTGTCCGGATGTATCGACGTCATCGTGGTCCGGCAGCCCGATGGCTCCCTGCAGTGCTCCCCCTTCCACGTCCGCTTCGGCAAGATGGGCGTGCTGCGGTCCAGCGAGAAATTGGTGAGATCTTTCGCTCTCTGTATCTGTATCAGTGCATATGCATGTTGGGCTTGGTGTGTGTGTGTGTGTGTGTGTGTGTGTGTTGGGGGGTTGGGGGTGGATTCGGACAGTGCTGATTTATAGACATTAAAATAACTATCCAACGTTCATCAAGTCAAAATCATCCCTAGTTCTAATGCTACTGATGGTGGTAACAGATGTGAACAAGAACCGAGCTGGAAGAAGCTTAAAGGGGAATTCCGGTATATTTAAACCTGGGCTCTACTTGTACAAATTCATCATTTATACCGCAAAATAGGTACAAAAAGTTTTGGAATTGCTCCGGTAGATCGCCTCAGTCAGCAGTCGTGAAACGGGCTGCTATGGCTGCAACGTAATCTGTTGGGGCAAGTGCGCCAATCAAAGTACGTCCACTAAAAGTACTTGTTTTTGCCACTGACAGGCTCAGATTGTTAGTCGTGTGTTGCAGGTGGACATAGAGATTAACGGGGAGCCGGTGAGTTTGCACATGAAGCTGGGAGAGAATGGAGAGGCCTTCTTCGTCAAAGAGACCGAGAACATGCTGGTGAGTAATGACCAGCAGACATAACTGACATAACTGATATCTTCTTACTGACCTGGTGGGAATGCAACCTGTTGGGAATAAAACGCAGACAACACACAAACAAAAACTAAAAACATAGGGACAGAGCGAGGAACAAGAGGTACTGTCCTGTTGTGGCGTCCTGTTGGGTAATATGACTTTAGTTTTGTGGAAACAAACCACCAGGACAGGCAGAAAGTGTAACCAGATACTGGTGAGCCTCACTGGCTCTCCAAGGAGAGACACACACACACACACACAAGCAGTAGACAATTTCTAACATTTTGACAAGAGGGATTGTGGGTAGATAATCATCATTTCTATCATCATTTCCAAAAATAAAGCCGGTTTCATTCCTTAGTACCACAGATGCTGGGTTATTTCTTTCTAATGCAAACTCTTTTCTATTCCTCCTGTTTTATTAATGTGCATTATGCTATTCTGAGCACTCAGAGGAGCATGTGACCTGCAGCTCTGAATCTATGGGTTTTATATCTCACTTACCTCCGGAAAGTTATAGGTTGTACAAACCCAGGTAGTAAGGAGCTAGTAAGGTGCAGTGTAAAGTTCCTCTCTTTTACATTGTCTTTGTCACAACAGAGTGCCTCAGACGCTCTTTGACATTAAATGTATTTACTGAGTTACTTTTGCATACTTTTATGTGATTGACAGTTTACCTGACACGATCTGAACCACCTGATGCCACTACCTGATGCCCTCTAACCCATCCTGTTTGCTAAGATTTATTATTGTTTGACCCAGGTCTGCTAGACTGGTGCATTTCTGTCTCAAGGCCTTGGCTCTAATCCTCTCCTAAACATAGCTATTCGCTCCGCAGAGTGGAAAACCACCAGGAGGCTATTTATAGCACCACATAATTCACCTGCTCCGTAGTGTGTTGCACACAGAAACTGTCTATAGACAAACAGACTGGAAGGCAGACAGGTTAACAGACAAACGTAACAGATACACTGAAAAACTAGCAACAATGAAATAAAAGAAAGAGACACAAATCCACTTCCCATTGGACAGACAGGAAGGCAGACAGACCAGACATACAACACATAGAACAGAGTGGCTTCCATACAGATAGACAGGCATACTGCATCAAAGGTAGACAGACAGCTTTTCCACGCTGGACTGGGGAAGTTGTTGATGTTTTTAAATCTGTTGCTTGTCTTTCCGTCACAGTACTCTGTCTCTATTTCAAATTATTATTAATTTGATATAAAACATAATGTTTTATAAATTCTTATATAGTAATTTTCTCTCTGTTCTCTCCTAACATTTTGTTCTTTCTTTCACACTGTCACTTATCGTCACTTATCGTCTCTTATTCACTTTCTCTGAGTCTCTCTGTCTCATCCGAATGTGACAAGATCAACAACAAGTTTCAAAGAACCCACTGGCATTGAGCCCAGTCTTTTTTTCTTTTTTTGAGCATAGTGAAAATCAGTCTACCTTTTGAAACATTAACTTCCCACTTTTGCCTATAGGGCATGATGTGTTTTTGAAATCTTAATGAAATACCCTACAATGTAATTTATCTTCCTTTGTTTATCTTGGTGTGATGTTTTAATCTCTGATGCTATTAAGTGCCTTGTAGATAAAATGAAGTGCACCTTATATGTTAAAAATATGTGAAAGCATTGTTTATGTCCTGCCATAATCTCTAATTTGGCAATTTCCCTTCCATTGTACCCAACAGCTGATGTCTAGTGTTTAGAAAATGGAGCCAAGTTATTTAAATGCTCTGCGAAATGTGAGAAGTCCATTTGTGTCATTCAGAAATCACACTTTTTTCCCATTTTCCCAAGTTTTTGATTTTGCTTCAGTGGTTCTGCTGCACACTGTCCTATGCTGGCCTGGTTAACAGATCTATTGATCATTTGCGTGTACCTCGGCTATTACATCAAGCCATCGTGTTGTTGCAATGTTCAAACAAATGCTGTGTGCTGGCCTGTTGTATCTGGGGCAAAAAAAAGTCAAACCAAATTTCTTCGATCTAGGGTGAGTCAGTCTAGTTTTGTGCAGACAAATACGTCTTTTCTAAAGACGTATTTGTCTGTTCACAGATTGACACTGAATTGTCCAAGATGTCCTGACTGACCTATGTGAAATCGGTTGTGGTGGAGACATTACCTGGCCTTACAGATCCTGAGCCTTTAGAATGTCTCTCTCTCTCTCTCTCTCTCTCTCTCTCTCTCTCTCTCTCCCTCTTCCTCTTTTAACCAAATTAACTAGACTAGATTAACCACACATAGACCGTCCCATAAAACAAAAAAACATATCTGCCTCATCACTCACTGACACTAGTTGCTATTGTGTGCAGTGGTCCACCTGTTCAACTTCAACATACAACAATGCTAGGGAAGTAAAGCATTGTTGTCACTCAACAGATGCTTTGGGTCAGGAATAGGGATGCTATGTCTCTTCATCCTCCCACAAATTGCCCCCGGACGACATGCGGAACATCAAGTCCCTGTTTAAAATGGATTTGCTCTATTTTCTTTTCATGAATCTAGATTGATCTTTTCTAGCAAAATGGAATCAATTATTTAAACTCAAATACAGTTAATTGCAGTTTATTGAACAAGTTAATGAGGATTCACAACAATACCATGGAGTCTTGTGACAATAACCATTTAATCTAATCTAATGATTCCTCTGTTGACAGGAAGTAGTGCCATCCCACCTGGCGACATCACCCATCATGTCAACAGGGGAGGAGTTAATGAACTCCCAGCTGGGCAGGGGCATTTCTCGTCACCAAGGTAAGGACTCGACTCTTTTGAAAAACAAATTTTGGAATTTGTGAAAAGTTTGTGGTTAAATTAAAAAGTGTGATTCTTTGTGTTTGAGTAGTTATCATAATACCCTCTCTGCAACATAGACCCCGTCCCGAGCACCTCGCTCCCTGTCCAGAACCTGGGACCCCAGCAAAGTGACGGAGGGATGACGAAGAAGAGGAGGAAGAGGAGGAAGAAGGCACGGCCAGAGGGAGGAGGAGGAGGAGGAGGAGGAGCGAGGAGAGAGGAGAGCGGGGAGGAGTTCTGGGAGGACGAGGACATGTTTACCATTGACATGAGCTCTGATGAGGAGAGAGAAGGCGACAGCGGCAGGTGTGTGTGCTTGCCTGTCTGTATGGGAAAATATGTGTGATAGTGTGTGTTTCAATCTGAATGGTTTAGAAATGGCAGAAAACAGCCAAAAATCCTTTTAGTTTTGGCTGCCAGTATCGCTAAGCCAATGAGAAAGGAACAGCTTATGGGATTTTCTCTCTCTCTCTCAGTGAGGAGTTTGGAGAGTGGAGGAGTTGTTGTATTGAGTCAGTGTGTGTGTGTGTGTGTGTGTATGGTGGTTAAATACCAGAGCCTGTCCGCTCCAATGCTGTGGTAAACAACCTTCGTCAGTGGTCACAGTGTTGTTTGTGAGGCAAATGTACCACTGCCAATAACTCCTCTCACTCTGTCTAAAAGGACGTCTGTGTGTCTGAAGTCTGAAGTGTGTGTGTTTGTCCCAGCTTCAACATTTGTGTGTATGACACAAGTGTATCGCAAGGACAGAAATACGAGGAAACTGAGGATATTCTGTGGTTCCTCGCTTTGGAAAAAGGTCAATTTTTAGGATTTTAGGCTTGGTGTTAGACATGTATTGATTAGGGTCAGGTTCCGGGAATGAATGTCAAAGGAATGTACTCACAAATATAGTAATTCACTTGACCCAGCATCTCTGTGTCCTTGTCCCTTTACCAGAAGAAGTGATGCAACAGTTTTCTATGACAAAACGCAGCTTCTGTCTTGTATAATCATTAGATCAGATTAAATGCTTATGAGCAAATTAAGCAGAGGACAGTGTGTGTGTGTGTGTGTGTGTGTGTGTGTGTGTGTTTGTTGCTCTGTGAATACCAGCTCTGTGTTTGTTGGAAGCGCTCCAGTAATTAGTCGTTTTCCCACAGTGCTCTCTGGCTCTTTGGAATAATGACTCTCAGAGCTATCCTTAGTGCAGGGGTTCCCTACCTTTTTTTTGGCGGGTGACCCCAATGTTGAGGCCGGAAAATTTCAGTAACCCAATAGACATGAAAAATACTGACTGACTACTGGCAGGCTGCAAGGCTTTCATAGTGGATTGTTCAAAAATGTACTGCAATAGCTTTTCTTATTTCAAAGTAAGGTGAGATGTAGAGACTACTAAAGAGATTACTGTCGTTTTAAGGAGTTTAAGGAGTTGTCAAGGCCCCTCATTTTCATATCAGGGGCCCGACCCCAAGGTATTTTTGTGCACCAGAGAAAAACAAACCCCTTGTTTTCCCCCATTTGAGCCTCGAGAGAGTTCTTTGTATTTATATTGTATTTTGTGTGTTTGTGATCAGAGCCATGTATGGCGATCAGGGATCTACAGCAAGTGCACTGAGCAGCACCTACACACACCCCAGCACTGATTGGACTCGCTCACAGAGGTACTGTTTGGACTCACACACACACACACACACACACACACACACTAGTAAAATCCAAACATGTAGCCACTAAACTAATCCTGGTCATATTTAGTTATCTACTATATTCTAATTTTCCTCTTTGATTATTTTTTTTCTTCTCCATATGTTTTTCATTATCCTGTCCTCACAATGAGTAGATAATACGATCACTGTCTCTCTCTCTCTCTCCTCACTCGCCTCTTTTCTCTCCTCTCACCGCCTTTCTTTCTTTTTCTTTCTAGTACTGTGATTGAGGACACTCTCTCCATCCCTCCGCCTGGTGGTCTGTCCATCTCTTGTCCTCAGCCGACTTCTCTCTACCCTTCCTTTGTTAGGTATCATTTTCTATTTTGCCCCCTAAAGCCTGTAAAGAACACTAATAAAGGAAAAATCAAGACATGCTATAGGATAAATAAATTAGAAATTAGAAAATAGAATAAGGCAAAAAATAGTATTCGGATTTAGTATTTTGTATTGTGTTTTGTCCTATATTGTCCAGTATTGTTAATAAGTATCATTACTAGGTCAGTCATAGGTAATGGTTTGAATTCAGTTTTTATTATTTACTTTTAGAATTTCTATTTAAATGAACTTATGTGCTAAACTCTGAACTAAATCACGTCTCTTGTTGTCCCTCTTGTCCGTTACCCAGCAACCCCGGCGATTCACGGTCATCAACTCCTAAGAGCGACTCAGAGCTAGCCAATCAGAACAAAGACAACCCGGAGATGCTGTGGACCTGGGGGGAGCTGCCACACGCTGCTCAGGTATCCACACACACACACACACACACACACACACACACACACACACTGTAGAGAGGGAGCACTAGAGAGATTATCTATATCAGCAATTGTTTTCATATTTTATCCGTATTTACATTGTAATAGTTCTATATCTTATTACTGTAAATTTAATTTATCTGGAGATAATTCCACTTGTTTTAAGAAAATAATTACTTGTGATGTTATCACTACAACAACAAACTGTTTCATTGTTTAAAGCTGAATTCTGAAAATTAGTGAATGCTTGCCACTATCTGAAAATGAAAAATAATGTCAATAAAAGATAAAAACAGATGTTTTTTACAAGAACGTAATGAAGGAGAGAGAGTGGGAAGATAGGAGTGGGATAATTTACGTAGTAAGAGAGAGGTGGATGAATAGAGGGAAAAGGATGGAGTGGAGGACTGAGAGAGAGACGTACTGGAATAAAAACATTAAAAGGAAATATTGTTGGCTGAAATAGCTTATCTCTCTCTCTCTCTCTCGCTCTCTCGCTCTCTCTCTCTCTTCCTCTCCCCATCTCTTCAAGCCTTCCTTCCTGTCTCCCCACCTGAAGCAGGACCCTGCCACAGCAGCCCCTCCAGTGTCCATCCGGGTGTCGGACAGCACTCATTTTAGAGCCATCCCAGACACTGGACCCCCATCCCTCACTCTCTACGACTCCCCTGGGGAGAGTAGCACTGGAGCTGAGGGAGCTGAAGAAAACACAAATGGAGCCAGAGTCGGACTGCCATCCGAGGCTAGTGATGGGGCTGGGGGAGACCAAGGTAGTTACGTGGAAGAAGGTATGTTCAGACTGCTGGCATAAATTCCTGTGTTAACCTCACATATCCGATGAATTTGTTCTTCATAATGGGGCGAATTCTCTAGTATGACCCTGCTTGACCCCTTCTTGTATTTACCCTTAGAGAGAGAGGTGGAAAGTGTGGGAGCATTATGTGGAGAGTTGGAGGGGTTAGCAATCTCCTCGGTGTCTCCCAGGATGCCCCATGATCACCTAGATGAAGGTGGGAACAGAGGAAGTCCCATCAGAAGAACCGATTCACCATCCAAGAGGAAAGGTATTAGTATTAGTAGTATTACTAAGAGTAGTGGTAGTAGTAGTAGTAGTAGTAGTAATAGCTTTAGCTTTAGTAGAAATAGTGGTATAAGTGGTACCAGAATTAGAATTGGATTTATGTATGTGTACATTATTTATTTGTTTATTAGTACTAGTCGTAGTAGAAGTACCAGTAGTAGTTATTTGTATTTTTAGCAGTAGTAATAGTATTTGTAGCAGTAGAATTACTGTCATTATAATAACAGGGCAAATTGTTGAACATCATTTGCCCCCTATTTATGTTTTGGTGTAAAATCAATCTAGAAAAACAACATGAGAAGATTGACTTGAGATCCAACTGGCATATCAATATATCTCCATCCTTTATTCCTGCTATTGATGATGTGTGATACTGTCTACTTTTAGAAAAGAGGAGCCAACACCTGGGTGCTGACGGCGTATACCTGGATGACATTACAGAGCTGGAGCCTGAAGTAGCTGCACTCTACTTCCCTAAAAGGTGCAGTAACATACAAGTACAAAACACACACATAAAACACCCCAAATACACATACACACCGATAGAGCGCTTTCAGGTGATGTAACGTGCCGTCTGGTGGCCATATTGGAGGTCCTCAGCTCTTGGCAACAATAGCTGTGAACGTCCTGACTTTCAGGGAGCTGAAACAGCTGAATTGTAAGAACTGAATTTGAAAACATTTGAAAACGAGCATTGGCTTTTTACTCCTAACTAGACTGAAATAGAAATTGACAGCTGAATGCAATGAGGATCACATTCAATTTCAAACCATTATATTAAATTTTAAATTGTCTAATACAAATTCAAATTATGCAATTAAAATTCAATTTTGTAATTCAATTATTCAATTTGAGCATGACAAATTCAAATAAACGTAATTAAAAATCAATTCCTGGTGGCACTAATCTCAGCCCATACTAGGGCTAAAGACAAGACAGTCTGATGTGTCACAGTAATGTGCATTTGGAAACAAATGTACCTTATTGGCAGAGATCTCTTTTTCCAGCCTGGTTGTTATTCTTAGACATTACTTGTGCGCAGCCAATTCTCCAGTGCACCTCCATGATGGCGCTCGCTGTGGTTGCGAGGAGATTTGTGACACAACTGCGAAGCCTCTATACACCACCCAGTGTGTGTGCCTCTCTCTCCTCAGTGATGGTGGGGGCAGCTCAATGAGGGGGGGCTCAGAGATGATGATGATGGGTGTGCAGAGTGCCAACCATTCCCCACAATCGGTGGGCAGCAGTGGGATGGACAGCGGCATGGACAGCTTGTCAGACCAACTGGGAGACCTGCCCCACATCACCATCTCTCTGTGTGGAGGACTCACTGACAACAGGGAGATCACAAGAGGTAGAGTGATGAGGAACCTCTCAAGAGGCTTTATTATCAATATTTATTATCATATTTTATTTGAATGTCTTTGAATGGACAGTCAAATGGACAGTCTTAAGATAATACCATTTGGTTTCTTATTGGAAGTATTCAACTGAAATGTGTAAGAAAAGAAAGCAAAATACAGTCAAAATTTGAGGCAATGACTTTTTTGAAACCCTCTCTGTCAATCTGTCTGCATCTGTGCTTGCCTGTGTATGCATATATGTGTGTATGTGTGTGCGCATGCCACAGAGCAGTTCCAGGAGAAGGCGATCACCTACAAGCAGTTCTCTGACAACCCCTCCATCATCGATGACCCCAACCTGGTGATCAAGATAGGAACCAAGTATGTTTATTTAATATGGAAGTGTGTTACACATCAGAACTGAGTGTGCACATAATATGAGGCTCATCTGCTCTTTGTCTTGAAATAGACTGACCAGATTAATCCGTGTGCATCGTCTTCGGTCATCAATAGAGATGTAGATGAAGGGAGAGGAGAAAGTTGAAGAAGGATTTTTTTCAGTCTTGAAACAACAGAGACATGAATTGTGCAAAAGAGGAATATCCATATTTTGTACACTCAGTCTAAGTACTAGCTTTAGTGCCAGATTCATAGGGACACCAGATAAGAAGATGCACCCATACTGACTTCACTTGCACATTAAAATAGTATGATATCATATCAGTCATCATTTCTAATTTTTAATCAAAGAACGTGTGATGGCGTTTCTATTTTAGCATTGCAATTAGGTTTTCAATAAAAAATTGCCAATGTTTTGATTTTTGGGTGTAAAGATGTGATCGGAGCGCCCTCTGTTGTCTCTCTTAGGTACTACAACTGGAGCACTGCAGCTCCTCTCATGTTGGCCATGCAGGTCTACCAGAAGCCTCTGCCACAGGTAAGACCACACACACATTCATGGATAGATACTTCATCGTCTCTGCTTTGTTTACAGTGGGTTAGATGTTTTTTTGTTGTTGTTTTTTTATTTCACTTGTTCCCCAACAATTATGGAAGTTATCTTGCCATGATCACCCACCATTCCTCAGAAAATATACGAAGAACTGTGATGGATCGTCAGCAGATAAATATTTCAAAGATGGGGCTTGCAGATGTAAGATAATATAGTATAGATTAAACAAATGATAAAATTACCAAGTGACCTGTGTTGAAACTTTTTCAAACAGTTGCAGCTTTAACTGTATGGAACTTTTCTACTGTATTAAATGTATATATTTAAGCACCAAAATATTTAAAGACAATATAAAACTTGACAAGCCTAGTAGACGTAGATTCTTTGGACTTATAGACTTATAGACTTATAGAAGACTTATCATTTGGGTCTGTAACATAACTGTTTTTCAGATAAATGAGGTAGAGAGTAGGATGAGTGGCTCAAAAAGTAATAACTAGGCTGTTTGCTGCTTGTTTTCTGTGTTTTTCAGTTTCTGCTTGAAATTAACTCTCCTTAAGGTGATGTTTCACTTTGGTACAACATTTTCCACCACCCTCCCCTCACTATTACTGGATGAACAGCCTCACACAAACGCTGCCCTGGAATAACCTCAGCGCTTTTATTCTGGTTTTCTTAATCAGTATTTCCAAACAAGATGACATCCACTTCGGTTTTTGTATGTTTGCGTGATTTTTACACCAGCAGAAGTAAATGGTAATTGACTGTTCATGGCCACACATGGGGAAACACACACCCAAGCTACCAGTGTTATACCACAGTGAAATATTGCTTTACATCTAATTCTCCTAACACTCAAATAACATGTCTTCCCCCCCCCCCCCCCCTCCTTGTTTTTTCCCCCTGTTTTATATATATTTATGTATGTCATCTCACCATCCATTCCCTGTCTGTGTGTCCTAAGTGTTGGTGTTTGAGTTATGTGGTCTCTGCCTTTGGCCTCTTCTCTTACTGCCTCCCTAGTCTGTTTGGCTCCAGTCAATCCCAACCTGTATGTTGTTTTCTGGCTTAACTTGTTGTTTGCTGGTCAGAGCATGGTTCTGTCTGCCTGTCTCCCTCTCTCTCTCTCTCTATCTTTCCATTGCTGTCTGTCTGTCTATATTACATGCCTCTCTATCTGTCCCATGATTCATTGCATCACATCCTTTTAAGTCTTTTCTTTCAGGTTTTACATTGCATCCTTTGCCCTTTTCTTGCATGCCAGTATGTTTTGGCCTGTAATTGTGTTTTAGTTTGGCCAATTGGTTGGTTCAGTGTGTTTTGAGGTGTGTTTTTTGCTGTGTTTTAAGTTGCATTTTTTACTGTTAAGCTGATTTGCAGTTTTAGGTTGATTTCTAGTTTTGACGTTTTTATATTTGTTATTTGATTTTTCTTTTTTTAGTTACATTTTCAGTCAGTTTTGAGTTGTATGTGCACGGTTGTCTCCAGGCCTCAGTGGAGAATATCATGAAGGAGAAGATGCCGAAGAAAGGAGGGCGCTGGTGGTTCTCATGGAGAAGCAGGAACAGCGACTCCAAATCAGTAAGTGCACACATACACACACTTTTTAGTGACATCATTTTACAGCATTTATCCTTTATTTAATCGTATAAAGGAACAGGAACGGTGGTTGGGAGACATATTTGAACCGACAATATCACCACATTATAAATGCCTTAGTCCATTACGCCAACTAGGAAATTACGTCTTTTGACCTTTGACCTTTGTGTCCTTCAGGAATCTGTGACAGAGGCAGGAGACAGAGAAGAGAGTCCACTCAGTATGGACTCAGTGAGCAGGTGACTTAAGACACACACTTGGATTGCTCTGTTTATTTGTTTGTTTTGTCTCTTTCTCCACTATATTTCTGGTCTCACACATACACTCACACACACACAGTTTATGTCACCTAAGAAGTTGTTGTTTTTGATTTTTCAGGATGAAGGATGAGTCATCCTCTAGCGATGAGGACCAAAAATCCTCAAATCAGAAGTCAGGATCCTGCCAGCCGGAGCCCCTCATGAGTCCTGGTAGTGTCTGTTACAAGACCCTTCGACTCACCTCAGAGCAACTGGTATTAGCCAAATCCTTTCCTCACTTTCTTTCTTACTCATTCTTTCATTCCCCCTTTATCTGAATGATTTTATTCCTGCTTTTTTCTATTGAACTTTATGGGAATATTTGTAGAGAGAAAAATAAATCTTCAAGTTGTTTATGGCAGCTTTGATGCTTGTTTACGTGTACTACCTGACCCCAAACATGGATTGCATAGTGCCTCAGAGTAATTCAGAACCAAACAGCTGAAATCTGATACAGTTGGTTGTGAGATACACTGAAGTGCAAAATCCCTGGAGAGAAAATCTGACGTCAAGATGACTCTGGAGACATTCATGAACTCTCTCTCTCTCTCCCTCCCTCCCTCCCCCCCACAGGCTAGCCTGCAGTTAAAGGAAGGTCCTAATGATGTGGTGTTCAGTGTGACCACCCAATATCAGGGCACCTGTCGTTGCAATGGCACCATCTACCTCTGGAACTGGGACGACAAGATAGTCATCTCCGATATAGATGGAACCATCACCAGGTTGGGAAGGGTGTGTGTGTGGGACAACAAGATAGTCATTAAATTAATTCAATCATTGTTATTTACCAGTACAGAGAGCTGGTATGTTGGGACCTCTGGCACCCCAAAACAACCCCCACCCTCAGCACCTACACCACCCTGGCACTGCACCTACATTTAGACTTACACCTAGTTCACAGTGTAAAAATACATGTGTTAAGTATGTCATAGATGGGATTGTCATCCATGTGTGTGAAAATGCCCATGTGAGTGTATCTCTATTGTCGGTGTAATGTTTCTTCTCCTTCTGTGTTGCTGTAGGTCAGACACCCTGGGCCACATCCTCCCCACACTGGGTAAAGACTGGACCCACCAAGGAATCGCACGGCTCTACCACAGAGTCAGCCAGTGAGTGTTCCCTTACACCCTGAGGCCAGTCTTAATACTAACCAGGTTACATTTTGAATGGTTTTTAACATCTAGCCAAGCCAAGAAAATACCACAAATTTTAGTTTTTTAGTCTCTGCTAATACTTGGCATTTTGAATCTGTAGTTCATTATGTTTCTTCATCTGATACATATTGTAGGGAAAACCTCAAGCTAAAATGGCTTGTTAGCATTGTAAGGATTTCTAATTTAAACTAAGACGCAGAGCTAAGTTCAAGCCCCTCTCTCTCCCTCTCTCTTGCAGGAATGGCTATAAGTTCATGTACTGCTCGGCGAGGGCCATTGGCATGGCTGATATGACGCGGGGCTACCTGCACTGGGTCAATGAGAGGGGAACCATGCTGCCCATGGGCCCAGTGCTGCTCAGCCCCAGCAGCCTGTTTTCTGCCTTGCACAGGTCACACACAGACAAAATAATTGTGTTCGTTGTTTTGGGTTGTTTTTTTTAGCAACTACAGTATTAAATATAGGGATGTGCTAGAATTGGGTATAAGGGCTAATGCACATAAGCACACACACATACACACACGCTCATCAATCTTAACGCATTCCGTTAAATACACACACATACATATGTATACAAATGCATGCATATACATATACTATGAAGAAAATGCCATACATTTAAAATGTGTTGACTCTCACCTCCTGCCTCCTTGTTGTGTAGGGAAGTGATCGAGAAGAAACCAGAGAAATTTAAGATTGAGTGTCTGACAGACATCAAGCACCTGTTCTACCCAAACACCGAACCCTTCTACGCTGCGTTTGGCAACAGGGCTACGGTGAGGCCACTGCACACACACCTCTCATGCACATTCTCAAACAGGTATGTGCAGGCACATACACACATACAACGCATGTACTCACATCCACACTAATTTCCAGCTGCCACCAAAAGGATGATACAGTAGGTATCATTTAACTTTTAAATAATTAAGGCACTTAAATAATAATAATAATATCGGGGATTTGAATTTTAACGTTCATTTGTAATGTCTTGATGTCATTTTTCTGTCATGGGCAAATTGGTGATTATTTTTAAAATGCTGATAGTGATTGTAATGATAATTATGTGTATGTTCTTTTTTTAAAAATATATTTTGTCCTTGCCACCTATGTATAGTTTCAATAGCTCAATAAGTTCAATTCAATAACATGTTGTTGGCGGTGATGATTTTGTGTGTGTTTCCAGGATGTGTATTCCTATAAAGAGGTGGGTGTTCCTCTGAACAGAATATTCACCGTCAACCCAAAGGGGGAGCTGATACAGGAACACGCCAAGACCAACATCTCCTCGTAAGTCATATTTTCTCTGTTTCCCTGTCTTGCTTTTCATCCATGCGATGTGAAAGTGCGCATGTGTACACTCGTGTCTGATTGCTTGCATATGTGTATCTGTGTATCCCTCACAGCTATGGGCGTCTGTGCGAGGTGGTGGACCATGTCTTCCCGCTCCTAATCCGAGGTGAGGGATCAGACTTCCCCTGTTCAGACACCTTTAGCCAGTTCACCTACTGGAGGGAACAACTTCCTGATGTCAGCAACCAGGAAGACGACCCACAGCCCCTGGAGACCAGCTGAGGAAGCCCCGCCAGACCTGACATTGAGGCTGTTCCAGTTTTTGCCTACATTGCAGTCAGACACGACACTTTGTCCAGTGGTTTTGTGATTCAGCGTGAACCAGGTGGCCTAGTGTAGGAATGATGATGTGGCATTTGGATTTAGAACCAAACACTTATCCACGCACTGGGAGTTCTGGGAGACAGTCCTCCAAGACAGTACTTAAGATAACTACGACTACCTGGTGCAAAGTAACTGAGCATATTTTGAATATGAAAATAAATCTCCCACACTGGAAGCACTTAATTTACCTTCCTTTTGGAGGTATGTGAGGTGATGTCTCCACTTCAACCTCCAATCAAACAAACAGGAAGAACACAAGCAGCCAAGGAAACCATACACAATAATTCCCCAAGATATGAAAATGTTCTACCTCCACTGTGGAGAGTCCCTAGGAAATCCACCTACACTGAAATGAGAAATGAGGATGCTAGAACAACTCTTTCATGAAGCCTAATTTTCAGGGATGTGAGCAGGGTAACTGAAAAAGCAAGACATAATGGGAGGAAACAGAAAAAGAAAAAACATCCCTGATGAACCTCTGCAGCCACTGGGGAATGTCTTTCAGACCCACTGTTCTGCCTGAAAACATGAGGAGAGCCCAAGAGAGATAGTCTGTCTCTGTCTGTGTAGAATGTTGATTTCATACCACACGTGGGTGCATGTACACACACACACACACACACACACACACACATACACACTTAGATGAGTCAAACATGCAAAGATATTTCATATACAATGCATTTCTAAGCACAAGCAGTGTGTCCTTCACTGTATGCATCTGAGCTCTCCAAGTGATTTCTTTGAAGTCTCTGAGGTGGACAGTCCACCACTCACTCCTACAGCCCACATCAGTCTCCATTTGGACTAGTGCAACACAGAGAGAAGGAAACACAGAGAAGCAATCATATAGAGCCTGTACGCAAGAGGAGGAATATATTCCCTGCACTTACCAACAGCGTCAGTATTTTTAATCTTCTTTAAGGAAGAAGATGGGTGAAGAAGAAGATGGATTTTTTTAACTACCACATCCAAGGTATTCGCCAAATACATAGCAGTGATTCAGTATAGTGAGGGAACCTTCGGAGATGGTTAAGGTATTAGACTGTAATCATGTACGGTATATGCAGCACAACAGTTGGAACTAATTGTACTAGGAGTAACAGTGCATTGCCGTACCGTACTGTACAACCATCCAGAAACATGCAAAAATAGCACAGATAGTGTATCCAATATCCGTATCAGTATCTCAGTATCCAAACACCTAGCTAGCTGTGCAAGGCTAGCTAAAAGTGTGTGATCTTTGACCTTACTACTGTGAAAGACGTGGCTCTGGCACATTCTCTACTTGGTGTTCAGTGACTAATACTCATGATTAATGCAGAACAATGCAACAAGTTTAATCTGTTTTTTTTGTCTGTTCTTCATTTTTACTTTTTTTAAGTGCAAATAATTGAACTCTACACTCAGAGATATAGTAGAATATAATTCACTTACTGTGTATGTTCTTCCAATGACTAATGCTCATCAATGCAATTATAAGCTCAAACAGAAATACAGTATCATATAATTTCACAGTTTGACAAATTCCACTGCATGGATTAAACATCGATATATGTTTCTGTTCAGCACTGATCTGTCCTGGAGTGGAAAACTGTGAACAGAGTGTTTGTAGATGCTGTTAGATTTTCTTTTCGGATACAAACAGATCTATTATTTGTTGTTTGTTTTGTTTATTATCATTCATTTGTTGTCAAATTTCCATGTTTTCCTTTAATTAATCAAGTAGCAGAAAACATCTACTGTAATGCAGATGCTATTGTGTACTATGGAAGATGTCAGTCTGTCAGTTTGTTATACTACCTGTGTAACTTCAAGATGGGGAAAACCACTTTGATTAATGAATGAAGTTTAATTGGCAAGTAGATAAAGTTAGCATTTTTTAATGAGCTATGTTAATCTTATGAAAACTGATATATTGTATGTATTAAATGCACTTACAGACATTTTATGCTTTAAAAGCCAGAGGAAACATTTTTTCAATGGAAATCTCAACTTAAACAGCTGCCACCTTTTGCACAAACACATCAGCATATTTCACAGAAACCAACAGATTTATTGAATGCCTCTTTCTTGATGTGATGTCACCTGAAACAGTTTACAAGGCAAGGTTACATGACTAGAAGTGCAAACTATCATGTTTTAGAATACTTGTGCCCACTGTGACCCACAAGTGGCATGCCTTGAATGCATAACACTAAAGAGATTACGGCTTCAAGAAGAGGCAGAGATGGACAAGGAAAGAGACAGGCCATGCTACATTGAAGTGTTTGTTTGCATTGTGTTTTGCCCCCTAGTTCTACCCAGTGACAAACCTCAACAAGCACAAATTCTCAAAGTAGAGTATTAGTTAGAATTGGACAGTGGTATTTGTGCTCTAATATTAATTTTTTCCAGTCAAATCAAAACCCCAGAGGAGAAGAGACTATTAAAGGGTCCTCTGATTGATTCCCACTGAGTCTGTATTGTATGTGTACATAAGAAGATGTCTGACGGTATACTGTGATTGGCATAAATGGGTCTAAAACTTGGAATGCAATGTAAAATACTATTTATTATAATATGGTTCTAGCACTGATTATGTTGTTATTGTTCTGCTTCCAGTGATTATGCCTTGTTTGCCAAAAGTATCTTGGCACCAAGACTATAAGATAAGATGAAACTTTAATGATCTTTGTTGGGAAATTGGGTCACTGATTGAAGCAGCAGAGAGAAGCATAGGAATAGACACATAGAGTATTCATAAAAAATACATTATATATTAGGGGTTCTCTCACCCCCTGACTCAAATCAAAGAGTATTGGAATCATAATTCTCCCTAGCTAACATGAAAACATGGATAATACCATGTAACTTTTTTAAAGATGATGCAATGCCACTGCCAAATGGTATCTCTATATATATGCAAAAATATATACTGAAATAAAGCATTCAGCAAATAAATATTATGTGCAGGACACTTGAACTAGGCAGAAGAAAAAGAAAAATGTACCACCTTTGACTTTGCTTAAAGGAACATTTAAGGGGGAATTAAGTTTAACTGAATTTGAAACTCCTGAGAGGTTAAGATGCTCCTGGGGAATTCAGTCCAGAGTAGTTTGAGTATAGAGGAGAAAAAGAACAGGAAGCATGCCCTTCAAATCTCAAGATGAATACTCATGTGGGTCTACTCATCACGGTCTTGTCACCAGATCTCTAAAAACGATGTTAAACTAAACCATCTTTACGATGATTATAATACGACTTTATTCTTTCTGTGAAAGATGTATTAAAGAGCTTGGCTAATTATCCAGTCTGTCTCTGTCCTGACATGGATGTTGATACACTATGCTGTGTATGTGTATAGGGTTACGCTTTGGACATTTAGCAGCTGTCTACCAAGCAGTGTGCAATGTAAGATATTAATCTAGTTTGAAAAGTTTAAAGTTTGAAAACATCTGTACAATCAACACATCTTTCAATAAACTCAAAAGTGATTGATATTTTTTGTTATGCTGTTTTTATCCTGGCCACCTCAAGCTGAGGAATTAAAACCAGCCACAAACCAAATGCTGGTAAAGTTAAGCTTTTCATGGCACTTTGGCAGGTAAACAACCACTGTTTGAGGTCCTTTTCTGTTCTTAAATTGTGTCTGTGTTAGTCTGGACAGAAAGGGTCTTTATGGTGTGAGAACATCATGTAGGTGTAATAATGAGTTCCCATTATTTTAAAGGTTGCTTGCTCTCTCTGGCTCTCTGTGGCTTTGTCAGTAAATTCGATTTCATGGAGAATTTTGCAATGTCAATTTATTTTTGTCAATTTCTTCCACAACAGCATATCAAGTAATAGTTGAAGAGGATAAAACTTCTACATTACCAAGTAACTATAAATAGTAATAATAGTAGAGTGTACATAATATACATAATATTAGGGCCATCTTCCTAATATTGAGTTGCACCCCATTCTGCACAATCTATGTCCATGATCGTCAAGAGGACTAGAAACCCTCTTACTTAACACCCTCACCATCTCCATCTCTTCATGACTTGAGAGTAGTCTGAGAAACAGGCACCTCCAAAGCATGGTTAGGTTGATACTTTCTTATGTTACTTTTCTGATGTAACTTTCTGGATTAATGCCAGGAAACTAAAGCATGCATTCCCTAGTATTCACCTGGTTCTTAGTCTGAAACTATTTAACCAAACACACGGGTCCCTGGTAATGTCAACCCCCTGAATTAAAAAGTCAACGTTAAGGTCAACAAACAGAAAATGTGTCGAAGATAGTCGTTGCTTACGCCCCAGATTTGCTCAGCCTCTTGCTCCCTTGCTTCCGTCCTGTCTGTGGTCCCGTGAGCAGTGAGGCCGGGAACGTTAACCCAAAACTGGGTTAGAGGAACTGACGATATAGGCACTGGGTCCATACCAACCCACGACCGGTTGAATAGTCAAGAGAAGTTTTAAAAAACACCCGAAACCTGCAGAGCCAGAAATTGGGCTTTATACCATTGGGTCTAAAGTGAAAGGATACGACACAAGGGATACACTACCCGTCAAAAGTTTGCGGACACGTAGCCAGACACCTCCCTGTTTTTAGTAAATAAGTATGTAAAGACTAACTAGATTTATTTTGAGAAAACCAATATCACGTGTAAATATTTGTGATATACACCCATCCATTTTATACCCTTGTCATCACGACAAACATCAGTGGCTACTTTTCAGGTGTTTAATCCACATTTGGGGCAAAAGATTTTCAATATGTGCTTTTAACAATAGTTTGTAAAAAGAAAACTGCAAAATCATTATTTAGCCAAAACCTACTCTTCATACCAAGGAAGACACTTTGATGAACATGAAGCTGAGTGTTGCATAAATATACCCAAAGTATTAGTAAACGGCTGTTTTATGTTAACAATTTTTTTTTCTTACTTAATTGAAAAGTAACAGAAAACCAAATATTACATTAAAGCCACGCTACTCAACACGCGGCCCGAGGTTAATATTATTGCGGCCCTTGGTTGAATTTTTATTGTCATAGCAACTGCCAATAAAAATATAATATTCTCATTTCAATGAACATAAACCATTTCTAAACTAAATTCTTAATGACCACAAGATGGCGATCGTGCATACTGTGCTTATTTAGCAATCGTGGGATCAACAAAGAAGATAAAACAACACATGATCAGCGACAAAAACGCTCGGCGCTGGCACTGCCATTGATTTCCTATTAGACGCTGGAAGAGTCCCTGGCTCTGCGCTCAAAGTTCAACTATAATCAACTTTGAAATTCCAGTCACAGCACAGTTTGATATCATAACCGCGAAATAAAAAAAAAGAACAATGGTGGAGAAACTTGTTTTATGTGTGTAACCTTAATGGTATACCCATTAGCTCTAATCCCCACACAAGGTTTCCAATAAAGGAAAAGGGCGAAGCAGAGGCTTTTGTAGACCACAAGGTAACAGTTTATTGACAACATTAAAATAACACACTATGCCAAGTAGGATAAGGGTACCACCATAGATAATCCTAGTGCCAACTGCACAGGAGCACACATAGATTAAACACAGCACCTCTAATTAGTATGACACACTGTTAGATATTGCACACGAGATTAGACACAGCACTTCTAGTTTGTAAAACACATTAGTAGGAACAGGGGTGTCAGGGACACAGGTTATTCAATTGGCAGTACAATACCCTAAACCAGGCACCAGAGAGTTACAACTCTAATCTAAAAACATCAAACTAAAATGGAGGAAAAATAGTGGCTGTATACGCGTTTCGCCGATACAGCGTGCGTCTCAAGCTCCTAGTCAAGCAAGGTGATTAGTGGCCAACCACCGGGGAATTCAACCGTGGACTGGTTCGTCCACATACATCTCTTCCGTATCACTCGATGCCGACCGACAACAGCAAGGCTTGAACGTGATCAAACGTGAACTCCTCAAATCTCCCGGGACTTCCCTTATATCCCACTCTACTGAACTCCTGCCAGGTCTCAGCAAGCTGCCGGGTCCTAGCGTCCCACAGGTTACATACACCCCCACTTTAAAAGGTTGCCGTCCCGGTAACATAACTGAGTCTGTTGCGTACTTAGTCCCAAGGCCTAAAAACTACTTGTTGGGAGTGTACTGATGAAGTTGGTGGGGCCAAAGGCCGGGGTAAGTGAAATGGATTGGGATGCTGACCAGCCATTGTTCTGTGTGACCGTCTTACAGCAGCCAGTTCTGATCGAAATCCTGCCATTGGCTCCGACGACCTGCAGGACAGAAGAGGGGGTTGGGTAGTCCTCAGTAGACACTGGGCAGGTCTTTTGGGGCCGAGGCACTGGAGCTGGTTCCAATTCTATGGCTTGGACCGGTTCTATTTGCTGGTTTGGAGGAAAGGTCACGACCCCTGACAGAAAGCTGTCATCGCTGTAGTCACCATCAGTTTCCCTCTCTGGCGAAGGCGCACTGTCCCTCGCACTGGGTGGGGTTGACACCGTCAATGGTTCTGACACCGGGGCTCCATTGGCTGTGATCGACCTTAATTCTGAGCGGTGGATGTTCTTCCGCTGTTCTGGATGGTCACGGGACTGAATCCTGTATACCGAGCCAACCTTGTCAAGACATTCAACAACTTGGTAGACCGTCGATTCCCACATGTCTTGGATTTTTCGTCGTCCTGGTCCATGGTTCTTCTTATAGACTAAGGTCCCTACTGAGAGAATGGGTGTGTTTGTTTGGGATTGCCGGTGCTCCCTGGACGTAGCGGCTGCCTCTAGCTGCGTCCGGGCACTCACATAGACCGAGGCCAGGTGGTCTTGGTGTCTGGTCACCCAATCTTCAGGCGTGGTGGCCGTCTGTTCCTCATCAGCTTGTCCCAGGAGTAGGTCGACGGGCAGCTGGGGCTTCTGACCAAACATCAGTTCATAGGGTGAGTGGCCAGTTGACTGGTGGACCGTGGTATTGTATGCGAACAATAACTGAGGGAGCACTTGAGGCCACTTTCGTTTCTTCTCCTCTGGGAGGGAGCGCAAGAGGTCAAAGATGGTTCGGTTAAACCTCTCGCATTGCCCATTCCCCTCTGGGTGGTATGGGGTGGTCCTACTTTTTGCGACGCCATACAGATGACAGAGGCGCTTGAGTAGCTCTCCTTTGAAGTTGCGGCCTTGATCGGAATGAATCCGTTTTGGCACTCCGTAGGTGTAGAACCACTTTTCAGTGAGGATCTTGACCACGGTGTGGGCCTTCTGGTCGGACGTGGGATACACTTGGCTGAATTTGGAGAAGACGTCGGTGACGACCAGAATATTTTCCCTACCATCACTGGCCCTTTCCAAGGTGGCGAAATCAATGGCTACCACCTCTAATGGTTTAAAGGCCATTAGATGTCCCATGTAGGTTCGGACTGATGGCTGTACTGCCTTGGCCACGACGCACCGCTCACACTCTTTACACCACCGGTCGATATCCGAGCGCTTTGTGGGGCCAATAACACCTCTCCCGGACTAGAGCAGTTGTCCTCTCTGCTCCTTGGTGGCCATGGTTGTCATGTAGACTGGTCAGTACTTCGGCCTGCAATGCTTTGGGTAACAGTAGCTGGTGAACAGCATCTCGGCTAAGGGGCATCTGGATCTCCCGATAGAGTACTCCCTGTTTTCTCCCTGATCCTTTTCCACTGTCGAGCAAGCTCCAACACCTGATGCGGTTCTCTTGACCGTTCTGCTCCATTTGGGGGCCGCCCTCTTCTCCAATAGGGCAGGAAGGCTTTGATCACAGGGTCGGCGGCTTGCAGAGCCTGCAGATCGGCCTTGGTGCGCACTGGAGCTGTCTCCACAGCCATGGTGTGGGCAGTGAACTCTGGTTGCCCGCCAGGATGCTGTGGATGATGGTCCGCCACCTGTGGTGGGACAGCCATGCCAGGGAGGGCAGCAGAGATGGACTGGGGTGCCAGAGTGGTTGGGAGGCGAGAAAGGGCATCTGCATTGCAATTGACTGGGCCAGGGCGGTACCTAATCTCAAAGTTGAAACTGGCCAACTCCGATGCCCATCGTTGTTCTACAGCTGCCAGCTTAGCCGTCTGAAGATAGCTCAGGGGGTTGTTGTCTGTGTAGATGGTGAATGTGGTCCCCAGGAGGTATTCTCTGAACTTTTCGGTAACTGCCCACTTCAGGGCCAGAAACTCCAATTTCATGGAGCTGTAGTTTGACATATTCCTCTCAGTCTTCCTGAGCCCCCGGCTAGCGAACGCGATCGGCCTGCGTGTTCCATCCTGTTCTTGAGAGAGTACCGCACCAAGACCCTGGTGGCTGGCATCAACTTCCAGGATAAAAGGCTGCTTGAAGTCAGCATACCCTAGAACAGGGGCGGTGGTCAGCTTGGTCTTCAAGGTCTGAAATGCCTGTTCGCATTGTTCACTCCAGTGTCCTTGTAACTTGACACTGACCTTTGGACGGGGCTTTTTATTGGTTCCCTGTAGTTCAGCAACCAGCCTGTGGAGTGGGGCGGCATGCTTGGCGAACCCTTCGACGAAGCGCCGATAATATGAAGCAAACCCCACAAAGGATCGAAGCTCTGTGACTGTAGATGGGCGAGAGTAGAAAACCATCTGGCACCAGTCAGGGCATCCAGGGACTCTTCTATGTGTGGCAGCGGGTAAGCATCTTTCCTCGTCTTGGCGTTGAGTTGTCGATAATCAACGCAGAGTCGTATGTCCCCACCCTTCTTCTGGACGATCACAATGGGCGAGGCGTAGGGACTGCAGCTCACTCTCACAATGCCCTGCTGTAACAGTGCTTGGATGTGGGCCTTGACAAGAGAGAACTGAGATGGGGGGAGACGGCGGTACCGTTGACGTACCGGGATGTCATCCACCAGTGGGATTTCATGGTGGATTACATTGGTACAGCCCACATCCCCATCATAAAGGCTGAATGTGTCACGGTACCTAGACAACAGAGTCTTTGCTGTTGTTATTTCCTGGGGAGACAAGTCAGGCCATTTCAGCTCATCTAAGCCAGAGATGGTAGGAGAAGGGGGGGGCTCTACCGCCATGGAGCGGGTGAATGCGACCAGCCGGCCCTGGTCCTGGGTCTGTTCCTCCGCTCGTATGGTCTGGGATGAGGAATGCACATCGGCCAGATGTAGTGTCCCCAACACCGTCCATGGCTTCAGCCACTGGTCTTCCTCCCCCACATTAACCACAGGGACATTGACGGTCCCCCTGGAGGCAGATAGAAGGGAACTGGAGATCAATAGGTTTATGGGCAGATTACCTTCCCCATACAGCAGTGGTTCCAGTAGTACAGTACTGAGCGCTGGACCTGGACCCTGATTACATGTGGCCTGGACAAACCGTAGAGAACCCACCGGTATCCGGATTGCCCTGCCTGGTAGTGACACCGCTTCTCCCACCCGGCCGGTCTCAAGGAGTCGTTCCATTTGTTGGCATTGAGATAGGGCGCTCTCCCACTCTTTTCCAGCTTGTTTGACTAGGGGGGAAGAGAAAAGCTGGTTACCATGCTCACGGAATAGTTCATCATAGCAGCCACTGATAATGTTCATTCCCAGCAGGCCAGGCACAGCGTTTTTCCGACGCTGGGCAAGCGGGTCGGGAGGGTCTTTCACCACCAGGATGCCCATCTGTGGAAGGACTTTACCCAGGACTTCAACATCTAGCTCCACATATCCCAAGTATGGAATATCCAACCCATTTGCTGCAGTCAGTTGAAGCCAATTACAGGATTTCAGCTGCTCCTCAGTTTGGGGCTTAAGATGCTTTTCAAAGAAGGCCTGAGTCACTGTAGTCACCATTGACCCCCTATTCTGACCTGAACCACTGGACAACGTCCAATTAAGCGTGATGCAAGATTCATCTTATTTGAACCCACACAACCCCCCCCTGATGTCGGGCTCTCAACACCGGAGGGCGCTAGTTTTCCTGCTGCTCCACTGCATTCACCCTTGCCCCCACCTGTCTGCCCTGTGCCCTTGACTCCACCCCCCCAGGGAACCCGCTCAGCTCGGCCCGGCAAAACCTAGCAATATGACCTGCTTTGTTGCAATGCATACATATTGGTTTACCATCTGGTTGAAAACGGTATGACCTTGGCCTATGGCCACTGGGGTGGGCCTGGGAAGCTGTGGGGCTAGCAGCAGTAGATGAGGTACCTAGATGTTTAAGAAGGGCATCAAGTTGGGCTTGCTGCCTACGGAAGCACTCCTTAAGTTCCCTCAGGTCATCACTAGGCCTGGCAGTGATGGCACTCGTGTCAACATTACCCTCCCCAATTTCAGAGGTATGCGAGTCACACGAATATGCCCGTGCTCTTTGTGAACTAATAGGGGGCCTTCGTTTTTCCCATTTGATGGCGGCCTCACGTACCTCTTTAAAAGAGTGGGTAGGGTGCTGCCGAACTATGTGCGCCAATTCACGTTGCAATTTATGGTCGCGTACATTTTCAACAAAAGTGTCACGAATTACCATATCTGGGTTTAACACACCACGTGGATCTTTGCATTTGAGCAGATCCATTAACTCCAACAGGGCATGGGAAAATTCACGAATGGACTCATTTTCCCGTTGCTGCCGCTGAAAGAACTGCCTTTGCAGCGTCACATATGTTTGATCACAACCGAAATTGTCCAACAGCATGGTAAAAATCGCATCAGGGTTGGCTCTATCTACTGGAGAGCTAAACTTAACCTCCCTCTTAGCCTCCCCATCTAAGAGATCACAGAGGAATGCTGCCTGTTCTACCACAGACGTTTGCTGCACAGACAGTGACTTTCGTGCTTCCTCCACCCACTCCTCCACAGCCATATGATCCTGGGCCATAATACCCAAAAACCGTGGACACTTCCTCTCCTTGGGTGCATAAATATACACCCTTTCAGGTGCTGGGTTACCAATGACCCTGTTACTCGCTGCCTGGCCTGAAGACCCAGAGGTCGGTACATCTCCCTTGTCTCTGAGTTGATTATTTTCTGCCTGTAGTTGTTTAACAAGCTCAGTCAAGGCCCTAATTTGTTCTTCAGTGTCATTAGACATTTTAATGTTTTAACCTCCCATACACCGTAAAGTTAGAAATGTCCACACTATGAACGTTGGTGGGATGGCGAACTGGAGTGCGGTGGATGTCCTCTTGATCTTCTCCTGGACAACCACTGTTTTTCCTCCAACCCTAACAACTGCTTTCTCTCTGTGCCTCCAAAGAAAATAAAACAACCTCCACATGAACTACAAAAAGCCTCTGGATCCTGCCGACAACGCCAAATGTAACCTTAATGGTCAATGATACCTTTGTTTACAATAGACAACGCCACTCTCTTTAAAGGGAGAGACCCACAACATCAACTATAGCTTAGTATACCCATTAGCTCTAATTCCCACACAGGGTTTCCAATAAAGGACAAGGGCGAAACAGAGGCTTTTGTAGACCACAAGGTAACAGTTTATTGACAACATTAAAATAACACACTATGCCAAGTAGTTTAAGGGTACCACCATAGATAATCCTAGTGCCAACTGCACAGGAGCACACATAGATTAAACACAGCACCTCTAATTAGTATGACACACTGTTAGATATTGCACACGAGATTAGACACAGCACTTCTAGTTTGTAAAACACAATAGTAGGAACAGGGGTGTCAGGGACACAGGTTATTCAATTGGCAGTACAATACCCTAAACCAGGCACCAGAGAGTTACAACTCTAATCTAAAAACATCAAACTAAAATGGAGGAAAAACAGTGGCTGTATGCGCGTTTCGCCGATACAGCGTGCGTCTCAAGCTCCTAGTCAAGCAAGGTGATTAGTGGCCAACCACCGGGGAGTTCAACCGTGGACTGATTCGTCCACATACATCTCTTCCGTATCACTCGATGCCGATCGACAACAGCAAGGCTTGAACATGATCAAACGTGAACTCCTCAAATCTCCCGGGACTTCCCTTATATCCCACTCTACTGAACTCCTGCCAGGTCTCAGCAAGCTGCAGGGTCCTAGCGTCCCACAGGTTACATGTGTGTCGGAGCATCCCGAGTTATACAACATGATGCTTAGTCTGTGGCATGGAATGATGTCGGTTTACAGATGAGACTGCCAGGTTGGTTGACAGTTTAGTACAGGACTAGCCAGTCTAGCCAGTCTATATTCACTTCTATGGCTGTGCTAGTATGATCATTGGCGGTGTGGTTAGCTACGGCTGATGCGGGCTGTAGTCCGAAATTGAACTCCACTCTATTCTTTCCTGAATGCTGTCATTTTAAAAACTCGACAGTGTTTAAGTAATGAATGTAAGGGCACGTGAAGGGGTCGCGCTCAACCTGGTGTTGACGCCGACGCTTTGCATGGATCATGTGAAAGCTCCAACTGTGCAGCAAGTCTAGCCTAGCCTACTCTCAAGTCATGGCAAAACCGGCAAAACGTAACATTTCTGATGAACACAGATTATTTCAAAAAACATGGGAGGGAGAATTCGCTTTTGTTGAGATAAATAACAAACCAGTGTGCCTTCTTTGCCAGAGAACAATAGTAGAACCAAAACGGGCAAACGTTCACGTCACCATGATAGCTATCACATTGACTTGGAATTACATATCCATCTGGGAATAATTTGATATACTCAGACCTGATTTTAATTTAGTATGCCTATATTTATTTTATTAAACATTCTTGTGATTTATTGCAACAGCAATCTAACACTTTTACATTTAATGAATAAAGCCTACTTGTCATTTAATCATTTGATATCCATGTGGCTTGAAATAACACTACAAAATAGTTTTATATGACCAAAAAATTTGCGTTGCGGTCCTTTGACACAGCTGTATCTTGCTGTGTGGCCCTTGAGCTATGTAAAGTTGAGTAGCCCTGCATTAAAGGCAAGGTGTCCCCACACTTTTGATGGGCAGTGTATGTTTTTTTTTCTTTATAGAACATTGGAGTTTAGCTGAATAAAATGTCACACATTTTCTGACTACTGTTAAAAATAGTGATAATGCTCTCTGGAACATCTGAAGGTTTATTTAAATTATTAAGGTCTAGACAATGACAACAAAGAAATCAAATTTCCGCAACAGCAACATTGACGTTCAGCAACCAAGCAGACAAGCTGGTCCTGTTTTGCACTCAAATCATAACAGGACACATCAGCCACAGTCACTAAGTTGTTAACATCATCAAATCATGAGTCGAACTGGTAGTCTGTTGCCCAGTAGCCCAGCTTTTAGGAAGAAAGGACAGGGGAATGTGAGGAAACATTTTTGCCTTTGGTGTCAAATATTCTAACAAACAGCAGTTTCTTGGTTTCCAAACGAACCACTCCTATGAAACTAAGTTCAACCTAGCAACTGGACATTTCCTGCTAAAACTTCTCTGTCTCCCCCTCGTCTCCCTACTCTAACTGCCTTCCTCCCATTTTCTGTCTTTCTTTGATCTTCCTTTTTTTTACCCTTACACCCCTTTTCTTTCTTCCTCTCTACCTATTTTTTGTCCTTCCCACTCCACTCAGTGTGCAGTGACCCCCTCCTTTCTCTCTTCTCCCATCCCCCTCTCCTCTCCTCTCTCCATTTTCTCTGTCCAGTTGGGTGGAGCAGCGCAAGGGAAAGCAGATGTGTCAGTAATGGACTCCAGCAACCCAGAAGACAAATCTTCTCTCTCCGTCTTTCTCTCTCTCTCCCTTCAACTATTTTCTTCACATTCCTTCTATGACCAAACTTCCAGCTTAGCTCCACCCCTTGTAACCCATGTACACCCCTCACCCAAACACACACACACACACACACACACACACACACACACACACACACGCACACACACACACAGTCCACTCCCCCTCTTCCTCTCCTATGTGTTCATGCTTGAGTGAAGGAAAGTTAGACTCTTTTTTTGGGAGTTGAATTTTTCAAACTGGCATCAAGAGAGTTGTTAGCTCTTCATGATTCTCATTCATTAAATGCGACTTAGTGTTCAGTTTCTAGTGGCACCTTCCTTTCTTTGAAAAAGACAAAGGAGCTGGCCTGCACACCACCACTACCACACACATACACCATACACAGCCAAGCAACGATTAACTGTATGTTGGTGTCCTGTGATGCCCAACTTGCATGACATCGAGCAATGAAGTACTAATGATATGAAGAAATCAGCAATTCTAATGACTTGTTCAATCATTTATGAGTTAATTTATGAGTTACTGTGAGAAACCAAGTTCACTCATCTCCAGGTTCTAGATTTGTTCAAAATTAACAAATCGTTCAGAAATCACACATCGCCATTATGCTACTGTGTTCCAGTTGGGAAAGATTACAACAGCTCCGCCACACACTACAGCTTTCCAGGTCTGGAACTCTTTTCCTTTGTTTTCTATGATTTCTATTGTTTGTCTATGTCTTTGTTCAGGATTTGAAGATTTAAGATGAATAACCAGTTGTACATCATACGTAAGGTACAGTCAGTTCAAAGTATTTGGAGAGTGAATGCTTCACATCACCCTCATACACAGATGCTTATCTGCATTGCTCATATGGTCAAGATGTCTCAAAGGCACTGATCTAAACTTTCTATGATAATAGGAATATCTTATGTTAGTTTTATCTGTCCACCTTTGAAGCTGCCTAAGTGTCTGGCAACATAAATCCTGCACATCCCGACTGGTTCCTGCCAAACCCTATCATTAATTTACGACAAAACACTTCAATCTCCAAAAAAGTAAATTTTATCAGTGCATTAATACTGTTCTACGTGTATGGGACAAGTTCAGCCCTACATGTAGAACAGCTGTATCATAAAGCTGTATAATATATAATCATATAGTTTTTAAAGGAAATAACTATTCACCCACATGTCAAAAGATGTTTCCACTTTTGAAGCTTATTTTAATAATTTTTGCCCATGTCTGTTCAGAAGATGTCTACTGAGCTGTATTCTGCACGTGAGCCACATGGGGATAATACAAATCTTCACAGCACTGCAGTGGGGGGCAGCAAACCTCTCCACCGCTTCATTAGGGGGCAACCCAAGATAATTGGCGTGAGACACACACATACACCCATGCACACACCCATGCATCAGTTTTCAGGTCATTACACATTATTTGTTAAAATACTACATGAGCAATACTGTCCAGCATTATATAAATTATTATATTCTACTCTAATCAAGGGTCCCTTTTTAACCTGGGTAACAAATTTGATCCATTTTGGATCATAACCCATAGTTTAAAAGATAGTGATGTAAGTTGTTTTTGATTGTCTTTCATTAGATTGTTCTTCTGGTGTTGGGCTCATCTTTCTTCATTCTTTCCATCACCATGCTGGATGGCCATTCCACAAATGTATGGAAAAGCGTCTCACCTGGCTTCTGGCTGGGAGCAATGGTAACAAGGGCAGGGCAAGAAACTGATCACAGTGGCTTGTGGGTTCAGAATTTCACTAGTTTGCCAATTTCATTTCTAAACAGCCAAGTTTGAATTCAGAATAGAAATGACTCAAGTAAAATCAACAGGTTGATTGTAATTTCAACTCCTGGTGGGTCACTTCAAATGGATATAAAAGATATCAAACTGCAATCAAGTAGCAATTATAGTTATTGCTGTCCTGTTCACAAATGTCTTGTATCTGATTTGAGGGTAGGGGTGAGAACTCTGCATGCTCAATTGTAAATCTTTGCAGTGAGAGACTCCCAAATTTTGTCTTTAGCTTGCAAATATAATGTCATTCATTCCAGATATCCTTCAACCTTTGCTAGGTATACTGGGTATTACAAAATGTCATCAAATGTTCCCCCTCTTTAATAGTTTATGTACTTTTACAGGATGTGTTAAGACTAGGGAAATAGATAGATTTGATAGTGGATAGATTACATCTAAATGTTTATGTTTCAAAGAGCTGAGCTGAAGTGTGGCAAGCTTCTTCAAATCAAATCAAATTAAAGCAAATGTATTAAATGTACATCACAAAACACTTAACAGAAGAAACATTAAAACTTCTCCTTATCTCCTCTTGCAGTTCATCTCATGTGGAATTATATATATTTTGACAGAGCACAACCCAACCAAGAAAATGGTAAGTTCTACATTTTGAAGTAATGGAGATTGGGAACTACCAGGGGACTGTGACCAACAGGATTTTTTCATGTTAAATAAATGCTAAAAAATATCCACAGCTGTAAGCTTCTCCTCCATCTGTTTCTGTCTATCTCTAGGTAACCATATCCTTGGCTCTGAGTATTGTGGCATTGCTGGGGGCATTGTGGGGGGCTTTCCTTTGCATCCTTCCGAGCTTGTTGGAAAAACGGGGCTATGTTTATCATTACAACAACTCAGAGTTTATGGAGGATGAATGGTCAGCACATTATGAGGTAGGAGAGTGAATCGGGCTGTGCCTTGTTCATCATTATTATTATTGATATTCAGAATTGACATTGGTCCACTATTCCAAATTTGGTGCCAATTCCAAAAAAACACTTTTACTTTTTAAACAAATATCTGTGTCAAATGATATTTAATAATCTGTATTTTAAAGCTTTGTGAAAGCTTTTGATATCTTAAAAAGGTCAATGTCATTATCAAGATTCAGTATACAGTATTTGTCGACAAGCTTCTATATTTTTACAGATGATGTTATATGATGCTGGTATCAAACGAGATAGTCCACTTTTCAGGAATTGTGAAACAAATTCTCAGATTGACAAACATGCATTTTGGATCAGATTTATTTATGCTTGGGTCATAGAACCTATACAGCACATACAGCAGCATGTAAATATATGAAAATGTAAATTTCGTTGTCGCACTTGGTGCCCCAGAATAATTTGCAGCCAAGGACAATTGCATGTGTGTGTGTGTGCGTGTGTCTCCAGGTCATGATATTCATTCTGGAAGTAATCTTCGAGTTCTACATCATTGTGGGTGCAGCTATCATTATCGTGATGTCATCACTGGCCGGGGCTGCTCTGCGTTCCACCAAGAGTCAGGTAATGATATACATTTACACATACATACACATACATACAAACAGGAAACAAAATAAAGGAATTTCCCGAATTAAGCTGTGTCTGGGACCCTGTTTTTAGGCACTCCTTAAACCCTTTTGGCCTTGTTTAAAATGCTACCAACCCACTTTTGCACATTCCAGACAATGCTGAGAGCTGAGCAAGCTTTTTGCATTGGCAACAATTCACTTCTGGGCATAGCTTAGGACCACTCTCCTTAGAGGGCAGCATAACAGTCCTCTTCTCTTATGTCTTCTCGCTTTAGGCCCTTGTAGTGATGTCCACCATCCTAACTGAATGAAGAGCAGAAAACAAAGGTGTGAACTGTGAGGAGTGGAGCAGAGAGAAGAGAGAAGATATCTAGAGCAACCGATTCTCAATAGCATGTTGGGGTTGGAGTATACAATGCAATACAGATAATAGTACTAATACTCCCACTAACCTCCACCTCAGCGCTCTACCATCCTCCTCCTGCCACACTGGCACCCAAATAATAGACAGATAACAAGCAATGGGATTACAGTTATCTGACTGTAAGTGCACTTTTCTGGGCAAACTTGCAAGTTAGACGATAGATAGTGAGCTGTATGGATTGGTCTGTACATCTGAAAAGCATTTACTTTACTGTCATGAAATGAGGGTGGTTAGCTAAAATGCGTATAATATTGTTGAAACACCAGTTATCCATGTTAATATTTTTATGAATAAAACACAACTTGCAGTGAAATATGTTACCATGTTCTGATTAACGTTTACCATGGTCACCAAAATAAATACTGTCCTAGCACATATAAAAAAATAAAAAATAAATCATATACTAATACCTTTTAACGCACAAGTTCCTGTGTCTGTGTTCCTGTGTGAATATGGGTTGGGACAGGAATTGGTTTTAGACTGTGTAGAGTGGCATCTTCAGAAGCAGCATTGAAGTGGTGATGCAAAGCTTTGTAGGAGTTCCATACAGCCTTCATTGCTCTGAAGCTGCTGGTCTAACACTCTGAACTGAATAGGTTTTACAGGATAAATATTCTGTCCATGAATGGGGAGGTCAGATCCACCCCCAAGCAGTAGGGGGCGCAGCACGCTGCAAGGAATTACACCGCCATAGCTAAACAGGAAGTCATATTGGACCAAGGCTAGCAAGAAAACGGCGTATGCATGGTGAACAGCAAATTCATGCATGCATTTTCCTTCTGTTTGCAGGTAACAATGTTTATCCTTGTACAAGATTAATATGTAGGGTTAGGATAAAGTATGACAAGAAGGATGATGACATGTTTGAGTCCAAGAGTAACGTTTATTGCAAACTGATGCTCAGAGATCGTCAGAATACACAGGTGTTCATTAATTAGCTTCAAGATTCAATACTTGATTACCATATAAATGTCGGTATTGCTAGATATAGTTGTTAATATGTGTTAGACTTTACATTCTGGGATGTCTGGGATTTCTAGAATTAAGTGTAGATGGTAAGCGAGATGTGAAAGGAATACACTGTTGAGCCTTCTTGAGGTGTCGTGGGCCCAACTCAACGAAACATCAGTGAAGGAAGGTGCCCACTTGATAACCCGAATGACATGCCGCATACTACTGTTGGCTTGGGTAGGTAACTAACTGTGGAAGAAATTATGTCTTAATCACCGTGTCTTATGTCTTAATCACTATATCCCAACCTTTCTGAGTAATATGATTGTGTTGTATGAGGTGATCCTAACTGTTGCATTACTGTGAGCCCATACTGAAGGCCGACCCCATGAGAGATTCAAGAAACCTTTAACACAGTACATATTGTTCAGTCTAGGTTGTAAATACCCTTGTAGAAACTACCCCATCCTGTCTGTCTCCCTTTATAATCTGAGCACTCAGGAGAGATGTTATACAATGTTAATATACAATGATACAAGCATACACAGCACATTAATCATATTAAATGTAATTATCATGTCTCAGTCTATAAATTCACCTATCACCCAGATATCCAGTTTTTGCAAAATAAGTAAAGGGGGGGGGGGGGGAATGTGTAACAGTATTTTGCAAAAGAGGAAAATTACCAGGAATTGATAGCTGTGGTAGAAGAAAATAATGTATACACCATTTCAGTAGTTCTTATGTCAACCATTTTCTATCACTACCTCTTTGTATTGTACTCCACCACTTTGTATTACTACTGAACAAACTGCTAGTGGGGAACTACTGATAGTCATGTCGTTATCTAGCTGTCTAGCTGTATCAGCTGTTATTATTGACTTTGCAGTGACTTTGTGTTTTCTATGAAACCTCAACCCCAACTGCTCTTCCTTCAGAGTTATTGCCAAATAAATATACTCAAGTAAATCACAACTTGACTCTGAACTCTTAATCTTTAGTTAATGGTTTTATTCAACAATAGCAATGACATGTCAAATGTACTATGTGCTAATAAGTTGGGCTAATGAAATGTAGGAAATAAGAAAGCTTGTGGGGATACTTTGTGGGTTTTGTTGCATCCAAAGTGTCCAGCTGAATAAGGCATAGTTTGGGTTAGGGTTACGGTTTGGCCTGTCTCTAGTTGGGCCGCACCTCTGCATAGTTCTTGACCAGCTGAGAAATGCGGACAACTTTGATATTTGCCTCTACCCGATCATAGTCTGACCACAAATACTCTGAAGACAGCACCTTGGTTGGCTTGTTGTACAGCAGGTACCTGGAAGGATGGATGGATGGGTGGATTGACAGACAGAAAGAGACATAGAGTACCATACCTTAGTTGGCATGTTGTGCAGTGCGCCCTGATTCAAATAAAATCAAATGCATTTATTTTGTGCTGTAAAACTGAATTAACACCTATCTTCAATATACACCTGGCTGGTTGAAAAACTTTGTTTATTTTGCAGGCAATGAAACTCCTCAGGCACTGTAAATAAATGTATCATGCAGGCAATGTAGATTTCAAGGGGGTAATTACACACTGATAACACAGATGTATTATTGTATTGCAGCCATTGTTTGTATAGTGGCAAAAAAACTATAATAAATAAGTAAATGAAAAGATGTACTATACTTGTTGAGATGACTTTCCTCTTGCCACACTGCCTCTATGTTGTTCTTGGCATCCACCTCTGATTGTTCGTAACAGTACCTGAGGAGAGAGATGAAGTTAGAGTTGAAAGTTTATTTATTTATGAGCAACATTAGATAATTGAACATCAGGGAGCATTAGGAATTACAGAGGTGGTCGTTACTTTCTCACCATACCAAAAATGATGCATTCCCAGAAACTGGTGATCACAAATATTTTTATGCTGTTTTGTTTGTTGGTTGGTTTAGTCTCCATTTAGGGTCACAGTTAGGCATACAATAATAATAATTAAAATCTTTATTTAATCTAAATTTCCTATCAGTCAGGCATGATGAGAACGTCAATCAATCTAAAAGGTTACCCTGGTTGATAGTATCGAAGGCAGCACTAAGGTCAAGCAGCACTAATACTGAGCACTTGCCTGCATCAGCACTGATCAAGATATTGTTGACATAAACGATCTACTGGTCAATGCGGGGTCCCTGAATACCCTCTCTGACATCTCTTCCTCCCTTGATGTATTCTGAGGCCCTTAAGAGTTGTTATCTTTTCCCAGCCATAGGCACACGCCTGAAGCTTCATTCTCTCTATTATCTCCAGAGACACAGTTTGGCCTTTGCAGTTTTTAGTGGCACCCATGCCAGTTCCACAAACCTATTCCATGGCCATCACTAAGTAACTTGTGATTCTATGTTGGTGGATTTTTATAATGTTATGCATCTCACCATGGAAATATCATGTTAAATATTTGTTTTAAAGAAAGGGCAGCAATATGCCCTCTTTTGTACAACCTGGCCAAATGCTGTCTTTGAAAGGCTATTGAAAAACAGCCATGCAGCTTTTTGTGTGATTTACTGCTTTTAAAATCTAGAGTTTTTACCTGACCAGTCTGTACATGTCTTCAAGGTAGCCGCCCCAGACTGCAGCAGTGTAGTAGTAGTCCCCCTCACCAGCTGGGATGGTGGCCTGAGATTCCTTCCGACGCTCATAGGGAAAACTATCCCTGTTTGCGTTCTGAAAAAAATAATTAATAAATATATCTATCTGTCCCGGATATTTGCTGGTTATCCATACTACTGGGAATCCATAAAACATAACAGAGGAGAAATGCAATTTTAGGTTGCCTATATTATCAAAAATACATTTGAAGAAGATGCAAAAAGACTGGGAGTAAAACCTGGTAGAAGTTACGGTGGAGCACAGCTGTCAGACGGCTGAGAGACTCTGCACCAAAGCGGTTATAGAAAATACTGTCAATGTCCATCATGAAGAGATAGTCTGTCATATTACGTATCTGAGGAAAGAAAACAGCAGATAACATTCAGTAACTATTTCTTTGAATGTAGGCATAGTATTATGACTTACATTTTGGCCTATAGAAAGTTATAGAGGCTATTTTGAAATCCTCACAGAGGGTCATGGGTGAGTATCTTTTACTGTGCATTACAAGTAGTAATGCACATTCTGTACCTATGCTATATGTATCTGTAAAGTGAATATATAAGGTGTATAGTTTTTATAATGCTACTCGCACGCCACAACACTTTATGTACATATTTATGGACACCTGTAGACCTGTGATTATGAATACAATGCACATTTGCACATCATGTGTATTGCTGCAAATTCACATATCTGCTTCTTCAGTTTTCACATATCACCCCCATGTCATATATATATATATATATATATATATATATATATATATAGTAATTATGTTTACATAATGGTTTCACTATTTCATACATACTGATCTTTTACATACTGATTTATATATAAAACATATTCTAATATTATTATTGTAATCTATATTTGAGTAAGTAATCATGTCTGTTAATAACATCTGTATGTAGCCTGACAACTGTAACTAACTGCCTATACATCCAACCACTACAGTCTACTTAACACTTGTTTAAATTGTCCCCAGCATACGCTTCTGTTTGTTATTTTATTGCTTTGTTGTTTTTGTACTATTTATATTGCATTTATATTTTACTGTTTGTATTACTTCATATATTCTATTTGTGAGCTTACATTCTACTTATTCTTTTTTTCCTGCTGAATCCTATTACTTTTGCTGCTGCAACAACCTAACTTCCCCACAAAAATCAATAAAGTTTCTTAGCTTCTTATCTTAGCCACTCAAATCCTTTAGGTATGCTATTTTTTTCTTTTAACAAAATCAAAAGTCTACTGATCTGTATGTAGCGTGAGTTTTGTAACAGGCCCACTGTACCTGCTTGTCAATGGCGATAGTGGCCCATTTCATCCTGCCCAGGACCACATCCTGCCAACGCTTTGCACTAGGAAGCTTGATGACTGTGATATTCCTGCCTACAGCCAGTTCAATCTGATTGGTTAAAAATGAAATTAATTAAACAATGAATAAATAATAAGCAGAATTCATCTGGATTGTTAATAGAGTTTCAAGGTTGTCATAATTAGCGGTAAGGGAGCGGTAAGTGAAAACAAAAGCTAACAAGCTACCTTGGGAACTTCATCTTCATGGTCTGTAAACACATAGTATGTCACTTTAAAGTCAACAAAGAAATGCTTTTCCGCTGTTTCCAGGAAGCCTTTCAGGAAACGGGTGTACCTGAGAGGATTTAGAAAGAATCTCTTATCACTGGGTCTAGCATTTGTAAATCTGTTAGCATAGTCAGGCTTTGCTCATATCTACAGTGCTTAATGTTAAATGAAAAGAGACACTCCAAGGTTTTCATGATATCAAATATGTAATGCTGGTGAACAGGGAAATGTGGATAATATGGTTATGTAATGGCACTGTTATGAAATTGTCTCAGGTGTGAGTTATCAGTATTATTATAGAAATATAGACTATATATAGACTCGCTTTCTGATGAAATATTAGAATAAGCAGATAAAAAAATGTGTGTGTGTCCTTGACCATGGGATGGCACACAGTATGGCAAAACACTCACACAGAAGGATCCACATTGAGGTGTGTGTGTATGCATGTATGTGAATGTGTATGTACCGTACATGTATGTGTGTGTGTGATTGTGTGTGTACCTACTTGCCAATAGCAAACACCACTATCGCGATTCTAGCATCCATTTTCTTGTAGATTGCGTCTATAACCAGAGGATCAAAGGTTCCCTCCCACACCAGAGGGGCGTTCCAGTTGGTCACACAGCTCACATCAGTTCGACTATGGAGAACAGAAAAGCTGACATCAAGACCTGGGCTTCACTCACAATGGGCCTCATTCACAAAACGTTCCTTAAATTATTCGTAATTTTTTCAGGATCATCTTTGAAATCACTTCTTAAAACTTACTTTTGATAAAAATGGTGGCGTTACCCCAGTTTCTGTATGCCTTCCAACATATCCCAGTATTCATTAGTAAATGTTTTTTTTCTACACTTGATTGATCACCAGCTGACTATATCCACATGTTTTGATGATGCCCAAAACTATCAGAGTTTTCGCCTGCAATATTTGATACACTTAGTGGGGTCTTCGGCAAGGCAGTTGACCCTGACCCCCTCACAGCCCTCTTCGGAATTTCCTCTATGCCTGACACACCCACAGCCATACAACAAGTTATTGCATTCACCACTCTGCTTGCTAGGAGGCTTAGTCTCCTTAAATGGACATATCCCGCCCCACCTACACATAATAGATGGATTCATGAGATATTGCAGTGCATCAGGCTTGAGAGGATTAGGTTCTCCCTGAGAGGTTCCTTAAGGACCTTCCACAAAACCTGGCAACCCTTTTTACAACATATTGACACCCTGACTATCAATGAAGAAAACAACTAATAACTCAACTGAACCCAATTATTATTTTTTTTTTTTTTCTTCCCTTCTTTTCCCTCCCCTGTTCTAATTGTTTGTCATTGTTATTTTTCCCTCCTAATGTGGTATGTATGTGTTTGAGTGAGACTTGGGCAGATGGGCAGATGGGAGGGGGAGAAGGGCCGACCTCTGAGAGGCGGAAGGACCAAGAACTGGTGGGGTCGAGCTTGGGTAGAAGTACACAGAACACTGCCAATTCATTGCCAATTGTGTATGTATCATTTCTGTGCTTTTTATAGTCTTTGGCTTTTGTTCATTTTTATCCTTGTTGCCTTGTCTGTTTTTTAGTTTTTCTTCTTTTTACTTCCCTTTCTATTATTCAGCTATTTAATTTGTTCAGTCTTTTACTTCTCTTGAATGTGAAACACTTTGTATCTTCGTTTTGAAAAGGCCTATCTAATGCCTAAAGATAAAAGCAGCAAACAGCAAAGCATCAGAACTGATGGAGTTGGCTTTGTTTTTTAATGGACAGGTATAAATCATAGTAGTTATTAGTTATTTATTCAGAAATGTTGATTATTATAGATCATTTATTGAGTGAATATTGTTTTCTCCTCGCCTTTGTTTAAGGATACATCCTGATTACAGCAAGGAGATGAAGACTGTCAGCTGTACCAGCTTGTGCAAACCAGAAGAAGAAGAAGATTTGTTTATTGCATTACGGGTGCATGAATGCACTAACACACACATGCAAGGGGTAGTGACCGCCGAACACAACACACACATGCGGGGAGGGTGTCCGAATCCTTGTCCGAATCCTTGTCCCATCCTTGCCGTAATTCCTCCAGGGACAGTGGGCAGCCTTTTTTTTCCCACGGCCCGGGGATCAATTCCAGGTGTACATCCTTGTCGTGGTCAGGGACAGGACAGGAGAGCGTTTTTCTGCATGTTTTTAGATGGGGTTCTTTTTTATAGGAGGAGACCCGTGTGAGCATGGGGAGAACATACAAACTCCACATAGAAAGGCCCGGGAGATAACCCACCTGGGCACCCCAGAGTCAACAGTGCCCCAGGCGGGAATCAACCTTTTTTTTTTACATGTTGAAGTGCCTCTCTAATAAAAGTAATTTAACTATTTCAGAGGGTTTTTCATTAAAAAACACAAACAGAAAATAAATTACAATAGAAATATCAAGCATATACAAATTAAACATTAATTTTTAGTATGCCAGCCACTAATTTCAAATTTTAGTAAGATAGCTATTTTCACATTTTTGTGTCATGTTGACTGCTAGTCACCAAAATATTTCTGCCCTGCAGCGGTCTGCATTGGTATAATTGTAGGCATGTGCAAAAACAGTTTGTATCTTTGTCAGGGACCGGCATTGGTTCCTGGCAATGAGTTACTATAACCACAAATGTTGCATAATTACTATTAGTTTGTAGGCCCCTGTTTCAGTAGCCATAATTTACTCCCACAACACTCGTCAAAAATACCTATCATTAACATTAAGGTGTATCTGTTTGACACACAATACTACATTTTTGCATAACTTACCCCTGCACTGGATTTGGCTGAGTATACTTGAGTCTGAAACAAAGAGCATAGTTAGTCTACAAGCTTCTAAAATAATACATATGGACAGATTGACGGATAGCACAAAGATTAATTATATGTCCTTAACAAGTAACCTTCTGTTTAAATACAAACAGTGTAATAAATACAGTTACAGCATACAAATACCATCCATGGGTGCATCTTACAGTGAGTGGTAATTTATGGTAAATAACTGTAAAATTACTAAGACTTTCACCTAGTTGGCAGCTGAGTATTAGTGAAGGAGTTGAACTAATGTTATAGTTTGAGTCTGACAAGTAAAATCATTAGTCTTGTGACACACCCCTGATAAGAGTTTGTACACATACAAAGGTGTGTACCAACCTGTGTGTGCCCTGAGACAAAACATGATAGATGTGTGTGTGTGTGTATGTATACATGCCCACAAGTACTGTCTGCACACACACAGACCTGTCCACAGTTTTCATGGTCGAATGGTCGGTGGGTGGTATGAACGAATAATCGATTATTCTTATCCATCCCTAGACATTACGTAAGCTAACCTAGTAGACGTTATCATATAATGTTAACCAGCTGATTTCACTGATTAGCGATGTTTTGTTGGAATGAAAATACCAACTCTTGATTCTCCATGACGCATGAGTTTCCAATCTCTGAGATAGAGAATGACCTGATATTTGGGTAAAATTAACCTAGCAGTATAGTTCAACGCAATGTGTGTTCTGTCCTATAGTGTTCTAGCGATCCAGATGTGGATTGTTTTGTAACCCTTTTTAGAGAGTATTCTTTGTACAAATAGCCAAAGCATTGTATAACACCATATAGCTTTAATATACTGTCCTTGGATGGGTTTTTTTTTGTGTGCCTATGACCCATGCATCAATTAAGTAAAAAAAACACAGAAAGCAAATCCAAAAAACAGAAGTGTTGAAACTAAGGAAGTACTGAAAAGTGGAGTCATACCCTTGTGGCATAAGCAGATCACCGATACTCCAGCCATGTTTGGAGTCCTTTTGGATGTCTTTATGTGTCAACCTTGGCTCAGCACCAGTCTGTTTGCAAAAGCTTCAAGGGGACACATAAGAAAACTGTGAATGAGCACATAACATTTTATTTGATTAGGCAACATGGCAATAGGGCCGGCACGATGGCTCAGCAGTTATTACAGCAAAAACAACCCGGGTTCAATCCCCGGGCCTGGCCCTTGGAGATTTCATCTACTCCCTGTGTTTGTGGGGGTTTCCTCTGGGTGCTCTGGTTTCCTCCCACATCCCAAGAAATGCAAATCAGGTAGATTAGAGACTCTAAATTGCCCATAGGTATAAAGTGAGTGTTAGTGGTTGTAGGCTCGTACATATTTATATATATATATATATATATATATGTAACCATATGCAAAATGCAATTAAATTATTTTTTTACAGTAGTAGCAGACTTTGATATGTCAGGACTTATGTGAAATTATGGAATGATTTAATGTGTGGACATGTGGAACCCCTTGGAACCATCTTGTTGATATAATCTTATTGAAAGTAAAACATTCTAAGGTGGTTGCAGTTCCTCTGTGCTCTACATTATTGTGTACATGAAACGTCTTCCCTCAGAATATCACGATATTAAAGAGTAATTCCGGTATTTTTAAACCTCGGCTCTATATGTACAAATACAGCAGGTTTAAAAATATCGGAATTACCCTTTAATGCAGAAAGAGAGCAGGCCTTACCTAAATGATGGGAATTCATTCACAGAAGTGTAGACATAGATGCTCCTAAACAGACAGGTCAAAATATATATAATTAAGACACAATATCCATGTTCATAAAATTGCATTTCATTGATAACATGTTATTTTTCTCATTGTGATCTCTGCACCAATGTTTGTAATAGTAGAATCTCTTCAATGAAATAAATTAGCTTTTAAAAAAGCGGTTGGTCATATAGTCGCTATAGAAAGTGATCAGCTGAAACATCCAATAAGCTTCCCGGCCGTGAGCATTCTTTGCATTTATTCAATTCTTAGCCCAAGATTTTTCAGACTGCTTATCGGGGTGCTCTCCTAATACTTGGATTTAGAATATGCCTGAGCCATTCTTTACGCTCGTACAGCATATTTTATGGGGAAATAGTGAAAACTTGGTCCACCCTGTCCTTTCATCCTGCAACTATTGCAATTAGGCACCAGTTAAGCACCAAGATGTGAATGTAAAAAAATCCCACAAGAAAAAACGTTTGTCACAAATGTTAGCACGCTCATATCCGCCCTCATGGTCGTTCCCCACTGAGAAGCAGACCTAGGTAGACACCAACACCACCAGCTGGGTGTGAGTGTGGCAGTGAGGCGCAGTGAATACTGGGTATTGTGTGTAGCCTGTTTTCTTCTCTTTTATTTTATTTTTTTTTTCTCTCAATGCAGCACCATTGAATTCATCAAACAGCAAAAAGCCCCCACTCCCTGGGAGCAGGTAGGCTAATTCGTTACATTGGCATATAAAGGGTGTATTTGTGTCAACCATTTCATGGGAGGATTCATTCAGCTGGTCATGTTGCTTTGTTTGCCCATTTGCATTCCCATAAAATGTGTTTACCAAAATCCTAAATGCAATAAACGAGAGAAAATCTTACCCAATGACAGTGACAATAAAAGCCAAGAATATGAAGAGATAATTCCTGGAGCCCAACATCCTGACACTCTTCAGTACGACGACTAACAGTAAAGATAAAATCACAGAAAAGGGTAACCATGTAGCAGAGCAGGTGGGAGGGACAGAGGCGTGTTCCATCCCACTACACAAAGTGAAGGACCATATATATTTTACTTTATCATCAAATCATGTATTTGAATGATTTGTTTCTATCCATCATGGTAACATTAATATAATTGATACAACATGAATTATAACATGATGTAACAAGCTCAGTTTCAGGGTTCGCTGGCATAGTGTGGACGGAAGGACTGTGTAAGATGGAGAAGAATTAAACAAGTAAGATGTAAGAACAATGTAAGAAGAATTCTCCTACCCCCCACAGTTGTATTTCTATGTGGGAGGTAGGAGGAGGAGGATCTGTAGGTTTTTGTCACCAACCTAACCAGCTTGGCTGGTATAGCCTGTTTTCTTCAGCAGCAGGTTTCCATCCCACCAAACAAAGTGAAGTGTAGTATTCACTTCACTTTGTTTAGTGCTTACCCTTCCTCTTAGCACTACTTATCTGTCTCATTTGTTTAAATAAACTATTGCACTTTTACCTTAGCACTGGTTATGCTCTTAGATGCTTGTTTAGGAAGGAAATGCACTTTCTGGTGACTAGTAGTTCAGAATGCACTTATTGTAAGTCGCTTTGGATAAAAGCGTCTGCTAAATGACTATTGTAAATGACTAATGTTTGGAGTGTCTGATCATTGCCTTTTTTTTTTTTTTTTTTTTTTAAACATGTTGAAGTGCCTCTCTAATAAAAGCAACTATTTCAGAGGGGTTTTCATTACAAACACAAACAGAAAATAAATTACAATAGAAATACCAAGCATATACAAATTAAACAGTGAGATCCTGAGGAGGGAGCAGTGTTCCCTCTCAGCAGGTTTTCGATTTGAGGTAGCAAGGTGTAGTGTGAAGTGAAGCGAACAATCTCTACATCTCATCTCACTAAGGGCTTCACAGTGCCCAACATGTGAAACAGTAAATGGTTAGTACACAACATCCCCCAGCCTCGGACCAACAGAGGACAAGGAAAAACTCCCAAAAAAAATTTTAGGGAAAAATTGGAAAAAACCTTGGGAGGGGCTACTCAGAGAGGGATCCCCCTACCAGGACGGTTGGGTGTGCAATAGATGCTGAGTTTGGACAAGCAGCGTATACAGAGTGCATAAAAGTTTATTATGGTGGGACATCCAGATCTGATGTGGGACATCACAATATGCTGCGAACAGCAGCTCAGTCAGCGTCATCATAGGACTAGGGGACCACGCAGGCGTCAACACTGCTGAGCTGCAGCCTGGAACAGATAGGAGACACACCCATACACACTCACACACACACAGACAAACATGAACAGCTTCAGTGGACAGAAGCAAGTTGACCAGGAGAATAGGACATGTAGGCAGGATGCTATCCATCAGCAGGAACCTGAGCTAGGATGCGCAACCTGGTCTAGCTTTACTCTGAGAAGAGACTAAGCCACTGTAATGTAATGAAGGACCATGTTTATTTTACTTTATCATCAATCTCTGGTGAATGACAGCATTGAATATACCCACAATATATAGATTGGTCCCCAGCTTAACCAGCATCTATAGTCAGAGTATAACCGGTGTAGGGTGCACTGTGTTCAGACTTTCTACAGTGGCTAGGCATGAGTTAGTCCCCTTGTATTTTATAAACGCTTTCTTATTTTATCTCCGCGTCTTGGACAGTGACATGGGACCACTGTCGTGTTTATCATTACATTTGACATACCTACCTGCCTGCAGCCTGACTAGACTAAACCAAAAGATCTTTTTGAATTGTATATTGTTACCTGGACGAGTAGTTAACTACCGACCTTCTGACTGGTTGTTGTTTGCGTTCAATGAGACCCCTGTTGATATGGTTCAAATTCAAATAAAAATCACATAAAAATGGCAAATCAGTGACAATATTCTGTCAATGACAATACTGTGACATTCTGTCACTTGCTCCAAGACGTAAACATGGAACTCAAACACCGGTCAAGTAGCCAATCAAAACTCTGTCTTCATTGGCCGTGGGGCAAAAAGTAGTGGTCAGTTCAGTAGTATTGTCGGAAGATGTTTTTATTAGAAACTGCATTAAATAGCGTAAAAAAACCCCCACCAATCAACGTATCATGATCGGACATTTACAAATAATTTAAAAACCGGACATTCCGGTCTAAAACCGGGTGTCTGGGAACCCCAGTCTCCACCAACCTAAACATCTTGGCTGGTCTAGGCTGTTTTATTCAGCAGTGATGGATTTCTTTTTAAATATACAATGCAGAATTATTTTCAAAGATTTCATCAAACAGCAAAAAAGGTTGCAATAGACCAATATAGAGCATAAATGTTTGCAGGAGAGAGAGAGAAAGAATTGTAGCAAAATTTCGTGGACCGGGTTTGTTTTGCTGCCACCACCCTTGATCAGCTGGCAGGCCCGGCAACAGAGGTTGTACACACCACACACGCACCACAGAGATGGAAAATTAACGTCTTTATTTATATGGACAATAATTCACAAGACCGCCAGGGCATCAGAACAAGGATGATCTTTCATACAGTTATCCCTTCCGCCCTGGGACATAAGCTGACATGCAATATGCGCTATTCTAATTTAAGTCACACTAGGTGAAATAGACATGCACATGTGAGAAAAGATTTAAAGCCACTACAAACTCAACACAACAACCGACAAAAGGGGCTCAGCCCAGGTGATGACACACACTTCAATATTAATCGCAGCAACCCCCTCCCCATAGGTTAAGCAGACAACTGCGGTCTATCCCCTCCCGGACCCAGCGGTATTTTAAAAGAACACTAATAACCCACGCACACACACACACGACGAGATACCGACAATACAATCAACATAAACTATTTGGGTTAAAAACCATCACTTAACTGGCCCATGCGGTGCGGCCCTTCCCCCGGGGCCTAAGCAGGTACCACGGTCCTGACCGGGTTCTTTTGACGTGTTAGCCCACTGGGGGGATCCGTCGGGACAGTGGAATCAAGGGAGACCCCGGCAGCATACCGAGTGCTCCAGCGCTGTGGGGGAACAGTACAAATGCACTCCTAATACCCCAATTCTCTACCTCCTTCTAAAATCCCGCACAACCTCCCCCTCTCTAACTATCTTCTCCGCCGGCGGACCTAACCATCCGCGAACGGTCCCACCCCCCTTGAGTGCAAGCAGCTTCAGTTCTTAGCAGAAAGTTTGGTCTTGGCGTGGGCTACCAAGCCCCAGCAACCCACAGTTACCTGCTCCCCCAGCTCTCTTGCTCATCTCCCGGCTCTGTCTTTTATCTGTTCAGAGTCCCTGACAGAGTTAATGAGCACCCACAGGTGCGCACAATCAACCTGACTGCGTGCAGTGATTGGTTCATCACAGAATAAAAGAGAGGTTTACACAAGGTTTCCAAAACACTTCTAGTCAGGACAAAGCAAAACACAATCTCATGGCTGCTCTAGCCAGAAGTTTGAATACAGTTTTGAATGAAGCTCCAATGGTGGTATGAATAGTAACACTGGTTTACCCATGGTGCCTTGGGTGACTTTTGCTGAGTGTCACCACCCCATCTCCCCTTAGCTCCTTCTCTACTGTCAAACAATCAAATAAAGCAAAAACTACAATTACATTATTATCATGTCAATACAGGAAATCTGTTGAGCCACAACCTTAATGATAGGACAGCATTATTTTTTCTTTGTTCTCTCGTCTTTGTCTCAGATGGAAGAGGCAGGGTGCTTTTGAAGGTCTTCCCCCAGAGTACAGCGCTGGTGGACACGCATGTGCTCTGTGACACGGTACTGGCGGGAAAAGGTCATAGGGCAGCGGGGGCAGGGGTAGGGCCTTACACCAAGGTGGCTACGCATGTGTCTGTTCAGAGACCCTCGCTGACTGAAAGAACGATCACACAGAGAACACTGGTAGGGGTGGTGAACCGGGGTTGATGTAAAAGCTAGCACACTAGATGGCAGGCAGACTGACAGCGTAGATGGTATGGACACTGGTAAGGAAGATGATATGGAGGCCGACATATAGTCTGGTACACTAGGAGGCATGCAGGCTGGCAAGCTGGTAGTTAGGCCTGTCCCCTCAGCTTTGGCGACAGCTCCAGGGCTGGCACCCCCCTCCCCACCCCAAGCCCCAGCCTCATGTCTGACTTCAGCTGCTGCCACACTACCAAATCCAGCACCAATCCCTTGGTTCTTACCAACAGCCACAGACCTTCTTCCAACCCTTTCCTCTCCAACCGGAGATTTTGTCATAGCCTCATTCACTGTCCCAATTTCTTTCTCATCAACCCCGGCTACAAATTTAGCTTCATTACATTGCTCTTTATCATCATTCCTAGTCTTAACTGCATCATTTTCTCCCCCGCCCCTAAATGTAACCCCTTTCTCTCCCTCCTCACCTCTATGTGACAGTAGCAATTCAGCAGGCCTGGCACTAATAACGTGATAGCGAAGATGCCCACGGTATGAGTGGCCCACAAAGTTGTAAGTAGGGTCATAAGTGTTGCTGACCACAGGTGCTGTAAAAATTGCGTGTGGTTCTGTGATCTCAGTGTCTGAGATGTTCTCAAACACCAGAGATGGGTGGTGTTCAGGAGGTTCCTCGGCTCTTTCTGGTTGGTCAGAAGCAGAGAGACTGCCTGTGACATTATCAAAAGTTGATTCTGGTGTGGTGGAGACAGGCAGGCAGATGTCAGCACTGTCTTTTCTATCTGTCATAGCTGTATGTAGACAAGAGGCAATGTCTGTTCTGTGTGTCCCAGTTTTATCCAGGCTGGAGTGACTCTCTTTTGTATCGTTGTGCCAATGTAATGATCCATAATGAACAAGGTGGCCATTATAATCTGTCATTTCAGATAATCCATAGTCCATAAAATCATGTTCATCGTTCTGTATTCCAAAATGGCCTGTATTGCTGCCTTTGTATTGATCTGTATTGGGTTTGTAACATGTATTTGAATTGCTGTCATTGTAATCCCAACTCTGTATTCCAACATGGTCTTTGTTGTTGGTTTTGTAATCCCGACTCTGTGCTCCATAATGATTTATGTCTTTAACAGTACTACCAACACCAGTATTGTCTTTGCTGTTGTTGTGGTGTATTCCCTCTCCTGGACTTGCTGGCTGTGGGATGGTGGTCCTGATGATGCTGGTTGAGACATGGGATGCTGGATAGAGAGGTGGCAGGGTGAGCTCCTCTGCCAGTTGATGCATAGTTGCTCTATTACTGTGACATATGACAGGCACCGCGCCACAGCTAAGAGAAGATGGGGAGGAGGAAGAGGAGCTCTGGGTGGGAGACCCATAATCTCTATGATGATGACGGGATGGACAGACAGGAGGGAGGGAGATGGAGAGAGGAAGTAAGGGAGAGTCTTGATATTCCTCCTGAGTCCTCAGCTTGTGTCTGAGTGAGCACTTCTCCCTCTCATCTTCCTCTTCTCTGTTCCTTTGCACCTCCTCTGGTTTTTCGGTACCCGGTGAACAAAGTTGATCCCTCTTCTCTACTCTGCTCTTCCCATCCTCTTGCACTTCAGCAGTACAAGGTAAATAGGGGCTCTTGCTCTCCTCCACTGTCCTCACTAGAACCTCTTCTCTGCTCCCCTGCGCCTCCTCTAGATCTATAGTATTAGATGAATGGCACTGCTCCTTTTCCTCTTTGCTGCTTCTAAGCGCCTGCTGCCCTTCAGCAGCACTAGGCAAATGATGCAACCAATCCTGCTGCACTAGAGTGTTCACTTGTATGCAACTACAGGTATTTACCCTATTTACAGTGCTTACAGGTGTGCTACTACAGCAATTTACAGCATTTGCACTGTAACTACTACATGTATCTCTTTCTACATGTTTAATACAGGAATATTTATAGGCTGAATGCATCTGAGATTCTTCATATGTCTCTGCATGGGTTGAATATTGTTGATCCTCTTTCTCCAGAGAATTTCTACACAAACCCCTACCAGTATCTGCCTCAGGTTTTCTATGAGAATCAATACTGCATGATAATTGGTGATCCCAAGTCTTATTACAAGTGGTTACAGGTTTACTATGGGTATAGATATTCTCTGTATATAATTGTTTCTCAGTTCCACTGCAAGCATTTGTATTATCTGGATTCACCTCAATCCATTTCCAAGCCCTCAGAGCCCCCTGCAGTTCATCCATCTGCAGGTAGCAGGCAGCAGTGAGCAAACTGCAATACTGCTGCTGGCCAGCAGGGGTCGGTAGAGCGCCTGTGTAAATGTAGTCCAGTACAAGTGGCAGCACAGAGTCGGACAGACAGGGAGCCTGCACTTCCACAAGGGCGCCAGTAGAGGACAGTAGAGAAGCTAAGACTGGGCTGGAAGCTGCAAGGACACACCTGGAGGAGCAAGGATGTAATGGCGAATAAAACCATGATGCTCATGTGGCAAACAGCTACCATTATAGACAGACTATATAACATATCAGTTTGATACTACCTACTATGAAGTACACAATGAATTTACATCATAAAGATGTATGTCAGTATACATATTTGGGTAAACTCTATTGAGTCCAGGTAGATTTACCCTCCACTACATCCCTGGTAAGTGATTACAATTTAATGAACATGGATCAAGACCCAAAGCTGACAACTTGTGATTCTGATTCTATGTGAAAATGTGTCTACTTGTTTGCAAACTACAAACTCACACTGTGTTTGTGTGTGTGTGTGTGTGTGTGTGTGTGTGTGTGTATGTTTATGCCTCTGTGTGTGCATATGCAGAGATGGAAAACTCCAGTATTTGTGTGTATGGTAAAAGCTGTGTATCTTGCTCACCTGTGTGCGGGGTAGAGGTGAGCCGGGCTCTGTCTCTGTCTCACCACACAGTCACAGAACTGAGCTTGGCCTCTTTGGAGTTTCAGACTTGCCAATAGGGAGGCTGCGTGGCTACTAACTTCCTGAGTACATTGCATCACCTGCAGAGTACAGGACAGGCACTAGTAGTTATTACTGCTCAACGAAGGCACTATAATTTACTACAGCTTGCTCAATCCTTATTTCCTCAAGGAAAGCTAACTGAACACATTTTATCTTTTCAACTTCGCCAAACTGCACAGTAGAACCAGTTTTCCACTTTTTGCCACAGACAAGCGTAAAATTAGATTAGATAGATACATAGATATATACATACAGTAGATAAACAAGAAACACACCAATGTACAAGGACGTACCACGTATAACTCGGCTTACCAGCTTTTCATAACTACTTTGTATTTTCAGCACATCAATAAGTAAACTATTACTACATTTTTATGAGTTATCAATGAAAGTGTGACTCCCTTCAGCAAAATGTCAACACTGCTGCTTCAAGATATTCATCAGAACAACTCAGAGTTCTCTTACCTCCATGGTGCTTTGAGAGAGGTGCAACGAAAAGCTCCCCCTGTCCCGTGTGCGGTAAGAGGCTCCTATGTCCAAGAGTCCTACCAAGTCTTGTGTCCAGTTGAACTTTGAACAGAACCTCTCTGTAGGCTATATAGTCACTGTCTGGTGTCTACGTACACTGTGTCATTCGGAAAACAATCACACACTTTTCATATTGGGAGCATGGTGTGACGCGGTAGGACAGGTGCTTATAGGGAGTACCGGTGTCTGACGTCAGAATCTCCACGGCCTGTTGTGGAGGGAGATTGAGACCAGCCCACAGTACCAACAGGAGACCACAGATTTATAGTGGATAGAGCGGACATCCCCATTCAAATAAAAGATTGTGGAAATGTTGCTTTGAATTACTTATCTATGCACTGTAGTTTGTTGGATAAATCAAATATAAATCAAGTTCTCAGTATGAAAGGAATGAGTACAGGATTAGATTGGACAGAGCACTGCCATTCAAATTAATTACAATGTAATACTTACTTGATCCCCTTAGGGGATCCCTTTTTGTTTGTCGCCTCCAGGGAGGTCAGAGGTCAGCGTTAGCTACAGAGCAATGCCGCTGGAGCTGGTAGGGATTCAACATCTTGATAAATGCTTCAGCAGTGGGGGGGCTTGAAGACTGGTCCTCTGGGTTCAAGAATGGACTTCTGTTCAACCACTAGGCCATCCTGCAGGCCTAGCTGACACCATTAAATGATCATTTGAGTGGGCAAAACATTAGGGCGACCTACTCTTTCTATGAAACAGGCTTTATTGATTTCACCTATTAAATCCTCTTCAGTCATGAAGGAGAGATGGAGACGAAAGTGAGGATGTTAAAGAGGGTTTCTAGTCCTCTTCTAATTGTCTGGACATGGATTGTGCAGGATGGGATGCAACTCAACAGTAGGAAGGAATTCCTAATTAACAGTGATTGATGCTGTATATAAGACTCAGAAAGCGGATGTGTTACCACAGCGTCAAATAGCTGAACTATTCAGTGGTAGTTGTATTGTTTCAGAGTCTCAGACACTGAAACAATACTTATTTCCATGAAGCATTATTACAGTTACACACAAGCCATCTTAGATCTACTGAGGGAGTAAACTATCACACACCAAGACATTTCTATCTACTTTAATTCTATGAAGGGGAGCCTCTCCAGTTGCAGGGCCTTATGTCAGCCCCCCAGCTGACACTTTGTTGACAACTCCTTACTTAGCCATTTCTCCACCCTTCCCCACCATGTGCTTGTCACGTCTCTTAAACTACAGCCCTCTAGTGTTACAGCCACACCCCTTGCTCTGCACAGGGTAGTACTATATTTTCCCTGGCTACCACGCAATGGAAATACTACTGCCGCACACACCAGCACATAGACACCCATTTAGAAACACTGAACAGACAGATTGAAAAGGAATGAGTATTGTGGCACTAACTAAAAGAACTGTGGTCAATAAGAACTTGTGACTAACTATTACTTTCATGTATGATAACCATTCAGAAACACTGATAAGGCAAATTGAAAAGGAGCGACTTGTCATATTTATTAGTTATAGTATATTTCATCAGGGAGACTCCATTTGTAAGATCTTTATATTCCAATGCAATAGATATCAAATTATACTGAAACGGATTAAATAAATAGATTAAAAAGGATGAGGGCAATTGCATGCAAACTGGACTGCTTAATTCCAGAGTAGAAGAAGCTAGAATGGACCAATTTAGACAGGAATAGAATAGAATAGAATAGAACAGAATAGAATAAAATAGAATAGAATAGAATAGAATAGAATACTTTTGGCTGTCCAGAAATGTATGAATCTTACATTGCATATTACAGTGTTAGCATGTTTGTACATACTGTAATGTAATGTAATGTAGATCTTTTTCAAAGATTTTTCCAATCCAGTGGTTGAAATTACATGAAAGTTTGTGTACATGCTCTTGGACCATGTACTAGTCAAAATATGAAGTTTGATCGTGATTGGTGAATGTGGGCGTGGCATATGCCGTAATAACCATGTATTAACATATAGTAACAGCTTGTAGATCAGAGTGCCTTTGTAGTCTTGCCTGGGAAGGCATTTCAAATAAAGTTGAAACATCTACTAAAGTTCATGCAATTTGTCCAGAAGAAGGTGCTGTAGGGACATTTCAAAACTAAAAAGGTCATATCTCACACAACGTAAGATTGACATCAAACTTGGAAGCCAAATCCAGCTATCCTTGCTCTACAAATTTGCCTTGTGGATTACCCAAGTCCATCATACTGATTTAGTTTCAGTTGGTACATGTGGGGCTGACCTATGCAATAGTGGTATACAGCTCATATTGGGCCTAAAGATCATTAGGGCTTAAACGACAGAATTGTCACTTACAGCTATATTTACTGTTATTATTATTGAAGCAACTGAACCAAAAGCCTCACTGATGCCCACACACGCACACACACACACACACACACACACACACACAGAAACTGAGACTAGGTACGAGCTTCACTGTACCAAAAATGACACTGCTGTGTGCCAGGCAGCTGCATGGGAGACATAATATCCCCCCACTCCCACACACACACACAAACTTGACTGTAGTGACACTTCACACACAGAGAGAGGTTTCATGTGTTTGCATTTGCTGGGTGCCATAGCTCAGGTACTGTCCTAGCTGCCAGGGTTTCCCTTCGTACACATATGTAGTCTAGTTGCCAAAATGTTGACCCGGAAATGTTAACTACTCTAAACTTTTTTCACAGAAATGTGTTCTATATAGTTAGGAAAGCCAAATTAGCTTGGTTGCTACTTGTGAAATGTTGAGCATTTCTCAGAATTCAAGATGGCGGCCGCCGCTATCTTGGATGTTGGCCAATTTTCAACTTTTGATCTCGATGACCTAGAGGATTGTGTAATACCTCTTTTTAGAGGTTTTCGAGGGCAGGGAGTCCATTTCTGGGGTTATTTTTTGGATGAGGGGTCAAAGTCGAGGAAAGGGTGCTGGAGGTATGAAGGGCATTTCGACAAGCGCCGAGCAAGTGGCTGTGTGGGTCAACAGTTTTAGTGTGTGCTCCCACCTCGACATCGCCATGGAAGAAATGTACAGTGAAGCTGGGGATGAGGAGAAGCCACATGGTGGAGCAGATGGGGAGGAGAAGAACAAGCACAAGGAGGAAGGAGAGGAAAGAAGGAGACTGGATGAGGCCGATCGGAGGAAGATTGCAATGCAGCTGGAGAAGTACACTCACCCCCTCAACGAGCAGCATCCAGGTGTCTATAACATCTGCAACGGCCAAGTGGCACCCGACACAGTGAACGTTCAGGATGCACTGGCCATCGGGAGTGAGCAGAGCAAGCAGTTCTCCGCTTCGCTAAGCAGGGACTTCCACAAAACCATAAAGAAGAAGGTGAAATTAATGGAGACACTCAAGAAGGCAGTTATTGTCAAGGGGAAGGCCATCTACGATGTCGAGACGCTGTTCAGTCGGCTGTTGGTCTTGGGGCAGCAGCGCAGCGTGGATGTAGCTGACATCTTCCAGTTCGAGCTGAGTCCAGTCCCTACTGCCTTGATCGACGAGTACGGCTGCTTGAGGAAGGGCAACAAGGCCGTGCTCGTCAAGTGTCTTGGTGTCTCTGTCACGACTCCACCTGCTCCAGACGTGGTGCTGGTTGACGCCGGCCAGCTGCTGTACCACGTCGTCTGGCCAGTCGCTGGGACTGCAGGAGACCTGGCTGCAAGCTTCGGCGCTCGACTGGCCCACTATCCTCCTGGCTCCAAGAAAATCATCCTGTTCGATAGGTACGACCAAGAAGCTCCTAGCGCAAAGGACCACGAGCGGACGAGAAGAGGATTAGCCAAGGAAGTTCGGCTGACCCCAAACACCCCCCTTCCATGCCGAAATGTTATTCTTCACAATGCCACGAATAAGACTCTGCTCAACAACATCCTATGCGGCTACCCCCTTCCACACAACATTCAGCTCATCAACAAGCTGGACTGTGTCGTCACCCATGCTGAGGCAGACATCACCATCTGCAGCTACGTACATGCTGAAGGCAGTGGCGAACGGCACCCAGACCATCCGCATCCTCAGTGATGACACCGACATCTTCGTCCTCCTGGTGTACTGGACATCGAGGATGCGGGTCGTCGCCAAGATTCAAATGGAAAAGTGGAATGGTGATGTCCTGGACGTCAACGAAACTGTCAAGCAGTTAGGCCCCAGAAAGTGCAGCCAGCTTCTCGGTGTCCACGCGCTGTCGGGCTGCGATACGGTGTCGTACCCCTTTGGAAAAGGAAAGCAGTCTGCGCTCAAGCTCCTGGAGATAGACATACCAGGTCTCGATCAAGTGCTCGGACAGCCTGGGGCGACCCACACTCAGCTCAAGGTGACAGCAGACAGCTTCTTCTTACCCCTCTACGGACAGAAGAGCTGTATAACAATGAATGACGCACATGCTCGCTTCTACCGCAGCCGTAAGAAGCCTCCACCACTGAAGAAACTGCCGCCGACTGATGTCAATCTGCAGCTGCACGTGCTGCGAGCTCACCTTCAGATGCTACTGTGGAAGGCAGCGGACCAACGTGACCCACCTGAAGAAGCTCGAGATATTGCCAACTTCGGTTGGAGCATCGAAGGCTCCACTATCACACCGGCCGTCTCAACAGCACCAGTTGCTCCCCAAGCGCTCCTGGATGTAGTGAGCTGCAGCTGCAGCACAGAGGGCAAGGCATGCAGCGGTGCACGCTGCAGCTGCAACAGAGCAGGCCTTTCATGCACGGACTACTGCAAGTGTGAGGGAGGAGTTGCCTGTTGTAGTCCTTTCACCAGCAAGCAGATGGACATCGAAGACGATGAAGGGGAGTTTGGTGTAGATGATGATGATGATGAGGAGTTTGTGACCGCTGATGGCTGGTAATACTGTGCTCACTGTCATAATACTGTGCGTCAGAGGTCTCTGCTTCTGGCTTCATGTCTTATGAACAATGACAATACTGTAATGACCTGAGCGTTTGTTTCCGTGACTGTTTGGGTTGGTGAAGCAGTAGGAAGGGACGGACCCTGTTGGGTTTAGAAGGGACTGTTCATGTGTGTGTCTCTCTCTCCGTACGTGTGCACCCTGTGAGTTAGTTTCTGTTCATTGTGTTGTGCTGTTTGTTTGCACTGGTGAATAAACCGATAGATTCGAAGATTAGCTTTCACCTCTGGCTCATCTTTGACAACATTACAATACATTAAAGTTTCTTAGTTTGACCTTTGACCTTAATTTTGTCCTTGACTTTGACTCTGTATCAAAAAAATAACTCCAGAAATGGACTCCCCACCCTCGAAAACCCCTAAAAAGAGGTATTACACAACCCTCTAGGTCATCGAGATCAAAAGTTGAAAATTGGCCAACATCCAAGAGAGCGGCCGCCATCTTGAATTCTGAGAAATGCTCAACATTTCAGAAGTAGCAACCAAGCTAATTTGTCTTTCCTAACTATATAGAACACATTTCCATGAAAAAAGTTTAGAGTAGTTGACATTTCCGGGTCTCATATGGGACGTATAGGGCCGGCAACTAGACTAATGAGGCTAATTCAACATGAGCACGTCTGTCCACCAGATGAAGGACCCCACATACACACACTTGCATGCAACTTATTTTGTACACTTATCCTTGATACTCCAAACCTTTCATAAATTGTTGTCATTTGCAAATGTGTAAAAGTGGGAAATATTTGGATGGTTGATAGACTGAACTGTACTGTACTGTACTGGGCCATACATTGTATAACATATGGTGTACAAAATATGACATAAATAGTATTAATTGCACATAACAAAGTCTTCTTCAGAGAATAGTTTTCCTGTATATCTCAGTGGGGAGAGCACGGCATAAATACTGCTGGGGTTAAGAGCCCCACTCCCACTGAAGACGTCCATGCTAAAAATGAATACACACTTGGTACTTTAGAAGAAGAAGAAGAAAAAGAAGAAGAAGAAGAAGAAGAAGCAGAAGCAGAAGAAGAAGAAGAAGCAGAAGAAGAAAAATAAATTAAGTAATAAATTAATTATATGAAGAAATTATATCAAGTTTAAACATCTACATCTAAAAACAATTACAAATAACAAAATACTGTCCTGCATGCACACACACACACACACATACACACACACGCACACTTTACCACGGTGACACTTGACACACAGAGTGAGGCTATGTGTGTTTCCATTTGCTGGGTGCTTGGTGTCATAGCTCACGTACTGTTATTCCTAAATGTACCATCACTATGTGTCCACTATAATGGCACACACACACACACACACACAGGTCATGGCAGCATCAGAGAGTTACTGACTGCTATTCTTAGGTCCATGGCATCACACTGTACACACCCACACCTGCTTTCACACACTCTCTCACACATGTACACACACAGATGTGCGCACACACACTGTTGAATAAATTCAGAGGTTGACAAAGAGTCTTCGAGTCATGAATTACTTGAGTATATTTATTGAAGCTGAGCTCAGGATCGATATACACACACAGGGTAGGGTATGCAGATCTCTGCCAGAGAACTATCTGAACAGTGATTATAAAGGGAGATAGACGGGGGTGGGGGGGGGGTTCTGAACATCTACAAGGTTATTTACAACCTAGACTGAACAATATGTACTGTGTTAAAGGTTTCTTGAGTCTCTCATGGGGTCGGCCTTCAGTATGGGCTCACACAAGCAATACATTCATGTAGACAGATCGCACATAAGTACCTCATTCATATAGATACACCTCACATGATAATGCAGCAGTTAGGATCACCTCACACTAGAACTAGAGATGTGTAAAACACAATCATATTAATCAGAAAGGTTAATATACAGTGATTAAGACAATTTCTTCCACACACACACACAGGGCAGAAATAACACTGCAATGTCACTTAAAGTAACATCATGATGACACAGAGACTGGCAGGTCAGAGGGTCATGACCCTGCTGCTGAGAGAAATGCAACATCCTTTGTTGTTTTCAAACCAAGGCTCTCCAAACAAGACAGACAAACCCCCAAATAAACCAGCAATGGGACAGGAGTAAAACTCAAATGAGACCAGATTCTAATCTGGCATTTAATCTGTTACATCACAGTAAACACTACAAAACAGCATAGTATAATTAAGAGTATAAAGTGCGTCATCATCAATAGCAGTTGTCAAAAGCAAAAGCATATACCCACCCACATATACACGTATTACTCCTGCATTCACCATCATTCCTCCCTTTAGCATCAGTAGGTGTTGGTCATTACAATAATTGTTTAAGTATCCACACAAACATTGAATACGCCTCTACAAGGTGCTTCTTTGTGCAGTGCCACTCTTCAATAGCATTTTAGGAAACAGTATAAACAATAGACAACATACAGAGTATGGTCAAAATAAAGGAGACACAGCATAAAGACAGTGAGTGTAGGGCAGCAGCAGTCTTAAGGTTAGAGAAACCAACCATTCAGATTCCATCGAGTCACATCCTGTCATTTATTGTGTTTGAAGGATTTGGATATACAAGGTATACAAAATACCTCAGAGAGGACAGGGAGGTCGTTGAAAAAGTTTAGAGAAATGGACTTGTGACCAGACCAGGTGGGAAGATCTGGATGAGGAAAGTGAGTGAGTAGCGCTCTTCGCTTGCTTGACAACCATTAGTTTCAAAGCTGGTTACTTTCCTTCACTTTCCTTCACCAGGTTTTCCCAGCTGGTCCGGTCACAAGGCCACTTCTCTAACCTTTAGGCTAAGATGCCCCACCCTGTCTGAGGCATTTTGATCATAGCCTGTATATCCATACCCTTCAAGCACAATAAATGGCAGGATGTGACTAGATGGCATGTGAGTGAGTGATGATGCCTTCATTCTATTAAAGGAAGACAAGAGTTTGCTTTAGGTATGGGCTGACAGCGCCTTACGGTAGCATGAACATCTACTACATCTCTACCGTGGTAGATGCCCATTACAGAGCCAGTGCGGCAGGTTTTGTCACTTCTATAATCTCTGGTGACTGTAACAGTGAATGGGATGTAAGTATTTCTCGTCTTCCCTGTTATTTCTACCAAACAGTAGTGGTTGGGTGGGACTTGCACATTGACGGTGATGGCATGATCAATGGTTTCTGTGACTGAGTTACCGTTGGTAATAGTTGTTTCAGCTGAGAGATCCAATCCAGTGTTAGCCTCGTCAATGAATGGCACCTTTGCGGTAAAGGAGGAAGAAAAGGTGAGAGAAGCCACCGCTGACCTCCCAAGTGCTTTGTTTTTGTATGCTTTTCTGAAGATGGGCAGTCAGCTGTACAGATTTGCAATTGAAGCTTTCAACTACATTTTGTGCTTTAACGGAGGGGGGCTCAACCACACTGGTACTTTCATTCGCATTGTACCTTACATCAAAGAGTTTCTGATCATGTATATCCATGCTCAGTGTCAAGATGTCAAATCCATGTGACATTGTGTATTTATAAGAGCTACCTCCATAGGGTAAATAGAATTCATCCTCAAAAATATATCCAAGGCCATACACATTTCTACCAGCAATCATATCAGAATTAGTTTTGACAGTTTCATGAAGATTAGAAGCATACGATTTCCACTCCAAGATCTCAAAATTATCATTATTCACCAAAACATAGAAGTCACAGACTTTTTTCTCCTGGGAATTACAGGAACTCTGACAACAATTGGACACAGAGGGATTGTAATAACCAATGGACCATCTACAGTCGGTGTCAGCTGTACAGATGTGGTCAATACGGCCAGTGTAAGGGATGTGAAAGCCCACAGCCCAGTTTGGAAGTGAACCAGACCATTTGACCCACTTGAGGAATGGAGTTATCTCAACCAGGAGCAGCTCAGAGCTTCTCCTGAACCTTGACATCTGCTGAGGTTGACCTGTGGAGGACAGAGAGACAGAGATAATCTAATGTTCATCTGAAGCCAAGGTGTTTTTTCTCCCAGAAGCACCCCAAACTGCTTATTCACGAGTGAGAGTAAGAATGATCATGAGTTTGGTGCCTTGGCTACAGTAATGTAGGCATTGTATCAGACCGTGGTGGTAAAGAGTGAGGTGAAAGCTCTCGATTTATTGCATGATCTTCATCCCAACCCTCACTTATGAGCTCTGGGTAGTGACCGAAAGAATGAGATCACCGATACCAGCAGCCAATATTTCTCCACTGGGTGTCTGGCCTCACTCTTCGTGATAGGGTGAGAAGCTCAGTGATCTTGGAGGACCTGGGCATATAGCCGCTGCTTCTACACATTGAGAGGAGCCAGTTGAGGTGGTTTGGGCACATGGGAGGAGACCCCAGGCTAGACACAGTACATGCTGGAGGGACTACATCTCCCAGCCTGACTGGGGGAGCCCTTGGGGTTCCCCCAGGAAGAGCTGGAGGAAGTTGCTGGGGACATCTGGGCTGCTCTACTTGCCCTGTTGCCACTGTGACCCTGACCTGGGTAAGTAGCTAGAACATGGATGGATGGACATCTGCTGTAGTCATTGCTTAGTACACAGCACCATACAGTGTGTAAATTACTATTTGCTATACAAAAATACCAATTTTGTGAGAAAAGTGGGGATGGCAGTTGTTGGTGGAAAATATTCAAAGGTTTATTTGTCTAAAGATCCAGCAATCTGACAAGAAAATAGCAAAGATCAGGTCAATGATAGGCCTACTGATACCGAGTGTCTTTGGATTTAGCAACTGCCTGAGTGCAATAATAGAAACAAAGTACAGGTGTCTGGAATCTGAAGATTTCCATTCCATTCATAAGATTTTATTCTTATTTCTAGCTTCATCCCACTGCATGAGCTCTGAAATCTAAGTGGTCCCATGATATACCTTCAATTATGTATATAATTAGACCAGTGATGTTCTTGTCAGACATTTCTTAGAAATCTTTGTAAAGTACTCTTAATTTGTTGAAGATACAAAAAAGTTTGCATTGCATACATTGCAGCCTTGGACCCTCACAGAGGAGAGGACAAGGAAAAACTGGAAAAAATTGGAAGAAACCTCAGGAAGGCCTCACCTTTCACTGTAGACGCAAGTCTTCGATTAACTCTTTCTGTCAGATGCTTTTTGGAAATCTTTAAAAAGCGATCCTCACAGACAGAACACTGCAGCAGCAAGGCACAGGCCACTGACCACAGCCACATCTATAGGATACAACAGCAGACAAAATGTACACATTTTTCATGTAAATTATTTTTTGAATATCACTCTAGGAGAAGAGACTTACCAGCTGAGGCCAAGTAATGTAATAAACGCAATTGGAATAAATCACTTAAACCACTCACCATTGCAAACTGGTTACCAGTGAATGCCTGTTTTCATTAGGAGTTTCACTGCTATGGGTATTATGTAGTAGCACAACAGTTGGATTTGTGTTTTTGTTTTTGAAGGACAAATATTTGACTGTAAATTTGCTGGGAAAGGGGCTTGGCTTTTCACCTTGGTGAAATGAAATGCACCAATTGTTTGTATGTGTACAGATGTTATTTATTTCTGTGTGGTATACCTGATCTGTTGTGTAAGGTGGTCAAAGATCAGTTTCAGAGGTTGGCGACCATCACAGGTTGACTGTGTGGTCCTAATCAGTCTAAACAAACTGAACATATTCCCCAGGGCCAGAGGAATAAAAGAATAAGCAGGTACATTATACACAAAATCAATGAATACCATCTAGTATACATATTATCAAAATTAGGCAAAGGATAGTATTTCTACCAGAGAACTGAGTTTAACTGCCCTCTTTATATGCACTGTATTAGTCAAACATGAATGTCGAGTGAATACCTGTAACATGTTTTTTATACGAATTATCTAGGTCTATCTAACACATATTTTTAACTAACTTGAGACAATGTCCCGTCCTCATAGACTGAGCAAGGATGAAATGTCATTCCTGAAAGTGTCCCAGTAACCCATTCCTATACTGCCAGAGAGCGTATTTATTGATGCTTGTATGGTGCAGTGGTATGTTGTGCCTCATGTGTGTCGGGTTGACTGCAATTGTTAATCTAGGTGTAAGCAGACATTTTCCTCAAGAACAGTCGATTGGTAATGTTAAAGAGAGGGACAGTATCGTCTGGCTGAAGATCCTTTATTACACCTATAGCACACATGGAAGTGGTACAAACAACAGAGTAGAGTTGTAGTGGTGTGCCGAGCAGTGGAAAAATCATATGGTCAGAGCAGTCAAGAGATTCAAGATTCAAGAAGTTTATTTGTCACATACACACACGAGGTGTGCAGTGAAATGCAAAAGTGGCAATGCTCAGCAGGAATGTGCAAAGGGCAAAATAACAGGTTCACACTATTTACAATAAAAAAAAAACACAATATTTACAATGTCAGTATACAGTCATCATTCACCCTGTTCTCAAGAAGATTCAAGAACATGTGTGGCGCACACCTAAGGTTTACAGATCCAAGTGCTGGTTTCCCACAATGCACGAGGGGTCACTGAATGGTTTGATGAGCATGGAAACAATGTGAACCATATCCCACGGCCATCGCCGTCAGCAGATCTTAACCTACTCGAGCACTTATTGCAGATTCTGGATGCACATTTTTAGGCAAGACTATATCATCTTCACTTGAGCAACATGACAGAGGTGGGCTTTGTGGTGTCTTTAGACTTGTCTTGTCTTTAGATCTGTACACATGCCGAACCTCTTCCCTTTCTAACCTCACCAAATCAGTCAGTTGATCTTTGTTGCTTCCGGCTTCAGTGAGGCAATATTTTCTTGTCTACACTTCTTCAACTTCTTTAAAATCTTCTTTGAGATATCAGTACTTTGTTTTCCATTCATTAGTTTGTTTTGTTTTCAAAGTGCAGCCCAGCGGTGAATTGGATGACAGGGAATAAACTCCCAGGTGGAGTAGGTGAGAGGACAAGGAGAGCTACAACAGGTGTGATAGTTGGGAAGAGGTGAGGCAATAGACTGGGTGGTTCCCAGTGCACCTCACTTGACTACTGAGTTACATCACTGCAGCAGTGGACAGCAGGCAACAGAAGAAGCTATGAAGTCTGACGTTGTCAGACATAAACAACAAAGTTCATAGTTTGAAAGACTTACTGATGATTTTATCCAGTTTTCATTCATTTAATAATTAATTTTATTCCACACAGTGATGGACTCAAAGTAACAGTGTATGATAGAAAATTAACCAAGTAAAATCATATTTTACTGCACTTCTAAATGCATGACAATGGCTTTACATTGACAGTCTGAAAAACCTTTCAAAGTATTACTCTTCCATAGACTGTGAAGAACTCCTCCTCAGGTCTGCAGAACATTACCACCTTAAAAGTCTGTGTGACCAATTAATGAATACAAAAAATGTATTTGACCAGTTCATTTGATGACAATGGCTCCTTAAATGTGTCAGATTGACTCATTGGTGCAATTTTAAATATGTTCAAACATTTTCTTAATAACGGCATCACCTTAAATCTGCAACCTTAAAAGTATATCTAATCAGTTCATTGGTACTGTTTAAATAGGTATCAAATTAAAATTTCACCTTACAAGTATACCCAACAATCGAATGCAAAAGCAGGTCTATCATGACCAGTGTTGCAGGTTTAAAATACAAGGAAATTAAACTACTTCTGACACAATCTGAAAATAGGTAGGTTTTGCCTGGACATTTAACCCTTAGAGTGACTAAGTTACAGACAGCCAAGAGTATAAAAACACATCAATCATTAATGTGCATGTTTATTTTGCACCTTTCAAATGGTTATTCGTGAATGATTGATTTGAGGAAGAGGTTTGACTGCTGAATAACCTCTGTGACAGCTCTCAGATTGAGTCAGAGAACAGGTCTTGGGACCAATCACAAGCCTCATCATGGGAGGAGTGACAGTTAGACCCATTCAGACTTTGGTCATCAACTGATGAGCAAACTGGGTTAACTCCATCTGTCTGCTGTCCTTTCCGAACATAACCACTACAGTTATCGAGCTGTCCTCTCCGCCTGGACTTTACAGGCAGTTGCATTTTAGTTGTAGTCTGAGGAACCATTATTTTATTGTCCTGATAGTCACACACACTCACATCACAGATACTTGTGTCAGGCATGTGGTTTGTTCTATCTGTTGATCCTCTATTTAGAGCCCTTCCTCTCTGAAGCCTCAGATGCTTGTGGGCCAGTAGACGGTGTTTAGGCTCGTCCAGCTTCCTGGACCTTCTCTTGGGTGTAGTACTGTACACCAGGTTTTGTTCTGCACACTGGTGTAGCTGGTTAGCACTGAAACTGTTCAATTTACAAAGTGAAGAGGTGATTTTGTCTGGCTTATCACTGTCCAATCCAGGCCTATTGAAATTAAAAACATTAGAATCCCTCCTGTCAGTTTTCAACCTATATTCACCTAATATATAGGTCCTATGTGTGGAAGTGGGTAACTCTGCAACAGCAGCTTCCTTCACCATGGGAGTAGACTGAGAGGGCGGGATGAAGTCAAGAAACTGTGAATAATCACACTGCATCGTGTCAATAGCGGCATTTTCAATGCTATTCAGATCTTGTGTGCCTGGTGGCTGCAAATTGTCACAATTGTCAATGCCTGTATTGCTATTTAGACCTTGTTTGTCTGGTATGAATGAATGTCTATTTCTGTGTGTGCCGGGCATCATTCTGCCAATTTCTGCATGCATGTTGAGCGTCAGTGTGTTCGTACTGATCACTGAGCTATTGAATAGGTCTGCTGAGCAATCATAAACATCCTCTCCATCACACAATCCAAGCTGCTCTTCTTCATCCTCCCATTTTTTGAAAGCTACAGAACCACCCTCCTCATCCTCCCACTTACACTCATGGGAACAAACAACGCTGGCTTGACCATAACTTATTGCAGCTGTATTTGTGATATCCAGCAATATCCTCCTGTGTGAGTAAGCGTCTATCAATTGGGTGTCACTTTGACAAAGTGAGACAGACTCATTTGACGAGTTCTTGTCTTGTGATTGTTCAACTAATGTGTTGCTTGAAGTTGTTTCTTTCTGATTTTTTGCAATGAAATTTGGCTCTGTTTCAAGTCTGTCCAACACCCCGTTTTCATCACACAAAACTGCTGCTAGACTCTCAGAGAATGGCAAATCCTCCCAAGCCACAGAACTCGACAAAGATGTTTTGGTCTGCTCTGCATTCTGCTCTCTGTCAGAAAACCCCTTCACCCTGGAGCTGAGTGGTAGAGTCCCACAGTGGCCTGGCTGGCAAGGACTGGACCAAGCGTGCAGGCTGGGGGTGTTTCCATCAGCCTTGTCTGGGGAGCTGGTGAATGACTGACCATTGCAAGAGTTGCTCTCATATAATGATAGAAGGGGTGGTAGTGCTGCCTCCTCTGTGACTTCATGTCTCTCCCAGCAGCCTCTCTGCCACACAGGTGCATGATGTGGTGGTCTTTCGTAGTGTATCTGTCTGCTGTTCTCATCTCCAATGTCCTCAGTACTGCAGCCTTCTTCCTGCTCTGCCGATGAAGTAACCAGTCCTAGTGACTGTTGCCAGGGTGGGGTGGGACTAAGGGTGCAGTCATGGTGCAGAGGAGTCAGGGAGGCAGGGAGTGTCGTGTTATTGAAGCTGCTGGCAGGAGAATGATGGGGAATCAGCAGTAGTGTTGTTGCTGGGGGTTTGGTTTTGCTGGGATCAGTGGATCCCAACAGATTTTCTGCAGCCTTTTGGAGAAGGATCCGGTAGTAACTGATCACAGTGCAGCCTCCCAGGGCTGTAGCTTTGGGGAGGATGATCTGACTGGCGATGAACTGGTCTGTGTCTTTACTGGAACCAATCAGGACAGGCCCTCCTAACACAGGGCCATTTTCTCTACCAGTTACCTATGGAAGACAGACAAAACCAAGACCGGTTGAGACTATACAGTATGTGCATGAAAGTTGAATGAAATAAATCCTGGAGCTGTTGTTTAAAGACTCATGATATATTGTCCTTGGCTGGGTGTAATTCATGTTCAATTGAATCAGTTGGATAAATCAAACACGTCTCCAGTGGCGGCCGGTGATTGGCTGACTAAGTGGGGCGGGTCATGACAGACATGGAGATCATAGAGTAACATTGTAGCCGACTCGAGTGCACAAACAACAGGGCTTTGGTCTTTTAACTGCTACAGTTGTAGTGCTATTTTTTTTAGTGCCGGAGCGCAGTCAATCAAATATGACTCATCACGTCTCTGTGCTCTCTTGTGCCATCTACTGACCATGACTACAATGTTCGTTTGAATGGGGTTAAATGAGAATGGCCAGGGTGTTCTGCCCAGTACCCCAAATGCTATCATAGACCTCAAGCTAAAGTGCAGTCCTTCCAACAACCGCTAGGTGGCAATGCATGTCAATGTAGTGTGTGAGGGACGTACGACTCGGCGGCCCAGAGCAACAGAGACGGTAATGAAGTCCGCAAACCAACCAAAGCCAATTATTCAACATACATGTATTGACTAGAACACATTTATATGAATTATAAATACAATCTATGAAATGTGTTGAGATAAAAAAAATATATATATATTTATAATTATTTTTTTTCTCCATCCAATCAAGTGGGGCGCCGCCCCTAGCGTCCCTATGGACGAGCCGCCACTGCACATCTCCATTACCACTACCCATTTTTAGCCTGGTATCAGCCCATTTCAGAAACCAGTATCAGTATGTGTATGTGATTATCAGTATCACATACATCTTAACCCATTAATCCCCTTGTATAAACCGTCTCTATTGTACCTTTATCCCAAAGATCAAATGTCTGCCAATGAAACAGTCTTCTACAGCCTTGACCAGCAATGTGGATCTGGTTGGCGCGTCAACTGGCTCATCCAAGTCCTCCACCAAACTATAACATCACAGACACAACAAAAACCCATAGATTACTTTTCACCAAACTGGCAAACATAGGAGACGTGGGAGAAAGACTTAAGTGTTCAGCTCTAATGTAGGACAGAGGTTTTCTGCACCTGATAGTATTCTGTACAGGTAATTTTAACAAAAAAATAACAGTAAATAACTAATAACTAATAACTAACTGACGCATATTGCTTTCACACTCACAACCCAATAATATCATGGTATGCATACCCAGGTCCACCCCATGCAGGAGTACACAGGGGCTGTCACCTTACAACATCATCAAAAGCAGACTTGTTTACATTCAATTCATTCATTCATTCATTTCAACCCTGATTTTGATCAGGCTTGTTTTCGCAGGGTTAGCTTACACAAGTTGACCATTTCACACCGATAGGTGACCTGCATATTTAGCAGGTCACAAGTCGGGTGTAAAAGCAGTAATAATTTCAGCTGTTCCCAATCCCCCATCTGCTGTACGTGCTCAGTGCTTTACATCTGTCTATCTGAAACTTGCTTATAGAAATGTGTCAATTATTTCATGAATAACTTTCTTCATTCTTCATTTCTACTTTCAACTGCAGTGTTAAAAATAAATCTTTGCTGGAAAGAAATAAAAGCAAAAGGATTATGGTTGTCAGTTGTTGATTACCCTACAAACAAAACAGTGTTGAAAGTCCCTGATTCAAATGATCCTCTATTTATATACATATATGACCAAGATGTTTAAAGGCATTGTTAAAATTGTATTTTATTTTAGTGATTCAATTTAAAGATATCGCATTTTCAAAAACCCACCCTTTCTCCACGCAGTTTAAGACCAGCTCCAGTAAACACATAGCAACTGGTCCTGATTGACTCCCCTAACTAAAGAATTACTGAAATCTGTACAGTTTGCAGCATTTTAACAGGAAAGCCTCCACTCAGTTTCACCTCATTTGTTTTAGAGGAGCTGGTGTTGTCGGCCAATCAGGATCCAATATGGAACTGTTCTGCCTGTGAAAACTTCAAGAATCAAAGTGTCAAGAATAACATGGGACCTTTAAATTCAATGTAAGTATTAAATTCAAACTAAATAATAACAAGTGCTATGTTCAGGCTTAACAATGCTAATAATGCATAGCAGACTGATAAAATTTGAAAAACAAAATAATTGATTCTTCATTCATTTGGATCTACAGAATAATCAACCACAAGGATTTGGAGTTGCTTATAAATTCATCTTCCCGATTTACCTTTGTAAACCACTTGCATGAATGCCAAAGAACAGGTCCAGACAGGTTCCAAATACTGTCACTCCAAATATGTGGCTGTCCCGGGCCACCCTCAGAGACAGACGATACCTGTAGTCAACCTCTTCTCTCAGATAGCGGTAGCCACACTTGGAGCATCTGCATCTGTGAAAGGTCGGAGAGAGAGTGAAGATAGCAGGAGATGACTGTGAGTGTGTGTGTGTGTGTTGATCACTTCAAATTTTAGCCTTTATATGAACTAGAATTAATTGACTGACAGATAGAAATACAGCTTTCATTCATTCATTAGATGTTAGTAGGTTGGCCATGACAACCTTATCATCCCAACTGGCAAATGTTACATTTTCTGAAGAAAATTTGTGTGCTTGCTTCAGCTTAAAAATGTTTCTGGAGTCTCTGGTCTGTGGACATTGTGAAAGCCAGGGTCACATTTGACAGCCACCAGAGGGAGACAGAGAATGTCAAATGCCTGCCATTGTCAAAGCGAAAGTGAAACTTTTCTTTTCATAATATATTCCTATGGGGCCAAAAAATTGCAAATAAAATTCAATAGCAGAAAAAGTAAAAGTGTAATCAAAAATTTGAATGGTGGATGATGATTCCAGACTATGCTGAATCTTTCAAAGTTTGATTGGCGTTGATAGCTTAAATGGTGTGAAAGTTGTTGAACTCTGAAGTTCGGGGCCAAAAAATAATAATACTAATATTAATAACTAGAAAAGGTTACATTTTCTGTAGAAAATGTGTGTGCTTGCTTCAGCTCATGAATGTTTCTGGAGTGACCTTGGTTCATTGACATATTAGTATTCTTGTCATGTGGAGACCTGACAGCATCCACATGTATTTTAATTAACATCTGTAGGCAATAGTGATGGGAAGACCGACTCTTTTAACTAACTCGATTCTTTCGAGCCGTCCGATATAAGTGCATCGATTCTGAATCGATTCATTATGATTCACCAACAAAAACATACCATCCCATGTGAGGTTTGAACCTACAATCCTCAGCATGAGAGTCTGCTGCTCTACTAACTGAGCTATACTAGTAACAGAATCACATGAGCGCCACCCCTTTCAAACCAGATGTGTAACCAACTGTAAAACACCAACTAAACTACAGGTTAATGATAATAATAATATTTATAGTATTTACACAGAGTATTGCTATTGATTTCATTTTATTTCGTGTGCTCTTGACTTTCTTTTTCTAATAGAGACAGTTTTGTTGACCAATGTTAAATGGCTTATAGTTTACCCAATTACCAGTTAATTTATTAAACAACATCTTAAACAACAAAAACTGTTGTCAATGTGTGCAGAATAGATCGCTACATTATTACATTGGCCTTTTTCACAATCTAATATGGCTCCTTGATCCGGCAGGTACGCGGAAGTAGTCTCTCTCGTTCATCAGACGTGAACCGCTCGGACATCTCGGACATCTGCTCTCTCGGTTTGCGAGATGTCCGATTGAGTCCGAGAAGTCCGATATTCATCTGCTCGTCATCTGCTCTCGGTTCGCGAGATGTCCGATTGAGTCCGAGAAGTCCGATATTCATCTGCTCTCTCGTTCATCTGCTCTCTCGACTCGTTCGCGAGCCGCTCAGTCTCTCTCGTTCATCTGCCCTCTCGTTGCGAGCCGCACAGTCGGATCAGCGGTTCTCGTCCGATGAACGAGAGAGACTACTTCCGCTTACCCGCCGGATCAAGGAGCCATATTGGATTATGAAAAAGGCCAATGTAATAATGTAGTGATCTATTACATTCTATATACATTGACAACAGTTTTTGTAATGTTTAAGATGTTGTTTGATAAATTAACTGGTGATTTTTAAAATAAAAATTTTTTTTTCTGGCGCTGCTATAACCGCTGCTGAATCAATTCAGTCGCGTGTGCGAGTCGAATCAGCTCACTCACTTAACTGATTCGGTTCTTTTGAACGATCGGCCATCACTAGTAGGCAATAGAAAGAGCTAGGCTCGCTTGTTCAGGACAGATTAATCGCCACGGCTGTCTTGTAAAACGACGAGACAATGACGTATTGGATGGAGAATTTGGTGTGTCACCATTACCACACTGGCCAATATACTGATTTCTTGGACTGAAATGGTTCTAAAGAAATAAAATAACAGAAATGGAATTAGTGAGGGTGTAGCAGTCCATAAACACCAAGGAGCCTTGTCCACGGCCACATAACAAGCAACACCCAGTGATGGGAAATGGTATTATGGATGTATAATATCAACCCACAATTTCTCCGTTTCAAACAGAATCATAATTAGTTTGTATTTACCTCGTTGTGTCATGCTGTTGTTGTACGTCTATCCTTGAGAAACAGCCTTTACAGCACGGATAAAACACACAGGAGTCTTGTAGAGACAACACGGCACAATCCACCAGAGCCCGTCTAACAGGCATCTAGTCTGCCAGATGGACTTGTTTGCATTTGAAGCACGGCACCCAAGGTTTGAATCCAACTGTAATGTTTAGCTAGCTAGCCAGCCACATTACAGCTAGCTGGCTAACCTTAGTTACCGCGAATCCTCACAAACTTGATGCTAGTTTGATATTAATTAGCACGGCAGCGACTTCAATCATAAAACTCAATAATCAAAAAACATAATTTACAAAGATATTATCAAGGTTGGTTCAAAGTAACAAAAAGTTACACAACTTCTTGCTGATCAGGAATCAAAACACCCGCGGCGCCCAGGTGTTTCACAAAAACAGTCCGATGTAGTAAATATTCTCTCAACAGCGGTTCCTAGATGCCCTTTCCATGATGGAGAAAATCTTTGGAGGCAAGGGAGACGTCTGTATGGATTTACCTTGTAACTTGTAACAACATTAAGGCATGAGAATGTTAACCCATCTTGTGTGCACATAATTATTTTCTTATTTTTTTGTGGTCTGAATTCTATGCAAAGTAGCCTACAGTCAATGTTACAATTACATTCAAGGCAATTATCTAAAAGTATAAAATTCAAACAATAGAGAATTCTAGTGTGCATAAGCATCCCCCTCATTTGCTTAATTTGGGCTAAATAGTTATACTGGCAGGAATTTGTTAAACATTTATATTATTTATCCCAAATTATGTATCATCTGTAATGAGTATTATAACCAGATAATATAAATCTAAAATATAAATATAGTATAAGTATACAGTGCCACAGGTTAGTTTGTTCAGCTATAAAATATAATAGACCCCAGCATATTTCCCCAAGACAAACATCACAAAGCAAAATGAAAAAAACAGCACATTCTATAAAAAAAATAATGTTTGCATGACTTCAGCAGCTTGTAAGGAATAAGAATAAGAAATAATCACTCTAGAAATTGTTTTGTGTTTGTTTTCTTTATTCAATAAAAGAAATGACAATCTCAATTCCTCTTTTGGATCTTTCCCTTTATTTCATTGGTTTCATGGCACACACACAAAGCAAGGCGATCCTGAGATATGGCTACATTTGGTAATTTGTCGAGCAGTCATATATAATAAACACTGTTGATTTGATATTTCACAGAAGATGGTGTCGCAAAGCATTCAGTTGCTGTCTACTTATATAAGTGTTTCTTAAACTATAGATTGGACCCCAACAACTTCCCCAATGGATCTATGATAACAGTCTTAAAATTCAGATTATTCATAGCAAATAAATCAAAGGAAATTCTGGTGGGCAGGGTTGGGGAATAGCAGATTACATACAAGGCTACAGTTACAGATGATGTTTGCGATTGGATGTCTCTGAAACACAGCTTTGGCCATATGGGTGCATCTACACTTGATACTCTAATATAAACTGTAGCTGAAATGAATCACTGTTTGGGTTTAATGCTCTCAGTTCAACTCCCTTGTGTCCAGATTTCCCCAGATTTCTGACTGCACTCGTGTGAAATCAGAACACAATGTGAGCCTGAACAAACAAGGGATGCGGACTCACTGGATTACAATGAGAGTAACGCCCGACTTTGGGGCTGTCAGTTGCCAGTTCATCCATCCTGGCGTGATGAGGTTATAAAAACATCACTGAATAACATGTGTAACTGCAGCCTTACAGATCCTCTGTCTTCTATCATAGACGATAAGGAGTATCTAATAACTGGACATGTGGGGTTGATCTACCACAGAGGGGCTCTGGTCAGCACACCCCTCCAGCTGTGAGATTCTGCCACCTGCAACACAGCAGCACAATCAGGACCCACCAGTACACTGTGTTACTGTCAGTAGGCAAAATGACAGACACACTGAAAAATAATGACAGGAAACACAAACACGGCAGTGCCTTTATTTTACTGGTATTGCCTTTGGAAGCAACATTGAAACACATTTTTGAGGTTGTTGCAGCAAAATATACTTTAGACATTTTTTTCTGAAAAAAAAAAAGTCAAGGCAACACAAAAGGTTGTATTGTATTGATTGACAAAAATCAGAAGTGATGTTGGCAAATGCTCTGCATAGATAAGATTGTACATAAGTAAGAATGCAGTTATGTAGTTGGCATTTACGTTAGACATAAAGTATATTTGTACCCTGATTCACAAGTGAGAAACTTTTGATTCATATTTCTGAGCAGAAGGACTCACCTGCATCCTCTTGTGAAGGAACCTCAGCTTCTGGTTGAGAGACTCGATCTCCTGAGAGAGGACAGAGATGTCACAGTCACGCATGTTAATGCCAGGTATAAACTGGGCCTGGGTGCGTCTTTATGCGTCTTGGGTGATCCGATCAATGCCAGGTGTGAACTGACGTACTTAGAGCTGTCCACTTGTGATCGGATCACCCAAGACGCATGTTAATGCCAGGTATAAACAGGGCCACAGAGACAGACAGGACAGTAGAGTTGTATAGGGCTCACAGGTCCATCATAATAGGAGGTATACCAGAGTTTCACATGCTGTTTATCAAGAGCAAGTAGAGAGCTAGGAAAGCATGGTTTAGCTTCTGATGAAAGAGAGGGCTCACCGCGGTTATCAGTGTGTTTATTACAACGTAGAAGACCTTGAGGAACTTTCAGATACCTGGTTCAGTTTTTCATTATGTCTGAGTTTGATCTGAGGCAGGAGGTCCTCTAGTCTCTGAATCTGAAAGGAAAGAAGAGGGTATCATGGACTGACAATGTTTCCTTGCTAGGATTATTTTGAATAACAATAATAAACATGTTTTTATATTTCACCATTCAAAACAGAATTATTATTTTTTATTTTTTTTATTTTTGGCCCTTGTTTGCTTTGGAGACTATGTTCAACAGGGAAACACATCTGTTATTTTTACTTTTGCTGTTTTTTATTGTAGTTACTGTACGTATAGGGTTACTGTATTAATGCTACATGGTTCCTGTGTCGTACCTTCCTGTCAATCGTCTGCAGCCTGGTTTTCATGCTCTTGTTGATCACAGTCATGGCGATGGTCCTGGGCTTGGGACGCACTGGGAACAGAACAATCACAACCATGATGGACGGACCATGATAACTTTATAATAATACATTGTGAATTAGTATTAGTAGAAATTATAAAAAAGAGGGTGTGGCTAATGAGTGATTCAGACACTGGACCCAGGAAAGAGAATAGAGAATAACACACACACATTACAAGCACTGTCTCTTATCACATTTAACATCTCTGCAGTATCTACAGTGTATAATTAAGCAATTATTAATAAATAGGATCAAATGCAACTATCAACTATGCCAGGTGCTCTTAAACATTTTCAGCCTGGGACAAATTCAGCCTTGAGTCTGACTCATAAAAACATGTTTAGGAACCAAGAAGAAACGGGTATGTAATCCAAACCAGGCTTTATGTCATAATCTTCAGTGAGTGTTTGCATAGAAATCATGCTCAGTTGTTAGAGGAAAGAAGTGCTTTTATCTAAATCTCCTTAGTGTTAGTGCCACCCTCTACCTGTTGATACAGGTAGAGGTGGACCCAAATACAGGACCCAAATTCCGACTCATTAAAATAGTGTTGTGTAATGTGAAACACTGTCAAAGAGAATATCAGTTGAATCCACTCTTACCATGCTGGAAGATCTTGGCTACCTCAAGCACATATGGCCTATGATGAAAAATACATGTCACACATTTTCATCAATGCTTAAATGTGGTATACACTGAGTGTATGGAACAGCCAAGACCACATCAGGTCAGTTCAAAACAAGCCAAGTCCAGTCCTAGTCGTGTCCAAGTCAAGACCAAGAACAAAAGGAAGTTGAGTCAAAGTCAAGACTGAGCCAAAATCAAATACAATTTTATACATCACACACATAATGTTGGTTATAACGCTACTCTGCAGTTATTTTTAGCATACAATACCACATTTACCATGAAGAACAATAGAGAGAGTGTGCATCTTCTAATTTTCTTAGAATTCTTTGAGATTATCTGCAATGGTCTTGGACAGAAACGCAAGACCTGAAATACACAAATATCTAAAACCAAGGAATTACAGTCGAGTCCAAGACAAGTGTAAGATTTTCAAGATAGTCTTGAGGTCAACATTGAACATGTAATGATAGGCATTGCTGTGAGGTGGGCGAAACCTACATATGCTTGCTGTTAGCAGGGAGAGAGCTGTTCAGGGGGATCAAACAGCCACGGTGGTTCCTTATCTGGAAATGGACAGGCAATACCAGATGGTATCCAGTGATCCAGCTCAGTGTTTTTCAAGTGTTCTTTTATTTAACTCATCTGGTAGTCTTCATAGTATTCAGCCTACTTTATGTTGTATCAGCATGGATATGGTTTGATATCAAACACTGCAAAATAATGTGGGGACGCATTTAATCTTTCACCTAGCTTAAAGTGACCCAGCTTTAAAATACAAAAATAGACCCAGGGAACAATTTTAGAAGAGGAAAACAATAACCATTTACCAGATAAATGATGGTCATTTTGTGCTGCATATCATTCTCTGTGCTTTATCTTCTTGAATAAAACACATTTTCATACCGATACTATTGCTGAGTATACCATGATTCTTTCTATTATTATTTTATCTAACAAAGGTTTTTGCCATGCTTGAGGTGAACAGTGTTCCAGCTTTGGTTGGACAATAAGGTTGTTTTATATTCTATTCTATTAAACTGCTATAGGCTACAGACATTCAGAGATAGGCCTACATATTAAGCATAAAAGGTAAATGAGTTGCACCTTGAATGTGACATCTGTAGGGTTCAGCCCAAAAGCACTGGTGACGATCTGAAAGAAGAGAGAAAACTACTTAAACTACTGATAATCTAGTCAAGATTATGGGCCAGAATATATAGTTTGTCCACATAGGTTATAATATTCCTTCATACCTGCTTGACCGTGGTAGTATCTGCCCCTGGAGGAATGGGCACTTCCCGTAGCGTCACCACTCTGTCATCTGCAACAGATGTACCTTTAGGTACCTTTACGGTACTTTCTAGGCTACCTGTTCTCTCTGTCCTGGTCTCTGGACTCTGCAAGTAGAGTAAATCTCTCTCTCTCTCTCTCTTTCTTTCTCTCACACATGAGAGAGCCAATAAGCAGAAGCAGACAGGAATCAGCCTCTTGCAGCAGTAATCCCACTCAACAGTCAAATGCAGCTGTTCCTATCCTTTGACCATTTAGGAAGTTAAAACTATTAACTGCCAACTATGTTAACGTCTCCATCTATCCACTTGGTAAACGTAGAGGTAAAGTAGTATGAAAATGTTAATTTATATTTTTGAATTTTGAGTGGTCTGAGTAAACAGAATTCTTGAATGATCAATCTTGTCGTTGCTATGGGCACACACACGCACAACTGTATATCAGCGGCTGGAAATGATTTCTCAATCATCGTATAGTCGAAAAACATACAGAAATGTACAAACCGTTTTTGTCAAGCCTCCGTATCGCGATCCAGGCGTTTGATAAACGTTGTGATTTATCAAAACAAATACTAGACATTTTTTTATCATCCGCGCAGCTCCAATGAACTGCCAGAGGAGTGCCGACGTCAGCTACTTCCGGCCTGGTACTTTCAAAATAAGTGTTTATGAGCGTGCACTGGTGAACAGCTCGTAGACACCGATTAGAATAGAAGTCTGCCACGCTCATAAATGGGCAGTAGCGCAATATCAGCGCTGAAACCTCGACGAGATAATTACTTTAATGTTCTTGAATGCTTGCTGTTGTTGGGTCATGCAATTTAACTGCGCCAGTGTCATTGTAATACACTACTAGTCTCATTCATTGAAATATGCCCAGTGGCAATCACTACTGTTTAATGTGCAGACAGGAAGACAGACCTTTATTGCTTTTACTAACTGAGCCCACTAACTTCACATTTCAGAGTATATTTGAGCCGATTCTAAATTGCTGTTAGGATGTAATTTCGTCAGTCCTCATTTTAGCCACTTCTATCATGCTTCCTCATGCATGTGCATCTCCCGTCATTTTACTAGTAGTACTTTCCGACCACCTGGGCCCTATTCGCTCTTCTTAGAAGAGTTGTCCAATTTCATTTCGGACTTAGTGACCTGAGCTGATAACATTCTCATCATCGGTGATTTTAACATTCACCTAAATAATCCCGCTGATCCTCTCAGTAAGGCCGTCCTAGATACTTGCAACCTCACTCAATTTGTTAATCAACCAACCCACCATGGCGGCAACACCCTTGACCTGGTTTTGGCCCATGGCATTCCTGTATCTGCTTTGGTGGTCTCCTCTTATGTACCTGCCCTATCTGATCATATCTAATTAAATTTGAGATAGAATTGATCTGCCCACGCCAAAAGTGTGAAGATACATATATCAGCCGTCGTATTAATGCTACCACGGCCTCGTTACTATCTGAAATTTTTTTCTCGCACCACTCTGGTCATGTTGGCTCACTCGACAATTTCACCAATGAACTAAACGCTACCCTTACCAACACGCTTGATTCAATCGCCCCGTTAGTCATTAGAAAACACCATGCTAGGAAATTTACTAACGACACTCGTGCACTTAAACAAGTCTGTAGAAAACTAGAGCGCAAATGGCGATTGACCAAACTTGAAGTCTTCCAGCTTTCCTGGAATGATAGCTTGCTAAATTATAAACGCGCACTCTCGTCAGCCAAAATTGCACACTTCTCTAGGTTAATCAGTGCAAATAAAAACAACCCAAAGTTTCTATTTGATACTGTTGCTAAGCTAACATGGAACCCCTCCCCCTCTGATAGCTCTCTGTTTTCTCCAAATGATTTCATGTCCGTTTTTACTCAGAAAATCACGCTGATTAGAGATGAGATCACTAGTATGCTCTCCATTGGTGGTGCCTTCTCACCCCTGAAAAGTCCACTTGGTGTTTCCTGGGCTGAATGTCTTTTCTCACAGTTTGATTCAGTTTCCTTAGACACATAGGTCGACATCATTCACAAATTCGGCATTAACTTCCACTGTTACGCCGATGACACCCAAATTTACATACCCGTCAAACCAACCGATAACACCCAATTTCAATAACTAGAGGCCTGCCTATCAGAGGTCAAATGTTGGATGTCGCTAAACTTCTTATTTCTTAATGGCAACAAAACTGAGATCCTGATTGTAGGACCATAGACATTTGTTTGAGAATAGTACTTTTTTCATAGTTGTGTAATCTCCCAGAGCCCATACGTTAAAAACCTTGGGGTAAAATTCGATCCTACCCTCTCATTCGAGTTGCATATTAAGGAGACCACTAAATCTTCGTAATATTGCCAAGATTCGACCCATGCTAACAGAGGCAGACGCAGAAATTTTAGTACATGCCTTTGTATCATCGAGAATCGACTATTGCAATGTCCTTTTTTCGGGCTTACCATTTTTTGTTACGCTTGTTATAAAGAAAAGGTCTATAATACATTGAAACAACAATAAACTAAGATAATACGACGGTTATCATAATTTTTAAATCTTTATTAATGAAGAAAATACTACATTTGTGGTTTCCTTTTGTTGCTTGTGCAGCACTCGCCACCATCTTGCCGACGATTGCCGGAGATTTCTCATAACACCCGGTTTTGAGTGTGCCTCTGAAAAACCTCCATTTGGAGGGCCATGTAGCCCTAGCACTTCGCCCTACCCCTCTATCCCAACAAGAATCAGGACACCCTACCCCTACACGTGAACGCACAAAACAGAGGGGTAGGGCTAAGTGGTTGGGGCATGGGGTGTATTGGGATTGGGCCTTAGTTCAACAGCACTGCATAGCCACCAAGTCATAACTAGCCAAAAGTGACTGAAGATGCTGCATGCACATGCGCACACACACTGCCAAACTCATCAATGCCTAAGAGACTGTATTAGTTTCAACAGTTAACAAAACAAACAATATAGTTTATAGCTGTGTCTTGTATCTACCAGAGGAGTATGTTCACACCTCCTTGTAATAAAGTCAGATAATGACAGGTCAAACCACAGTGGCTTTGCTCCAATTAGAGGTGTTGATAAACACATGATGCAACCATGGATTGTACCCTTTACACAACATGTGGGTCGTGCCAAGTTGGGGCAGATAGCTCAAATTTACCTGTATGTAAAAGATAAAGTCCACTATTTCCTGAACTGATAATGTAAACGGAATATACTTGTGGCAAAGTATTTAAAACATACAATCAATAAGTTGATATTTTCTGCTTAGGGTCAGTGCCATCAATCCAAACAGACGTACACATAAGCTCTAAAGGAACTGGTTGAAAGAAGTTGGCAAGTCAAATCAAAATAGTTACAAATGAAATGACAGTTTTGTCAAAGTTAAGAGTTGATGAACTGAAGGAACAAGGTAACCAGAGCTAAATGCAGCATTAGTGTCCATCATCTTGTTAGTTCAGTGCAGTGAAATCACTTGGTCTAGTGTTTGTTTGGAACAAAAACCTCGGCCCTCCATGGCACATAGTTCAACACCCTGGTTTAGTGGGTTGTTAGAAAGCAGAACATGGGCACAGATACACTCAACAAGGGGTGTAGACAGACATGAAACATGATAAGTCAAAAGTTAAACAGGATAAAGTTGAAAATGGATTTATTCTTTATAATGAGCAAGCTCAACCCATGGCAAGACAAACAGATCTGTGAAATTTGTATTCTGAATGATAAGTAGATGAAGTTTTGTACTGTACTGTTACTAGTTACATTTCACTGTGTTCAGCTGACAAATATTTATTGTCCAACAGGTGTTTTTACCTGGGAAATCACACTGTTTCTCACTAAGGCTGGGATGTAACATTATTAACGTTGAAGTTCAGTTTTGTTTGACTGTATTTTCCTTTCTGATGCACTGGTTCTTTAGACATGTTTGCAGAAGCATATTTGCAATATTGATAGTTAAGGTTAGTTCAGCTAGTTTAACGGCTCACTGTAAACAAGGTAACACACATCACAGCATTGAAACTATTTTATTGGTTGCAATGTACACTGTATGCATTTGATTCTGTCCTCTTAAAATGTAAATATTCTTCCCATTTTATGTCTATGCTTTATTTTACCTAATGTGGGCGGGAATGAATGAAACATCTTTTACCTTACGTGTTGCAATATAGGGGCATTTGAGGGATACAGTGATTCTTTCTCACTGCAAAGCATAAGTAAAGCAAGTTGCACTGGTTTCACCATGTCAGTCTACATTTTGTTTACATTTACTTCCCCATGAGATCACCCGAGGTGAAAAATAGAGAGCGGTTAATTCTTTGCTGCTGTCAAACAGTTTGTAACTTTCTCCAAATGTGGAGATGACGGCGTCCGCCAGCCTGTGGTGCAAGCAAGCTATAGTTACTCCGCAGAAGTTTAGTGCGAGTCTCCGGTCTATCTACCGCTACACATACAGTCACACATACACTCTTTTTGGCCCCCGCACTTCTGAAATTAATCCGGCGCCCGTGCTTGGAAGACACATTATATAGGCAGTCGTGTTCTTGCCACATATCGACAAGCCTTTCCTCCATCTCAGCTGTCCAACGCACCAGGGGCCTGTTCCAAGAAGCGGGTTTAGTGAAAACTCTGAGTTTGTTAACCCTGAGATGAGGGAAACTCTGGGTTTTCCGTTCCAGAAAGAGAGGTAACTCAAACTCTGAGTCAATTACCATGGTAACTGACTCTGTGAACCTAACCTGCTCGCTGGCAGGTTTTCTTGAACAAACCCTGACTTTCTCCCTGTCTCCTCCCTCTGCTGAACCTGAAGCAGCTGTCGGACATGGCGTGTCCTTTCCTCGGTAACCCGATCGATATTCAAGCGGAAGTAATTTGCATAGCCTTATGTCGGGAGAGGATTTTGAGACCCCGATTAGATGTTCTATGTCCAGGATGGAAGAGCTGTCCGAGATATAATATGCCGTTTACAGTTCACGGATTAAGCTACCACCACCCCGAGCAGTCAAATAAAGACACCTTTCATTTGGTCTTCTTTATTTCCTACAAATACAAAAGCAACAGTTAGTATTTTATATTGTTCCAACAACACATTTCACCTGTGACCATGCACCCACCTCTAACTTATGTTCCAGTAATTACATTTCTAGATCTGCATTTCTAATTTGCCGCCCCAAGTACAACATTTGAAGTCTGTCTGGTCCAGACAGCTCAGTTAGTAGAGCATTAGACTCTCAGTCTCAGGGTTGCGGGTTCGATCCTCACATAGTGTTAACTATCACCTTTGTAAATCGCTTTGGATAAAAGCCTCTGCTAAATGACTGTAATGTTTTTATATTTCATTTTCAGCTGCTGCCAAGAGCGCTTTGCGCCCGTGGGATTGCACCTAAATGAAAATATTTTTTTTCCAATACCATTCCACCACTTTCTCACATGTAGGTAATATTATAAGAAAGTGTGGTTAAATGTTAAATTAATACACTGCTGCATTCAAACGTACGCATTGACTCGGGCAGCGATTCTCTCCCACGACAATTCCCTCTCCTTTACGACCCTTCTGCTTGCTGGTTGCCATGGTGAATCGTAGTATCGGACCTCCATTGATGATGGCTTTTTATTGTCGTCGCGCACGCGCTTAACTCAAGGTGAACATACTCAAAATTGATTGAACTAACTCAAATCAGCCGTTCTGGAACCGAAAACTCAGACTTGGCCATCTCGGAATGAATCAACTCAGAGTGCAGGGTTAGACTCAGAGTTTGCTGAACCTGCTTCTTGGAACAGGCCCCAGTACAACAGTTTGTTGTTGTTTCTTCATTCACTTCCGTGTCCTTGTAGATTCTCTCTCTCATTGGCTATTGTGGTCCCGCGCGGAAAGCAGTGACGTAATCATCCCGATTTGAAATCCTAGATATCAAACACGTTTGATATTATCGGGGCGGCCCCGATGCGTCCCCGAGTGGATCTGGATGTTAAGATTGGATCTGTAAACCGCTCACATTACCAGATAATCGGTGCCGAACATCGGTGCCGAACAAGATCACTCTGCCGATTGCCGAATCGGGGATAAATCGGCCCAATTCTCCTCTAGTGTGAGTCCGGCCTAACAGAAAGGTACAACAAGCTTATTGGAAAAGTGCAGCTGATACCAATAAGGAATCCAAACCAGGGGTCACAAGCCCATTCTGAGGGCAAATGCATGGCACAGATCACACTGGAGGCAGGATTACAACAAAACAATCCTTTTAATTACCTAAATATAACTCAGACTTATCCTTAGAAATGAAATGTGTCAGGAGGACCTTCAGTAGCCTCCCTGCTGCTCTCTCTCTGTTCTTAAAGTCTTTACCAATCAGCCCACCTGGCTGATTAGTAACACCCTACAGTTGGGGCAAGATGGCTGACTGGCTGCTGTCAGCTAGAGAACGTTGTCCTTTTCTTAAGTTTCTCACAAGTTACTTTCTGGGGTTGGTGGTTGTTTATTTAGTTTATACAACTGACCTAATTCAGACACAAAAATATCTCTTACAGCTTGTGAAATGAAAAAAAAAAAGATTATTTTATACGCCTTTGTGAAAACGATATTCAGCAGCTTGCAGATTCTTTGAAACGTGCTCATTTCATATTGGACCTCATTCACGAAAGTTTTCATAAATTATCCGTAAATTTGTCGTATCTCTGTGCATATGAAAACACGAACGTGGGATTCATGAAACATGCGGGAAACCTTGATTTGTGCGTAGAACAGGTGTATATATTTGATGAATGCCATGAGTCACAAGAACTGATAAAAGTAAAGCATGGCAAGAAATTATTAACACTGTCAATGCTGTTTCAGCAGAAACACACACTGTTGCTGAGGTAAAAAAAGAAACAGTTTGACATGAAACTAGATTGCAAAGTAGACGCATATTATCAGCCACAGGAGGACGGCAGCACACTGAGCCGCTATCCCACATGGATCAGAGGATCAATCAATAATAGGAGAGACATCACTGTCTTGTCCAGTCGGCATTGGAGTTGGACACAGATCAGATCCAGCCTGCATCTTCATCAGATGGTAGGACTATGTTCTTGTATTTGTAAGGCGTCCAGTCCATGTTGATCAACCCATTACAAGTTTGATAATCTTGTGTTGTTATGAATGAGGACAGTTCGGCAAATACGCCATTTCAGCCTATTAGGTCTTTATTTTCTACAAGGCCACTGAAACATCTTGTTGTTGTTGAGGTTTGGCACTACTGTAATGGATTTTTCATGAAGAATAAGCTGTTCTAAAGGCCTTCCTGCATGTATCCAAACACATGAACACATTTCCGCATGTTTCCAAGCACTCGTAGGATTTGATCGTACCAAACAAACAAATTCAGATACGAACAAAATGATGAATCAGTCTATGTTCGTAGAAACGTTCGTACGAACCCTATACGTTCAAATCTGATCGTATGCATGTTTCGTGAATGAGGCCCATTGTGTTTTGGTTGGGTGCAATAGGCCTTTTCCTACCTTATGATTATATCTTACACACAGCTTGTCATTGGACAGGAGCTGTTCTCTACATTATTCAACAGACTGTTGGTAGCACTAAAAACTGGTAAAAGGTCAAATATGTAAAACAGGTGAATTCAAACCATTGTGCCTCTAACTGGAGAATGTAAACACTTTTCACATTTACTCAACTGTATCAAACATACTCAATAGAAAGTAAGATTATTTGTGTCAGCAAAATTATAAGGATGCTTACATGGATCAGTTGATCTTTTAAATCGTGGCCTGAAGGAATTTGCTCTCAAAAGATACTGTGTTATGTTTATATTCATACTGAAACCCAACTCTGGTTTCTGGTCAGCAAAATACCAATCAGTGGCATTCTGATTAATTTGCTTGGACAACTTGAATTGATAATCACCTACTGTAGCCTATCTCTTGACCACATGGTTTCTACATTCAGGGCTTCCTCTGAGCCCACAGCAGAACTCTTTCCATCAGCTACATGAAACCTACCTGTTGCATCATTGTTAAAGGGGATGAGAGAGAAGAGGAAGAGGGAGGGTAGAGTGAGGGAGAGTTGAGGAAGAGTATGGGAGATGAAGAGGGAAACAAGGCAGGAGGAAGGGAGAGGAATTGAGGGAGGAAGAAGGGACAGGGAGTGTAGCAGTGATAAAGAGGATGACGAGAGAGGGAGGGAGGACGGAGGAGGGACGAGGGACGAGGGACATCAGTTTCCACCAGAGAGACATAAATGAGCTATACAATGTCTTGTCTGGTCAGAGAGCTGCCAGAACTCAGCAGGTTCTCATTTTCACCTCTCAGACTCTGGACATTGTCCTCTTCAGCACCTGATGGAGAATCTGGAGGGAACCGAGCTTTGCTTCCCCCAGCTCCTCAACTCTTCCTGCAGAAGGCCGATGTGTCCTCGCTCCGAGGCCATCCTCTTCTACACGCTGCTGTCCTCCATCGCTCTGCTTACAATGGCTCTCAACCTGCTGGTGATCATCTCCATCTCCCACTTCAGGCAGCTCCACACCCCGACCAACCTGCTCCTCCTCTCCCTGGCCATCTCAGACCTCCTTGTTGGACTCCTGATGCCAAGTGCAACCATTCGTTTCATAGAGACCTGTTGGTGGCTGGGTCACTATATATGTGCTCTGTCTCAGATTATCGGCTTCATTCTCACCTCAGCCTCTGTGGGAAACATGGTGCTCATATCGATCGATCGCTACGTGGCTATTTGTTACCCTCTGCAGTACCCTACCAACATCACTCATAACAGAGTTAAAGTTTCTGTCTGTCTGTGCTGGGCCTGTTCTGTTCTCTACAATGGGCTTATTTTAAAAGAGCATCTCGGGCAGCCAAACGGGCTCAACTCCTGCTACGGAGAGTGTACAGTGGTCATTGACTATATCTCTGGAGCTGTGGACCTTGTGCTCACTTTTATCGGCCCCTGCACCACCATCATTGTTCTGTACATGAGAGTGTTTGTAGTGGCCGTGTCCCAGGCACGTGCCATGCAGTCTCACATTAGAACTGTTATGCCTGGTGTGGTGACTGTGACTGCTAAGAAATCAGAAATAAAAGCAGCCAGGACTCTTGGTATTGTCATATTGGTGTTTTTAATGTGTTTCTGTCCGTATTACTATTTCTCTCTTGCAGGGCAGGACACCTCAAACGCTCCCTCATCATTGATTATTGTGTCCTGGGTGTTGTATTTCAATTCCTGTGTGAATCCACTGATATATGCCTTTTTCTACCCATGGTTTAGAAAAGCTATTAAGTTCATTGTCACCCTAAAGATACTAGAGCATTACTCCTGTGAGAACAACATACTTTAAGGCCATTTTGAAACAATTTAGATGGTCAATTTCAACTCAAGCAAGGGTTTTGAAAAATATGACAAAAATCAAGGGTCAAACAATAAAAATACTGCTGGTTACACTTGATGGTAGAGTCTATCTAAACAATGCAGATGCAGCATCTGTTTGAATGCTTTACATTTCCTTCCAGACTGCTTCTTGTTTTTGCCATGTCAAGATCAATTATTTGTGAAGGACGTGATTCTTTCAGTTTGTCAAAAACAAAAGGTAAAAGATAAAAGGCCAAATCCCTGTGTTTATCTCTGCATACATGTATACACACACACTCCCTATCTGCATTACCTCAAAGTGTTGCCAGTGTGTCATGGCCTTTAGAGGACAGGTTCTGGTGTAAAATGAAACCTTGACTTTAGTGGGGGGAAATGTACTTGATCAGTTTGTTGTTTTGTCAATGATTTCAAGAGACCACAAAACACAATATTGTGAAGTACTGACATGGATATTGCACACACAATATCAGCTCTATTATCACCCGTCAGATACTGGCGAGAGAGAGGCTGTGGGTAAATAAAATGAAACCTGTCTTATGCAGAGATAAATGTATAATGTCAATGAAAATAAATAATTTCCATCTTCACAAATAATTGATCTCGACATAGCAAAAACAAGGAACAGTTATTAAAAGAAGCAGTCTGGAAAGGAAATCATTAGAACAAATGCTGCATTTGCATTGTTTAGAAAATAAACACCATAGTAGATTATATTGGTTTTGTAGTTTCAAGTAGATTCTATGTAATTAATAACACCTTTAATTTGAGATTGTTAATTTTTAAAGGGGACATATTTGGACATATATGTTTTTTGGCTATTTAAAACTGTTCCCTGGGGTCTTTACAAGATGTTTGTGAAGTCTATATCAAAATAAATCCTAAAACCAGATTCTGTAGTGTGTGTTTCAGTCTCTCATTTTCTCCATTGTAAAGAACAGGCTGTTTTGGGGGGCGTAGAGGGGTATGTAAATGAGCACTGCTCTGATTGGCCACCTCACGGAATGAGGCGACCGAGTCATTGATGCAGTTGACGATTCATGTTAAGCAAAACCAAAACTGACATCCGGGTATGCAGCAGTCACAGTCATACACAGTAGCTAGTGCAGTACTGTAACAGATGCAGGCAGCAAAATAGATCCCTGCACAGTCTCCCAACACGCGAAAATGCCAGGACAGAGTGGATTAATTTTATTTTTAACGGCAACGTCCCGGCTACAGTTAGCTCTTTTTTTGTGTGTGATCACTCGTCGGACTGCTTCAGCAACTAGGGCCAGTTAACAGCAGGATTAGCATCTAAATTGAAGCTTAAAGATGGAGCAATTCATATGGTACGTGACCCATCTGCAAACTTGGAATCTGTAAGTGTCACCATGTTTTGATTTTATTTGCAAGTTAGTCTTAGGTTAGTATAGTCGACTGCTGGTTAGCTAACAAGCTAGCGGGGCTAGCCACGGGCTTGTTGGATGCAAATAGGTTTCATCCAATAATATATTGGCTAACTAGCTCAACAAATTTGTCAATCCTACCTTGTCTGCAAGTTGTATTCAATAAGCTTATGGACATGAGCCATAAACAGACTGGCTACAGCAGAGAGCGTCGCTCACACACCCACATACACACAAACACAACGCACGAAAGTACAATATTACACAGAATTGTTATCATTGAGAAACTAAGTGGAACCGCCTCAGCTGCCTCTTCCCATTCTGCGTCAGACTCCGGCTCAAACATGTACGGTCTCAGTGTTGGTTCAGGAGCGGCCGCCATGGTTATGGTAAATTTCTGCGTCAAGCTTATTTGTTTACCTTGAGCAGCATGAGCGCTCTGCTCTCCGCCTCCGCCAGAGCAGTGCTCATTACATACAACCTCCAGCCCTCAAAACAGCCTGTTCTTTACAATGGAGAAAATGAGAGACTGAAACACACACCACAGAAGCTGGTTTTAGGATTTTTTTTGATATAGACTTAACAAACGTCTTTTAAAGACCCCCAGGAACAGTTTTAAATAGTCCAAAATGAGTACAATACTCCCCCCCTTTAAGATGAGTCCTGACTCCAGCTTTAGTTTTCAGACTTCTTCCACACCCAACAAGCCCGTAGCTAGCCCCGCTAGCTTGTTAGCTAACCAGCAGTTGAATATACTAACCAGACTAACTTGCAAATAATATCAAAACATGGTGACACTTACAGATTCCAAGTTTGCCACGTACAGTATGAATTGCTCCATCTTGAAGCTTCAATTTAGATGCTAATCCTGCTGTGAACTGGCCCTCGTTGCTCAAGCAGTCCGACGTGAAGTGGGATCTATGTTGCTGCCTGCATCCTACAACAGAACAACTGGAGTATTGGGATCTTGCCTTAGACATGTTGTCGTTGTAGCTCCAATGTTCGCAAAGTAATGGTGCATTCCATTGTACTCGGAACTCGGAAAAAAACAATAGAAATAGAAAAGTGCAATAGAACAGTCATTCAAGTTGGAATTCCCAGTCAGAAACTCAGGCAAGATCCAACTGGCCCGAGTTTGCCGATATAAACACACCTGACGTCACAGCAATATAGCGGCGCACACAGTGAACAGTCATTTTTTACTTCATATGTCGTTTTAGTTGAAACAACATTGTAGTTTATATTTGTAACGTAATTTGGTTGATTTGAGCTCAACGTTATGAGATGAGTTCGCTGCGGACGTCCATGTTTTCCCGAGCAGATGCAGTGGAACACATTTATATTGGAAGTTTGGAATACCAACTCGGAATTATCGACTTCCGAGTATAATGGAATGCACCATAAGCAACGGCTTGCGGCACTGCCGGGAGGTGCATTTTGAGACGAGGTAAATGAGAGTGGTTATTCACCTGGGGGTGGGCATGCTCTGAGAGGGGTTGGATTATGCTAATAGTGGCCTGTTATGACGTCTAAACAGGGGACTTTTCAAAAGGGCCTGTTTTTTGGACCGTTTTTTGAAAAAGGGGGACTTGCAGAATTCACATTGTTTCGGCTACTAAAGTCAATGGTAACATGTGGAACAAGTATAAGGGCCAGCAATAAGCCGTTTTCCATAATAGGTCCCATTTAATAATGTAAGATGTATTTATTTGTATTTTGTATGTATTTTTTGGGTAAATACAAACCCAGATTTTCATTTATAACTCCTGTTTCCTCATTTCCTTACTGCTTGGTCCCTAACAAGTGGTGGGATCATCTAGTGGAGGACACAGGTTTTGATTTTCTGAGTTTAAGAATGACCAGTCTATTAAAATGACACATATTGAAGTTAATGGCCCTACTCCTATGGAGTCAGTTAACTCTCAATAGTCACACAAACAAATCCACAAATATACTTAGTTAAAAGCAGCTGCAGTGTTCATCTAAAACATATTTAAATGTTGTTACATTTATATACAGATTGTCGAATCTGCGTTTAGAAACCTCCAGACGAGTTGTAAACCTCGTTCCATTTGTGTGTGGATTTTTGAGAGTTACCTGACGTGGTTAGATTCACAAATGCATTTTTTCTAAAGGGCCTTTCTCTGTAGCCTATCAGACGTCTCTTTCAAGTTCAGCCAATCACACCAGCGTGTGATTTCAATGCTGCGTTCAACGTCCCTAATCCCGACGAGTTTCGCGTCCGGTAGCAGTACTCCAAGTGTAAATTAAACATAACACGTTTAGCCAATAATCCCCTTGTCGTTCGTGATTGAATACATCCTGACGCAACTCAAATAGACTACTGCTCTGTGTTTTAGATTGAGATTGTTTTGGGGTGCTAGTGTGAAATGGCCTAACATGGTTCAAATATTACCTTGCTAACCTTTTCTAGCTGTGTAAATAACACATTGTTAGCAAAATCAGACGATCATAATTCAAATGTATTCAATCACGAACGACAAGGGGATTATTGGCTAAACGTGTTATGTTTAATTTACACTTGGAGTACTGCTACCGGACGCGAAACTCGTCGGGATTAGGGACGTTGAACGCAGCATTGAAATCACACGCTGGTGTGATTGGCTGAACTTGAAAGAGACGTCTGATAGGCTACAGAGAAAGGCCCTTTAGAAAAAATGCATTTGTGAATCTGTGCAGTGTGCCAGATTACACGTTTTAAGAAAAGTATCCCAGAGTGATTTACTGTTGATACTTTATTTTTGTTATTAGCTAATCCAAGTATCATCATTACAGTTATGTATCTCCTGACATTCAACCAAACACTCAACCAAAGGTGAGGCACAGGAAGATTCAAGTTGGCCCCCAAAAGATACTGTGTTATGTTTATATTCATACTGAAACCCAACTCTGGTTTCTGGTCAGCAAAATATCAATCAGTGGAATTCTGATCAATTTGCTTTTACAACTTGAATTGATAATCACCTACTGTAGGCCTATCTCTTGACCACATGGTTTCTACATTCAGGGCTTCCTCTGAGCCCACAGCAGAACTCTTTCCATCAGCTACATGAAACCTACCTGTTGCATCATTGTTAAAGGGGATGAGAGAGAAGAGGAAGAGGGAAAGGAAAGAGGAGGAGGGAGGGTAGAGTGAGGGAGAGTTGAGGAAGAGTAGGGGAGATGAAGAGGGGAAACAAGAGAACAAGGCAGGAGGAGGGGAGAGGAATTGAGGGAGGAAGAAGGGAGAGGGAGTGCAGCAGTGATAAAGAGGATGACTAGGGAGGGAGGGAGAGGGACATCAGTTTCCACCAGAGAGACATAAATGAGCTATACAATGTCTTGTCTGGTCAGAGAGCTGCCAGAACTCAGCAGGTTCTCACTTTCACCTCTCAGCCTCTGGACATTCTCCTCTTCAGCACCTGATGGAGAATCTGGAGGGAACCGAGCTTTGCTTCCCCCAGCTCCTCAACTCTTCCTGCAGAAGGCCGATGCGTCCTCGCTCCGAGGCCATCCTCCTCTACACGCTGCTGTCCTCCATCGCTCTGCTTACCGTGGCTCTCAACCTGCTGGTGATCATCTCCATCTCCCACTTCAGGCAGCTCCACACCCCGACCAACTTGCTCCTCCTCTCCCTGGCCATCTCAGACCTCCTAGTTGGACTCCTGGTGATGCCGGTTGAAACCATTCGTTTCATAGAGACCTGTTGGTTGCTGGGTCACCTCATGTGTGCTCTGTCTTGCATGATCAGCTCCACTCTCACCTCAGCCTCTGTGGGAAACATGGTGCTCATATCGACCGATCGATACGTGGCTATTTGTTACCCTCTGCAGTACCCTACCAACATCACTCATAACAGAGTTAAAGTTTCTGTCTGTCTGTGCTGGGCCTGTTCTGTTCTCTACAATGGGCTTATTTTAAAAGAGCATCTCGGGCAGCCAAACAGGCTCAACTCCTGCTATGGAGAGTGTACAGTGGTCATTGACTATATCTCTGGAGCTGTGGACCTTGTGTTCACTTTTATCGGCCCCTGCACCACCATCATTGTTCTGTACATGAGAGTGTTTGTAGTGGCCGTGTCCCAGGCACGTGCTATGCAGTCTCACATTAGAACTGTTATGCCTGGTGTGGTGACTGTGACTGCTAAGAAATCAGAAAAAAAAAGCAGCCAGGACTCTTGGTATTGTCATATTGGTGTTTTTGATGTGTTTCTGTCCGTATTACTATCCCTCTCTTGCAGGGCAGGACACCACAAACAGTGCCTCATCATGGACTATTGTGTCCTGGCTGGTGTATTTCAATTCCTGTGTGAATCCACTGATATATGCCTTTTTCTACCCATGGTTTAGAAAAGCTATTAAGTTCATTGTCACCCTAAAGATACTAGAGCATGACTCCTGTGAGACCAAGATACTTTAAGGCCAATTTAGATGGTCAATTTCAACAAAAATCAAGGGTAACATAATAAAAGTACTGCTGGTTACACTTGATGGTAGAGTCTATCTAAACAATGCAGATGCAGCATCTGTTTGAATGCTTTACATTTCCTTCCAGACTGCTTCTTGTTTTTGCCATGTCAAGATCAATTATTTGTGAAGGACATGATTCTTTCAGTTTGTCAAAAGGTAAAAGATAAAAGGCCAAAACCCTGTGTTTATCTCTGCATACATGTATACACACACACTGCCTATCTGCATTCCCTCAATGTGTTGTCAGTGTCATGGCCTTTAGAGGAGAGGTTCTGGCGTAAAATGAAACCTTGACTTTAGTGGGGGGGAAATGTACTTGATCAGTTTGTTGTTTTGTCAATGATTTCAAGAGACCCAAAACACAATATTGTGACGTACTGACATGGATATTGCACACACAATATCAGCTCTATATTATCACCCATCAGGTACTGGCAAGAGAGAGGCTGTGGGTAAATAAAATGAAAACTGTCTTATGCAGAGATAAATGTATATAGTATTTAATTTGAGGGTCTACTGGGAATTTACAGTTAATGTAGATTCCAGGAAATAACAAGAGGTACTTGAGCTGCCTAATGTCCATCTGTAATCAATGATACATTAAACATCAGTTGCACTAATGAGATTATTGCTACTGATTAATACATTAATGAGTAGTTTCCCTTAAAGATGTAAGATTATCAAGCACAAGGTGGCTCAGGAGGCGCTCCATCTCACTCTTCTTGGCTTCTTGGTCTGCAGGCTGTCAGCGCTGTACATAATGTCAGTAGGCCGCTCCATTCTCAGAGCCCACGATCACGTCCATCTGAATTCATACACTTCAAGTTGGTCTTGAGACACTTTCTGGCTCTCTGAAGCTTCAGCACTCTGTTGAATGCTATCACATGTACCACTGCTGCCACAGTAAATCAGTGATTTGACTATTACACTGCGATATAAACTGTTGATGAGATAGTTTAGCTTACTATAATGCACAAATTACACCACATCCAAAACAGATAAATAAGACACAAATTCAACTGATTATTGAACTTGGTCAGGTGCATCATATAATTTGCAAATTATGCTTCATTCATAGTGCCTGCATGCTCCAGGTTGTAATCACTGTATTGAAATATTTTCAACATATAAAATGAGCTTTTTTTTGTTATAAAGATTAGATTATAAAGATTTTTTTTTGTGGCATTTTGCCTTTATTTGACAGTCAGTAGAGAGAGGAGGGATGTGACATGCGACATAGGTCCTGGGCCCCATAAAATAAGCTTTTTGAGACAAACATTAGGTGTGCACGATGTAGCTCTACTATTGTAACACAATGATGTTACATTTTGGGCAGGCAGCTTCCTCGTAGTTCTCTGGAACAGCGGAGCAAATTCCACCGACGTCCACACCCAATCTTACACCTACAGCGTCGACACAGTTTACATTTCCAGTTAACTTCAATCATTTAACAAGGACTATGGAGTGAATATGAAGTGTATTTAATGTGTGGCTAGCTCATAATTTGCAATAAATGAAAAAATATTGCAGCACAATCATTAAAACTGAACAGTGAAAAAAAAAAGATCTTGGCTACAATTTATGTCCATGAAGGCCTTATTCCACTAAAAGCATCAACCTTTTTGTAAGAGCAGCTATATAACAAAAACAAATAAAGTGGCATTTTTGGAGACATGGCACTAGGAGAAATGGCAACAATATTTATAGTGATGATAATCCCCATTTATTTGTGTGTCCAGGGGCCTGTTCCAAGAAGCAGGTTCAGCAAACTCTGAGTCTAACCCTGCACTCTGAGCTGATTAATTCCGAGATGGCCAAGTCTGGGTTTTCGGTTCCAGAACGGCTGATTTGAGTTCGTTCAATCAATTTTGAGTATGTTCACCTTGAGTTAAACGCGTGCGCGACGACAATAAAAAGCCATCATCAATGGAGGTCCGATACTACGATTCACCATGGCAACCAGCAAGCAGAAGGGTCGTAAAGGAGAGGGAATTGGCGTGGGAGAGAATCGCTGCCCGAGTCAATGCGTACGTTTGAATGCAGTAGTGTATTCATTTAACATTTAACCACACTTTCTTATAATATTACCTACATGTGAGAAAGTGGTGGAATGGTATTGGAAAAAAAAAAATTTCATTTAGGTGCAATTCCACGGGCGCAAAGCGCACTTGGCAGCAGCTGAAAAATGAAATATAAAAACATTACAGTCATTTAGCAGACGCTTTTATCCAAAGCGACTTACAAAGGTGATAGTTAACACTATGTGGGGATCGAACCCACAACCCTGAGAATGAGAGTCTCCTGCTTTACCAACTGAGCTGTCTGGACCAGAGATACTTCTAATGGTGTACTTGGGGCGGCAGATCTAGAAATGTAATTACTGGAACATGAGTTAGAGGTGGGTGCATGGTCACAGGTGAAATGTGTTGTTGGAACAATATAAAAATACTAACTGTTGCTTTTGTATTTGTAGGAAATAAAGAAGACCAAATGAAATGTGTCTTTATTTGACTGCTCGGGGTGGTGGTAGCTTAATCCGTGAACTGTAAACAGCATATTATATCTCGGACAGCTCTTCCATCCTGGACATAGAACATCTAATCGGGGTCTCAAAATCCTCTCCCGACAATAAGGCTATGCGAATTACTTCCGCTTGAATATCGATCGGGTTACCGAGGAAAGGACACGCCATGTCCGACAGCTGCTTCAGGTTCAGCAGAGGGAGGAGACAGGGAGAAACTCAGGGTTTGTTAAAGAAAACCTGCCAGCGAGCAGGTTAGGTTCAGAGTCTGACTCAGAGTTTGAGTTACCTCTCTTTCTGGAACGGAAAACCCAGAGTTTCCCTCATCTCAGCGTTAACAAACTCAGAGTTTTCACTAAACCTGCTTTCTGGAACGGACCCCTGGGGTCTTAACCTAACTCTTGGTTATATGGTGCCCAAAAACAAACAAATTGGCTACGACTACGTGTACGGCTATGCCTACGGTCAAAAAACTGTTGCTCCACCTCCTGCCTGCTCCATCGACTAACTTTCCTCAGTATCTATGCGTGTGGATCTGGCCCTAACTTAACATAGCAGGCAAAACTAATGGAGCCCAGATCAGCCTCTTACATCGATCGCTAATAGATAAATGATTGTACACCACAAATCAAACTTTAAGCATTCCAAAAGTAATAATGTCAAATATAATATTAACACAAAATATAAATTATTTATAACTACAAATTATTCAAATGAGGCACAATATACAAAATAAACCTAAATCTACCTACCTCTAACACAGTCTGCAATTTTTTGCCAGCTTTCCTTCCTGGCTTTGGCAGCAGCATCTGTGTTGCTTTTAGCCTGGATAATACTTTTTAATTCTTCATATTTATTTAATATGATAGTTTGCTCTTCCTGTGTAAAATATGCGGCTCTGGTAGACTTGTCCGTGTTTGCGATTGGTCATATGGTGCAAACACAGCCCCTTTTACGTGAACGCGCTCATAGCCAGATTGGGAAAACCTGGGTTGACTTAACGAGTTGATAACCACCGTCGTGACACCGCTTATCCGTGATTGCGGTTGTTAGGCTTAGTGAAGCCAGCTAACGAAAAGATATCCTGGGTATGTTGAACTTGCTTCGTAGTACAGGCCTCTGGTCAGCAAAATGCCAATCAGTGGCATTCTGATCAATTTGCTTGGACAACTTGAATTGATAATCACCTACTGTAGCCTATCTCTTGACCACATGGTTTCTACATTCAGGGCTTCCTCTGAGCCCACAGCAGAACTCTTTCCATCAGCTACATGAAACCTACCTGTTGCATCATTGTTAAAGGGGATGAGAGAGAAGAGGAAGAGGGAAAGGAAAGAGGAGGAGGGAGGGTAGAGTGAGGGAGAGTTGAGGAAGAGTAGGGGAGATGAAGAGGGGAAACAAGAGAAACAAGGCAGGAGGAGAGATCCAAAAGGGAGGAGGGGAGAGGAATTGAGGGAGGAAGAAGGGAGAGGGAGTGCAGCAGTGATAAAGAGGATGACGAGGGAGGGAGGGAGAAGGGACACCAGTTTCCACCAGAGAGACATAAATGAGCTATACAATGTCTTGTCTGGTCAGAGAGCTGCCAGAACTCAGCAGGTTCTCACTTTCACCTCTCAGCCTCTGGACATTCTCCTCTTCAGCACCTGATGGAGAATCTGGAGGGAACCGTGCTTTGCTTCCCAGCTCCTCAACTCTTCCTGCAGAAGGCCGATGCGTCCCGCTCGAGGCATCTCAG
>JAXDDX010000018.1:0-57500 GCA_034670405.1 Hoplostethus atlanticus
AAAAAGTGGAGTTTTTTGGTGGCCCTCATTGGGGGGCTAAAAATTGGGGAGGACAGGAGGAAAACCAACCCACGGCGTCATGTTATTTTACACTAGTTGGTTACTTATCTCTACTTTCTTATGTTCAAGTTATGTTATGTTCAAATGTAGCAATAATCCAACTAGCAACCTAATAATAACCTAATAATCAGGGGTTAAAGTGGGATTTGGCAGGTGGGGGAACCCTAAGATTGGGTGTAGCGGTGCAGCGGGGAAACATGATTCACCTCGTAATAATTATTGTTTATTTATTATTTATTCAAGACATTTCACAATGAACCAGATAACTTCAACAACACATAGCGTACACAGTGTTTCCCACAGAATTAGATTATATTTGTGGTGGTAGCTGGGGGGGCACCCACACACTTTCTTAAATTAATTATTAAATAATACTATATATAAGGTGCTCCACTGTAAATATTAATTGCCAAGTACTTTGTGACAAATAACAATATATACAGCTCAATTGCTTCACGTTGTGTCAAACACATAACAAAATATATACAGGCACAGAAGAATAGAAATGAGGCTTTTCTGCCCTGCTTCTACATCTCTCTGTGTTTGCTGTCCATCTCACCTGTTGCTTCTGCCCTAGCTGGCTGCTGTGGGAGAGCCACGTCCGCTTTCTGATTGGGTCTTATCAGTCAGACGTATGGATAGTGCTCATTGTACCGCGGCAATATGGCTGTATTTGCTTTGCGATGACTCCCAATCTATACTCTCCGCCGCGTTTACCGCCTTATACTCGTTTGCTACTTTCAGTAACAGTTCCACCTCGTCGTCCGTCCAAAGAAAGACATCTCTGCTCTTACTTTTCGCCATTGCTGTTCTTCAAAACGGCATTTTCTGCAACTAAGCAGAGCAGACAATCTGCTTCCTGTTTACACCGGCACGCGCATGCCCAGTGTAGGTGAATGGTAATATATGTCTATGGCTGCAACAAGCTAACTGTTGCGTTGGCTAACCCAAGTAGCTAGCTACTGCGCGATAATAAAAAAAAAAGGGAAACGTAAATCTGAAAAAAGGAAATTTGGACCAGCCTCCTCTGGTTGAAAAGGCCTAAATAAAATGTAATTTTTTTGTTTTGTGTTTAAAAGTAGTTTGTTATAATTTATTTCCTAATATGCTACTGTATAATGTATCTATCTATCTATCTATCTATCTATCTATCTATCTATCTATCGCTTTACCGCCAGTTCGTCACACTCACGTACAATACAGTGGTAGAGAATTGAAGATGAAATTTGGAAATTATCATTGGACCAACGCAATGTCAATATTGTATTCTGGTTGTTGATTGGTTAGGGAGGACGTCCTCCCTTGGAGCCTCATTTTACGTGTTTTGGCCAATGACAGATTAGCATGAAAAAAATGAAGTACATTAAATTGATGTAAGAGATCCCGCCCTAATAAGGAGGACAGCAGGAGCCCGTCCTCCTCTGACCCCCACACCCACCACCACTTCACACAGACTGCCCTTTCCCCTCTTGCCTGCCCTGCAGGTGTCGCTGTTGAAGCATTTTAATCAGAATTTCAATAATAGATTTTTTCCAAAGAGAGAAGAAATATTTGATGAATGATACTGAAATTTGGTAATGGTTTATTTCAACCAATTACTCTTTTTTTATATTTTGATCTCCCTCTTGCCTCTCAAAAATAGAGGAGGAGCAATAGTGGTTTGGTCATTAGAAAACTAATGTCCATGCTCCACTGCTGTGCTTCATACAATATGCAGTCACTCTGGCTCCCACTTAATGGGTGAACAGTGAGCTGGTCAATCGTCTCTCAACATTGTTTTTGCTGTCTCACCTCAAGCCTCTGGCTGCTTCAGTTTTGTCTATGTTCACGCAACATGGAGTCTCTGTGGATGTTGGTATGGCTAATGTAATCATCCTGCTGAAAAACCTTCTCCTGGACTCATATAAGGTACTTGGTCTATGCAGAGTGATTTGTGTACTTGCACTGAGGTATTGAACATCTTAACATCAACATTACTTGTAATGTACATTTTCTGAGCTGTTTCTCCTCCTCTGCCCCTCTCAGCCCCAACTTTCCCCACCTTCAGGCTGGGGACTGTGCGATGGCCTCCTGTCTTTGGTTCTACACAAACTCTCTGAGGTCAGACAGAGAGGCAGACCTACTGCAATAACTGAAAGAGACAGTATAAAATGTATTCAATGTAAATAAATGGACTGCACTTATATAGCGCCTTTCTAGTCTTTTCGACTACTCAAAGCGCTTTACATTAATACATAATAAACAGTAATCTGGATGTTTAGGATAGGAATGCATAAGAGGTCTGCGTTGACATAACCGGAGTAAAAACACCGGTTCAGGTCAGTGGTGACATCAGTGTTGGAAACCCAGAATGCGTCTTGCGCAGAGATGGAGGGGGCAAGGAAATGTGAGTCCTGGTGTAAATCGAGCACTAATATATATATATATATACGTATATATGTCTATGCCATCAACCTGTGTAATCGCCACCTGCCTCATTCCATGTAAGTATGTGCTCGCCAGCTCTGAAATGATGGCAACCACAAATAGACTGCTCAGCTCTGTGGCCATGCTTCACGGAGTAAGCCATGTATAAAGAGCCTTTCTGTGGTAGCAATCTTCGCTTACGGCCATACCACCCTGAACACGCCCGATCTCGTCCGATCTCGGAAGCTAAGCAGGCTCGGGCCGGGTTAGTACTTGGATGGGAGACCGCCTGGGAATACCCGGTGTTGTAAGCATTTTCCTCCAGCAGGGGGTGCTGCTTATTGTTTAAAATCCAATAATACTTTGCATTCAAGATTCAAGAAGTTTATTTGTCACATACACACACGAGGTGTGCAGTGAAATGTAAAGTGGCAATGCTCAGCAGAAATGTGCAAAGGGCAAAATAACAGGTTCACACTATTTACAATAACCCAACACAATATTTACAATGTCACAGTAAGAGCTCTATATAAAAAACAACACAATATTTACAATAAGAGCACTTTATAAAAATATAGTAAAAAAGGGAAATTGTATGTATGTAATATAATATAAATTATAAATTATATAAATTATGTGTAGTCTTTACCTAAGTGTGTGTGTGTGTGCATAAGAGGGGCAGTGTGTGTGTCTTGGTGGGGGCCCTGGTGAGGTCAGAGTTCACAGTCCTGATGGCCTGAGGAAAGAAACTCCATCTCAGTCTCTCTGTTTTGGCAGCGTGACTACGGAGGCGCTTGCCTGACCGCAGCAGCTGAAACAGTCCGTTGTTAGGGTGGTGAGGATCCTTCATGATCCTGCAGGCTCTGGTTCTGCACCTCCTTGGAAATCCCATGTTTTGCTATCCATTTCAGAACCCTTTGTTTCTTTTGAACCCATTTTCAAGATTTGATCCAGTCTGATAGCCAAAATCCAATCGGATTACTTCTGAACAACTGGGCCCAGATAAAGGGTTAAATAACAGGGTCCAAATTCTAAAAGGATCTGGTTAAACAAATAGGAAGGTTTTGAAATAAATCAGGGTAGGGTAACCAATTTAATTGCATTAACACGGCCTATCAACAATAAAGACTTCATAGACCTATTGCATACCCTGTTAATCATCAAATGAACATTGGCAGGATAATATCAATATGACATTGATAGTTTGCGTTGGGTGTGCATCAAAACTGACTGGCTCTGAGGTGTATTGTGGACTTGGGGCCAGTTACAATAGGGCCACTTCATCAGTAGCAGATGTCCACTTTTGCAGCCGGAGAAGCAAATAACTGTCCCAAATGGCCTCCACTTTCCTTCACTCCCTCCTCTCCTCCCCTGCCTCCCCCCCAAGTTACTTCCTGGTAGGAGAGGAGGGTAGAAGGAAAAAGCTTTGTTGTTTTTGAAGGTTTTGCACCACATGCTGGCAAGAGGGGGGAACAGCAACTACAAGCGCAGAACCTCTGACTGGTCTGGATCAGTCGCGAAACCAGACAGGCAGGCTGCGTTCAAGTACGGGAAAGACGGGATATACGAGCTTCCTACTAGAAAATACCATTTACCTCAGCGTTCAGGTGGTAAATACTTCCTGGGAACACCCCCATTTCTTCGACTTCCAGATTACTGACATCACCAACAATTTTCATCACATAAGTCATTTTCTCAAAACGCCGTGGCAGGACACAACTACGTGCTGTATTTTTCATTTGTAGCTGACATTGCAATATTTTGTTTGCTGATCGAGCACAACCAAAGTACTACAAGAAACCTCAATAGTGGCATCTTGGTGCCGTGAAACGAGCCCGAACACGTGAACACTTCCGAGGCGTCGCATTGAAAGCTCAAGATAATGCTTGTGTGGCTCCAGGAAGGCTGTCAGTCGGTTAGCGGTGGTAGTATCTGCTGGTAAATCTCAGTCATGTTGATTTCCTGGAAGGCTGCAGTCAGCTCTGATACTGACTGGTACTCCGTCACTATAAAACCTGGTGGACGGACAGACAGACAGACAGACAAACAGACACACAGAGAGAGAGAGAGAACCCATAAGTACTACAGTTTTACAATAGTGTGATTGATTATATGGTGAGCAGCTCAGTGGCAGCTGGTGACTCAAAAAATTGGGGAGGACAGGAGGAAAACCAACCCACGGCGTCATGTTATTTTACACTAGTTGGTTACTTATCTCTACTTTCTTATGTTCAAGTTATGTTATGTTCAAATGTAGCAATAATCCAACTAGCAACCTAATAATAACCTAATAATCAGGGGTTAAAGTGGGATTTGGCAGGTGGGGGAACCCTAAGATTGGGTGTAGCGGTGCAGCGGGGAAACATGATTCACCTCGTAATAATTATTGTTTATTTATTATTTATTCAAGACATTTCACAATGAACCAGATAACTTCAACAACACATAGCGTACACAGTGTTTCCCACAGAATTAGATTATATTTGTGGTGGTAGCTGGGGGGGCACCCACACACTTTCTTAAATTAATTATTAAATAATACTATATATAAGGTGCTCCACTGTAAATATTAATTGCCAAGTACTTTGTGACAAATAACAATATATACAGCTCAATTGCTTCACGTTGTGTCAAACACATAACAAAATATATACAGGCACAGAAGAATAGAAATGAGGCTTTTCTGCCCTGCTTCTACATCTCTCTGTGTTTGCTGTCCATCTCACCTGTTGCTTCTGCCCTAGCTGGCTGCTGTGGGAGAGCCACGTCCGCTTTCTGATTGGGTCTTATCAGTCAGACGTATGGATAGTGCTCATTGTACCGCGGCAATATGGCTGTATTTGCTTTGCGACGACTCCCAATCTATACTCTCCGCCGCGTTTACCGCCTTATACTCGTTTGCTACTTTCAGTAACAGTTCCACCTCGTCGTCCGTCCAAAGAAAGACATCTCTGCTCTTACTTTTCGCCATTGCTGTTCTTCAAAACGGCATTTTCTGCAACTAAGCAGAGCAGACAATCTGCTTCCTGTTTACACCGGCACGCGCATGCCCAGTGTAGGTGAATGGTAATATATGTCTATGGCTGCAACAAGCTAACTGTTGCGTTGGCTAACCCAAGTAGCTAGCTACTGCGCGATAATAAAAAAAAAAGGGAAACGTAAATCTGAAAAAAGGAAATTTGGACCAGCCTCCTCTGGTTGAAAAGGCCTAAATAAAATGTAATTTTTTTGTTTTGTGTTTAAAAGTAGTTCGTTATAATTTATTTCCTAATATGCTACTGTATAATGTATCTATCTATCTATCTATCTATCTATCTATCTATCTATCTATCTATCGCTTTACCGCCAGTTCGTCACACTCACGTACAATACAGTGGTAGAGAATTGAAGATGAAATTTGGAAATTATCATTGGACCAACGCAATGTCAATATTGTATTCTGGTTGTTGATTGGTTAGGGAGGACGTCCTCCCTTGGAGCCTCATTTTACGTGTTTTGGCCAATGACAGATTAGCATGAAAAAAATGAAGTACATTAAATTGATGTAAGAGATCCCGCCCTAATAAGGAGGACAGCAGGAGCCCGTCCTCCTCTGACCCCCACACCCACCACCACTTCACACAGACTGCCCTTTCCCCTCTTGCCTGCCCTGCAGGTGTCGCTGTTGAAACATTTTAATCAGAATTTCAATAATAGATTTTTTCCAAAGAGAGAAGAAATATTTGATGAATGATACTGAAATTTGGAAATGGTTTATTTCAACCAATTACTCTTTTTTTATATTTTGATCTCCCTCTTGCCTCTCAAAAATAGAGGAGGAGCAATAGTGGTTTGGTCATTAGAAAACTAATGTCCATGCTCCACTGCTGTGCTTCATACAATATGCAGTCACTCTGGCTCCCACTTAATGGGTGAACAGTGAGCTGGTCAATCGTCTCTCAACATTGTTTTTGCTGTCTCACCTCAAGCCTCTGGCTGCTTCAGTTTTGTTTATGTTCACGCAACATGGAGTCTCTGTGGATGTTGGTATGGCTAATGTAATCATCCTGCTGAAAAACCTTCTCCTTGACTCATATAAGGTACTTGGTCTATGCAGAGTGATTTGTGTACTTGCACTGATGTATTGAACATCTTAACATCAACATTACTTGTAATGTACATTTTCTGAGCTGTTTCTCCTCCTCTGCCCCTCTCAGCCCCAACTTTCCCCACCTTCAGGCTGGGGACTGTGCGATGGCCTCCTGTCTTTGGTTCTACACAAACTCTCTGAGGTCAGACAGAGAGGCAGACCTACTGCAATAACTGAAAGAGACAGTATAAAATGTATTCAATGTAAATAAATGGACTGCACTTATATAGCGCCTTTCTAGTCTTTTCGACTACTCAAAGCGCTTTACATTAATACATAATAAACAGTAATCTGGATGTTTAGGATAGGAATGCATAAGAGGTCTGCGTTGACATAACCGGAGTAAAAACACCGGTTCAGGTCAGTGGTGACATCAGTGTTGGAAACCCAGAATGCGTCTTGCGCAGAGATGGAGGGGGCAAGGAAATGTGAGTCCTGGTGTAAATCGAGCACTAATATATATATATATATACGTATATATGTCTATGCCATCAACCTGTGTAATCGCCACCTGCCTCATTCCATGTAAGTATGTGCTCGCCAGCTCTGAAATGATGGCAACCACAAATAGACTGCTCAGCTCTGTGGCCATGCTTCACGGAGTAAGCCATGTATAAAGAGCCTTTCTGTGGTAGCAATCTTCGCTTACGGCCATACCACCCTGAACACGCCCGATCTCGTCCGATCTCGGAAGCTAAGCAGGCTCGGGCCGGGTTAGTACTTGGATGGGAGACCGCCTGGGAATACCCGGTGTTGTAAGCATTTTCCTCCAGCAGGGGGTGCTGCTTATTGTTTAAAATCCAATAATACTTTGCATTCAAGATTCAAGAAGTTTATTTGTCACATACACACACGAGGTGTGCAGTGAAATGTAAAGTGGCAATGCTCAGCAGAAATGTGCAAAGGGCAAAATAACAGGTTCACACTATTTACAATAACCCAACACAATATTTACAATGTCACAGTAAGAGCTCTATATAAAAAACAACACAATATTTACAATAAGAGCACTTTATAAAAATATAGTAAAAAAGGGAAATTGTATGTATGTAATATAATATAAATTATAAATTATATAAATTATGTGTAGTCTTTACCTAAGTGTGTGTGTGTGTGCATAAGAGGGGCAGTGTGTGTGTCTTGGTGGGGGCCCTGGTGAGGTCAGAGTTCACAGTCCTGATGGCCTGAGGAAAGAAACTCCATCTCAGTCTCTCTGTTTTGGCAGCGTGACTACGGAGGCGCTTGCCTGACCGCAGCAGCTGAAACAGTCCGTTGTTAGGGTGGTGAGGATCCTTCATGATCCTGCAGGCTCTGGTTCTGCACCTCCTGGTGTATAAGTCCTGCAGGGTGGGAAGTGTAGTTCCAATAGTGCGTTCAGCCGAACGCACTACTCTCTGCAGAGCCTTCCTGTCCTGAGCGGAGCTGTTGCCAAACCAGGCAGTGATGCTTCCTGTCAGGATGCTCTCTACAGCTCCAGAGTAGAAGGACTGAAGGATCCTCCGGGAGACTTTAAATTTCCTCAGTTGCCTGAGGTGGTGAAGGCGCTGCCTTGCCTTTCTCACCAGAGTGTCTGTGTGTGAGGACCATGACAGATCCTCTGTGATGTGGACTCCCAGGTATTTATACCAGCTCACCCTCTCCACAGTAGTCCCATTAATCCCCAGTGGTGAGTACGTCCTCTGTTGTTGTGTCCTCCTAAAGTCCACAATCAGCTCCTTAGTTTTGGTCCTCATTCAGAGGTCAAAGAGCTACAGAAAAATGAGAGGGTTCACCAAGAAATCCAATATTTCCAACGGCTTGCCCTCTCTGGTGGTAGGAAAAGAAAGACACTCTGCCCCTGTTATCAATTGCCACAACTTACCCATGTGTCCAGGCTTCCTCCACCCCTTCTGGGAAAGCGTCAAATTCAAATTTGTTGGAATTGGAAAACTAGGAAAATCAATTCACCCATGTAGGCAGAGGAAAAAGGTGCATCCATGAATACGTGTTATATGCATACACACATACATAGGAATCTATTGGGTTTCCCAGCAATCTCATATCAGATTTTCTCCATGTACAGCATAAGGTCAGTCAGCCAGGTCTTAAACTGAGTTTCTTTATTCCAGACCATTAAAATAATTGGTGTTTTTTTTTTTGCCACCATGCCATATTCAACTGCCAGGATCTTAAAGTGGCTATGAGTTTCTGATTTTGGCAATTTCAGGGTCTGGAGTGAGATCAACTTTGTATACTTCCGAGTAACACCTTTACACCTTGGACCAAGTCTCTTGGGAGCTTTGAGCAGAACAAAATCAGGTGGAGATCCCTTGAAAGGCTTTACACTTGGCACAGAGGGGATGATAAAGATGGATGAAGTAAATGCAACTTTGTCTACGAGGAGTGTAGTCTGTGTATCAATTGAATTAACTGATGAATTCATGGAAAAAGATTGAATACCCCTGGAGGGCCTCTGCCCAAGTGTCCTCCGAGATCTCTATATGAAGGACTCTTTCAGGTGCTGCGTGGACGGGATAGAGGATCTTTGAAAACAGGTCTACAAACCTAGATACAAGACCTTTAATATCTGGCTCTATGGTCAGATTAGGGTAAAGTTTCCTGGGGGATTCATGTGTTTCAAAGTTGGCAATATTGGCCTTAACATAATTTGTAAATACCGAAATAAATGAGAGGATGGTAATCCAAATCTGAGTTACAACCCCCTTTCTTTTCCACATTGAGAATGCATTGTACGTTTGCGCTGGGAGGAAATCATGGTTTATATGAGATAGAGGCAGGGGTAGAGGCAGATGCCATTCCAGGGTATGCACCCTGCCGGTAATGCAAGTAAATGTGTTTCTTTGCTATACAATGTATTTTGTATCCCCAGTTGTTTTAATCTGGATCACAATGATCCGGATTTGGAAATCCCATGTTTTGCTATCCATTTCAGAACCCTTTTTTTCTTTTGAACCCATTTTCAAGATTTGATCCAATGTTTTCATTTCTCATTTTACGTGTTTTGGCCAATGACAGATTAGCATGAAAAAAATGAAGTACATTAAATTGATGTAAGAGATCCCGCCCTAATAAGGAGGACAGCAGGAGCCCGTCCTCCTCTGACCCCCACACCCACCACCACTTCACACAGACTGCCCTTTCCCCTCTTGCCTGCCCTGCAGGTGTCGCTGTTGAAGCATTTTAATCAGAATTTCAATAATAGATTTTTTCCAAAGAGAGAAGAAATATTTGATGAATGATACTGAAATTTGGTAATGGTTTATTTCAACCAATTACTCTTTTTTTATATTTTGATCTCCCTCTTGCCTCTCAAAAATAGAGGAGGAGCAATAGTGGTTTGGTCATTAGAAAACTAATGTCCATGCTCCACTGCTGTGCTTCATACAATATGCAGTCACTCTGGCTCCCACTTAATGGGTGAACAGTGAGCTGGTCAATCGTCTCTCAACATTGTTTTTGCTGTCTCACCTCAAGCCTCTGGCTGCTTCAGTTTTGTCTATGTTCACGCAACATGGAGTCTCTGTGGATGTTGGTATGGCTAATGTAATCATCCTGCTGAAAAACCTTCTCCTGGACTCATATAAGGTACTTGGTCTATGCAGAGTGATTTGTGTACTTGCACTGAGGTATTGAACATCTTAACATCAACATTACTTGTAATGTACATTTTCTGAGCTGTTTCTCCTCCTCTGCCCCTCTCAGCCCCAACTTTCCCCACCTTCAGGCTGGGGACTGTGCGATGGCCACCTGTCTTTGGTTCTACACAAACTCTCTGAGGTCAGACAGAGAGGCAGACCTACTGCAATAACTGAAAGAGACAGTATAAAATGTATTCAATGTAAATAAATGGACTGCACTTATATAGCGCCTTTCTAGTCTTTTCGACTACTCAAAGCGCTTTACATTAATACATAATAAACAGTAATCTGGATGTTTAGGATAGGAATGCATAAGAGGTCTGCGTTGACATAACCGGAGTAAAAACACCGGTTCAGGTCAGTGGTGACATCAGTGTTGGAAACCCAGAATGCGTCTTGCGCAGAGATGGAGGGGGCAAGGAAATGTGAGTCCTGGTGTAAATCGAGCACTAATATATATATATATATATACGTATATATGTCTATGCCATCAACCTGTGTAATCGCCACCTGCCTCATTCCATGTAAGTATGTGCTCGCCAGCTCTGAAATGATGGCAACCACAAATAGACTGCTCAGCTCTGTGGCCATGCTTCACGGAGTAAGCCATGTATAAAGAGCCTTTCTGTGGTAGCAATCTTCGCTTACGGCCATACCACCCTGAACACGCCCGATCTCGTCCGATCTCGGAAGCTAAGCAGGCTCGGGCCGGGTTAGTACTTGGATGGGAGACCGCCTGGGAATACCCGGTGTTGTAAGCATTTTCCTCCAGCAGGGGGTGCTGCTTATTGTTTAAAATCCAATAATACTTTGCATTCAAGATTCAAGAAGTTTATTTGTCACATACACACACGAGGTGTGCAGTGAAATGTAAAGTGGCAATGCTCAGCAGAAATGTGCAAAGGGCAAAATAACAGGTTCACACTATTTACAATAACCCAACACAATATTTACAATGTCACAGTAAGAGCTCTATATAAAAAACAACACAATATTTACAATAAGAGCACTTTATAAAAATATAGTAAAAAAGGGAAATTGTATGTATGTAATATAATATAAATTATAAATTATATAAATTATGTGTAGTCTTTACCTAAGTGTGTGTGTGTGCATAAGAGGGGCAGTGTGTGTGTCTTGGTGGGGGCCCTGGTGAGGTCAGAGTTCACAGTCCTGATGGCCTGAGGAAAGAAACTCCATCTCAGTCTCTCTGTTTTGGCAGCGTGACTACGGAGGCGCTTGCCTGACCGCAGCAGCTGAAACAGTCCGTTGTTAGGGTGGTGAGGATCCTTCATGATCCTGCAGGCTCTGGTTCTGCACCTCCTGGTGTATAAGTCCTGCAGGGTGGGAAGTGTAGTTCCAATAGTGCGTTCAGCCGAACGCACTACTCTCTGCAGAGCCTTCCTGTCCTGAGCGGAGCTGTTGCCAAACCAGGCAGTGATGCTTCCTGTCAGGATGCTCTCTACAGCTCCAGAGTAGAAGGACTGAAGGATCCTCCGGGAGACTTTAAATTTCCTCAGTTGCCTGAGGTGGTGAAGGCGCTGCCTTGCCTTTCTCACCAGAGTGTCTGTGTGTGAGGACCATGACAGATCCTCTGTGATGTGGACTCCCAGGTATTTATACCAGCTCACCCTCTCCACAGTAGTCCCATTAATCCCCAGTGGTGAGTACGTCCTCTGTTGTTGTGTCCTCCTAAAGTCCACAATCAGCTCCTTAGTTTTGGTCCTCATTCAGAGGTCAAAGAGCTACAGAAAAATGAGAGGGTTCACCAAGAAATCCAATATTTCCAACGGCTTGCCCTCTCTGGTGGTAGGAAAAGAAAGACACTCTGCCCCTGTTATCAATTGCCACAACTTACCCATGTGTCCAGGCTTCCTCCACCCCTTCTGGGAAAGCGTCAAATTCAAATTTGTTGGAATTGGAAAACTAGGAAAATCAATTCACCCATGTAGGCAGAGGAAAAAGGTGCATCCATGAATACGTGTTATATGCATACACACATACATAGGAATCTATTGGGTTTCCCAGCAATCTCATATCAGATTTTCTCCATGTACAGCATAAGGTCAGTCAGCCAGGTCTTAAACTGAGTTTCTTTATTCCAGACCATTAAAATAATTGGTGTTTTTTTTTTTGCCACCATGCCATATTCAACTGCCAGGATCTTAAAGTGGCTATGAGTTTCTGATTTTGGCAATTTCAGGGTCTGGAGTGAGATCAACTTTGTATACTTCCGAGTAACACCTTTACACCTTGGACCAAGTCTCTTGGGAGCTTTGAGCAGAACAAAATCAGGTGGAGATCCCTTGAAAGGCTTTACACTTGGCACAGAGGGGATGATAAAGATGGATGAAGTAAATGCAACTTTGTCTACGAGGAGTGTAGTCTGTGTATCAATTGAATTAACTGATGAATTCATGGAAAAAGATTGAATACCCCTGGAGGGCCTCTGCCCAAGTGTCCTCCGAGATCTCTATATGAAGGACTCTTTCAGGTGCTGCGTGGACGGGATAGAGGATCTTTGAAAACAGGTCTACAAACCTAGATACAAGACCTTTAATATCTGGCTCTATGGTCAGATTAGGGTAAAGTTTCCTGGGGGATTCATGTGTTTCAAAGTTGGCAATATTGGCCTTAACATAATTTGTAAATACCGAAATAAATGAGAGGATGGTAATCCAAATCTGAGTTACAACCCCCTTTCTTTTCCACATTGAGAATGCATTGTACGTTTGCGCTGGGAGGAAATCATGGTTTATATGAGATAGAGGCAGGGGTAGAGGCAGATGCCATTCCAGGGTATGCACCCTGCCGGTAATGCAAGTAAATGTGTTTCTTTGCTATACAATGTATTTTGTATCCCCAGTTGTTTTAATCTGGATCACAATGATCCGGATTTGGAAATCCCATGTTTTGCTATCCATTTCAGAACCCTTTTTTTCTTTTGAACCCATTTTCAAGATTTGATCCAATGTTTTCATTTCTCATTTTACGTGTTTTGGCCAATGACAGATTAGCATGAAAAAAATGAAGTACATTAAATTGATGTAAGAGATCCCGCCCTAATAAGGAGGACAGCAGGAGCCCGTCCTCCTCTGACCCCCACACCCACCACCACTTCACACAGACTGCCCTTTCCCCTCTTGCCTGCCCTGCAGGTGTCGCTGTTGAAGCATTTTAATCAGAATTTCAATAATAGATTTTTTCCAAAGAGAGAAGAAATATTTGATGAATGATACTGAAATTTGGTAATGGTTTATTTCAACCAATTACTCTTTTTTTATATTTTGATCTCCCTCTTGCCTCTCAAAAATAGAGGAGGAGCAATAGTGGTTTGGTCATTAGAAAACTAATGTCCATGCTCCACTGCTGTGCTTCATACAATATGCAGTCACTCTGGCTCCCACTTAATGGGTGAACAGTGAGCTGGTCAATCGTCTCTCAACATTGTTTTTGCTGTCTCACCTCAAGCCTCTGGCTGCTTCAGTTTTGTCTATGTTCACGCAACATGGAGTCTCTGTGGATGTTGGTATGGCTAATGTAATCATCCTGCTGAAAAACCTTCTCCTGGACTCATATAAGGTACTTGGTCTATGCAGAGTGATTTGTGTACTTGCACTGAGGTATTGAACATCTTAACATCAACATTACTTGTAATGTACATTTTCTGAGCTGTTTCTCCTCCTCTGCCCCTCTCAGCCCCAACTTTCCCCACCTTCAGGCTGGGGACTGTGCGATGGCCACCTGTCTTTGGTTCTACACAAACTCTCTGAGGTCAGACAGAGAGGCAGACCTACTGCAATAACTGAAAGAGACAGTATAAAATGTATTCAATGTAAATAAATGGACTGCACTTATATAGCGCCTTTCTAGTCTTTTCGACTACTCAAAGCGCTTTACATTAATACATAATAAACAGTAATCTGGATGTTTAGGATAGGAATGCATAAGAGGTCTGCGTTGACATAACCGGAGTAAAAACACCGGTTCAGGTCAGTGGTGACATCAGTGTTGGAAACCCAGAATGCGTCTTGCGCAGAGATGGAGGGGGCAAGGAAATGTGAGTCCTGGTGTAAATCGAGCACTAATATATATATATATATACGTATATATGTCTATGCCATCAACCTGTGTAATCGCCACCTGCCTCATTCCATGTAAGTATGTGCTCGCCAGCTCTGAAATGATGGCAACCACAAATAGACTGCTCAGCTCTGTGGCCATGCTTCACGGAGTAAGCCATGTATAAAGAGCCTTTCTGTGGTAGCAATCTTCGCTTACGGCCATACCACCCTGAACACGCCCGATCTCGTCCGATCTCGGAAGCTAAGCAGGCTCGGGCCGGGTTAGTACTTGGATGGGAGACCGCCTGGGAATACCCGGTGTTGTAAGCATTTTCCTCCAGCAGGGGGTGCTGCTTATTGTTTAAAATCCAATAATACTTTGCATTCAAGATTCAAGAAGTTTATTTGTCACATACACACACGAGGTGTGCAGTGAAATGTAAAGTGGCAATGCTCAGCAGAAATGTGCAAAGGGCAAAATAACAGGTTCACACTATTTACAATAACCCAACACAATATTTACAATGTCACAGTAAGAGCTCTATATAAAAAACAACACAATATTTACAATAAGAGCACTTTATAAAAATATAGTAAAAAAGGGAAATTGTATGTATGTAATATAATATAAATTATAAATTATATAAATTATGTGTAGTCTTTACCTAAGTGTGTGTGTGCATAAGAGGGGCAGTGTGTGTGTCTTGGTGGGGGCCCTGGTGAGGTCAGAGTTCACAGTCCTGATGGCCTGAGGAAAGAAACTCCATCTCAGTCTCTCTGTTTTGGCAGCGTGACTACGGAGGCGCTTGCCTGACCGCAGCAGCTGAAACAGTCCGTTGTTAGGGTGGTGAGGATCCTTCATGATCCTGCAGGCTCTGGTTCTGCACCTCCTGGTGTATAAGTCCTGCAGGGTGGGAAGTGTAGTTCCAATAGTGCGTTCAGCCGAACGCACTACTCTCTGCAGAGCCTTCCTGTCCTGAGCGGAGCTGTTGCCAAACCAGGCAGTGATGCTTCCTGTCAGGATGCTCTCTACAGCTCCAGAGTAGAAGGACTGAAGGATCCTCCGGGAGACTTTAAATTTCCTCAGTTGCCTGAGGTGGTGAAGGCGCTGCCTTGCCTTTCTCACCAGAGTGTCTGTGTGTGAGGACCATGACAGATCCTCTGTGATGTGAACTCCCAGGTATTTATACCAGCTCACCCTCTCCACAGTAGTCCCATTAATCCCCAGTGGTGAGTACGTCCTCTGTTGTTGTGTCCTCCTAAAGTCCACAATCAGCTCCTTAGTTTTGGTGACATTCAAGAGGAGGCTGTTGTCCTGGCACCAGAGTGACAGATCAGCAACTTCCTCCAGGTAGGCCTTCTCGTCGTTGTCGGAGATCAGGCCCACCACCACTGTGTCATCCGCAAACTTAATGATGGAGTTGGAGCTGAACCTGGCCACACAGTCATGTGTGTACAGGGAGTACAGTAGGGGGCTGAGGACGCAACCCTGGGGGGATCCTGTGTTCAGGGTGAGGGGGTTGGAGGTGTGTCTACCCACCCTGACCACCTGGGGCCTGGCGGTCAGGAAGTCCAGGATCCAGGCACACAGGGGGGTGTTCAGTCCCAGCTCAATCAACTTGCCAGCCAGTCTGGTGGGGACTATGGTATTGAAAGCTGAACTATAATCAATGAACAGCAGTCTCACATAGCCCCCCTTCCGGCTGTCCAGATGAGAGAGTGTGGTGTGCAGTACCTGGGAGACAGCATCATCCGTGGATCTGTTGGGACGATAAGCAAACTGCAGCGGGTCTATGGAGCAAGGGAGGAAGGCGCAGATGTAATCCTTTATCAGCCTCTCAAAGCATTTCATGACCACCGAGGTGAGGGCCACCGGTCGGTAGTCATTCAAGCATGCTGGAGAAGCATTCTTGGGCACAGGGACAATAGTCGATCTCTTGAAGCAGGCGGGGACCACAGACTCAGCCAGGGAGATGTTGAATATAGTGGTGAACACTGGAGCTAGCTGATTAGCACAGGTCTTCAGTACTCGCCCAGATATGCCATCCGGACCAGCAGCTTTCCTGGTGTTCACCCTCGTCAGAGCCCTCCTCACACTGTGCTCAGTCACAGAGAGTGTGTTCATCCCCAGCGGTAGAACTCACTCCGGCTGGACTTAATATCAAGTATCATGCACTTTATCGGAGTTAGTCTAAACACTGCTTGTGTTGCACACATCCTCCCTTTATTATTATAATAGCGTATAGATGTATACCTCTGTTACTACTCCTGCTACCCACACCATAGTAAATTGCCAGTACACTTGCACATAGCATGGACAACGCTAATTGTTCAACAATGGGCACAGCGTGGACCATGGAGCAATGGAAGAAGGTGGTTCTTTTACATGATGTGGAAGGCCGTGTGCGTCGTTTACCTGGGGAAGAGATGGCACCAGGATGCACTATGGGAAGAAGGCAAGCTGGCTGAGGCAGTGTGATGCTCTGGGCAATGTTCTGCTGATAAACCTTGGGCCCTGGCATTCATGTGGATGTTACTTTGACACATACCACCTACCTAAACATTGTTGCAGACTAAGTACACCCCTTCATGGCAACGGTATTCCCTGATGGCAGTGGCCTCTTTCAGCAGGATAATGCGCCCTGCCAAATCAAATCAAATCACATTTATTTGTATAGCCCTTAATCACCGTTACAGTCTCTAAGGGCTTCACAGTGCCCAACATGTGAAAATAATAAATGATTAGTACACGACATCCCCCAGCCTTAGACCCTCAGAGAGGACAAGGAAAAACTCCCACAAAACCTCATAGGGAAAATTGGGAGAAACCTTGGGAGGGGCTACTCAGAGAGGGATCCCCCTACCAGGACGGTTGGGCGTGCAATAGAAGAAGAAGAAGAAGAAGATTACTTTATTAGCAATTCGGGGTGCATACGCACATGCACCAAATCGAACCCAGGACCTTCTTGCTGTGAGGCAGCAGTGCAAGCAGTGCAAGCACTGCGCCACCGTGCCACAAGATGCCGAGTTTGGGCAAGCAGCCTATACACAATATATAAAAGTTTATTTTGGTGGGACATCCAGATCTGATGGGGCGGCAAGGGCGTCACTTTGTGTTGAAAAGTGGTGGGGACATGAGAGTCGACAATACGAAAATACATCAAAGAACGGCGACCGCACAAGTAACATCCATATGCATCCATATGCATCACCTCCACAGCTGCAGCACCATGTCAATCCAACAGTGCCAATATCACAATATCACAATATCTACTGTAGAAAGCACCAGTGCATGTCAGTCAGCCGAGCGATAACAATATCCTAAAATACGACTGTGGCAGATGGGAGGAGGGTGGGGTGAGGCTTAGCTTGGGACCGGGCTGCGGCCAATTAAGCCTGATTGCAGCCGGGCCATTTTTAACCTGTGTGTGGATGTGGGACTGTGTGAGAGCGCGCCAGTGTGAGAGGCTGGCAGAGCGAGTGGAGTTGGGCAGGAGACGGAGTGGGAGAGCGTGCGTCCAAAGCCGGCGGCGACCGGCCGAGCTCCGGAGGTTGCAGTCGGGAGCAGCCTGCAAGGGCTGACCAGTCGGGGTTGGGGCGGGATGCCCCTGGAAGCCTGGCGGACTGGGGCAGCCTTGGTGCTCCGCGGCTGACCTGACGGGAGGGAGGAGGTGCGCGCGCCGAGGAGGACGGCGCTCTTCACTGTCGTCAACGCCGGGCCGGGTTTATTATTGTGTTGAGAATAAAACGGCCGTGTTAATTCTCCTCCCGTGTATGTCTCTGTCACGAACCCCGGTACGGTGGCAAGTTGCCACAATGACAAAATAGAAATAACTGAAGGAATAACGTTAACAACGTTAGAGAAACAGTTCACAAGAGTTCACGAGTCAATCTCTACTCCGTTTGTTAACATTTCTTGGTGCAAGCTATTTGTTCAGAACATTGTTAACAAATTATGCTTTTAAAAAGTGATGGGGACAAAATCAGCCATTTCAAAAAGTGGTGGGGACATGTCCCCAGTGTAAATGACGCCTATGTGGGGCGGCATCACAGCAACGGCAACTCAGTGAGCGTCATCATAGGACTAGGGGACTAGGGGACCACGCAGGCGCCAACACTGCCCAGATAGGAGAACGCAACGCCCGCTCAGTCAGCATCGTCCTAGGGAGGGGAGGGGGGGGACCACGCAGACGCCAACTCTGCCGAGCTGCAGCCTGGAACAGATAGGAGACACCCACACACACTCTCACTCACACAGACAAACATGACCAGCGTCAGTGGACAGAAGCAGGTAGACCAGGAGAATAGGACATGTAGGCAGGATGCTAGTATCCATCAGCAGGACCCTGAGCTAGGATAAGCTAACTGGTCTAGCCTTACTCTGAGAAGAGACTGAGCCACTCCCTCAAGGCTGGTCAAATGACAGAGAGAATAAATTAGTTTTTAGCCTTGACTTAAAGACTTCGATAGAGCCTGCCTCTCTGATTGAGGCAGGCAGACTGTTCCATAGATAGGGAGCCCGGTAAGAAAAGGCTCTGTTACCTGCAGTTTTCTTTTTGACTGCTGGGATAAACAGGTAGCCAGCGTCCTGAGATCTGAGGGCGCGTGGCGGTTTATAAGGTTTAATCAAATCGGATAAATAGGACGGTGCCATCCCATGTAATGATTTATATGTAAGTAAAAGCACCTTAAAGTCACACCTGGCCTGAATTGGTAGCCAGTGTAATGAGGATAGAATGGGAGTTATATGGTCGAATTTCCTAGTTTTCGTCAGGATTCTGGCAGCAGCATTCTGGCAGCAGCATTCTGGACCAGTTGTAGTTTTTTAGTGCGCCCAGTAGGTAAGCCCGAGAAAAGGACATTGCAATAATCGATTCTGGATGATACAAAGGCATGTACTAAGATTTCTGCGTCTGCCTCTGTTAGCATGGGTCGAATTTTGGCAATATTGCGAAGATGATAAAACGCTGATTTAGTGATCTCCTTAATGTGCAACTCGAATGAGAGGGTAGGGTCAAATTTTACCCCAAGGTTTTTAACGTATGGGCTCTGGGAGATTACACAACTATCAAAGTTGAGAGTACTATTCTCAAATAAGTGTCTATGTCTAGCCGGTCCCACAATCAGCATCTCAGTTTTGCTGCCATTAAGGAGTAGGAAGTTTAGGGACATCCAATATTTGACCTCTAATAGGCAGGCCTCTAGTTTTTGGAATTGGGTGTCATCGGTTGGTTTGACTGGTATGTAAATTTGGGTGTCATTGGCGTAGCAATGGAAGTTAATGCCAAATTTGCGAATGATGCCACCAAGTGGTAGCATATAGATAGAAAATAGCAGTGGTCCTAGGACAGAGCCTTGTGGGACACCAAAGTCCATATTGCAACACTCTGAGGTCATGTTGTTGTAAAAGCCACACTGCAAACATTGTTCAGGAATGGTTTGAGGAACATGACAAAGAGGTCAAGGTGTTGACTTGGGCTCCAAATTCCCCAGATCTCAATCCGATCAAGCATCTGTGGGACGTGCTGGAAAAACAAGTCCGATCCATGGAGGCCCCACCTCGCAACTTACAGGACTTAGAGGATCTGCTGCTAACGTCTTGGTACCAGATACCACAGGACACCTTCAGAGGTCTTGTGGAGTCCATGCCTCAACGGGTCAGAGCTGTTTTGGCAGGACGAGGGGGACCTAAGCAATATTAGGCAGGTGGTTTTAATGTTATGGCTGATCGGTATATATAGTGTTTTGTCATGGACTGATTGCTCGTCTTTCATATGCAAGATTCAATTCACGTATTATCCAAAAATCGAAATACACAAGGAAATATTGAAAAAAAAGTCATATTTTAGAAGAGCTCACTACAGGTGACAATTTCCATAACATGAAAAATATACATCAGCATTTTGTCTTTGTACATTAGGCAAAAACTGTAATAGTCCATCAGAGAGAACAGAACAAACAAGAGATTGAGGATCAGGGGAGAGAGGGAGAAAACAAAATGGGCACACATACTGTATACACAAACATTCGCAAACCAAATCCCAGAAACATTCAGCAAACAAAAGGAAAACTAAACATAAAGCATGCATAACAATTCCTACCTAGGACGACACAGAAAAGGAAAATAGAGGCTGCTAAAATAACTGAGAACATTTGAGAAGTGGACGCCAAATCAACTCAAATTTTTATCAGGATATCAAAAATTAAGATGTTTACACTTTGCACTAGGGGAGTTATTGCTACACCAAATTGTTACCAATACTCTAATTATACAGCATCTTGGTGAACTGTTAAATTCGTACATACAATTTTCAAGGTGGTACATAATTTCTCCATCTTTTCTGATATTTTTAACACTTGTTTCAATGCAGGGTGGAGTGGCCAAGCGTTTCATCAGGAGGCACTTTTGAAAAAAGACATGAAAAAAAAAAAAGCATGCATGAACAATAATGGGCATGTTCCCTATCTAAAGGCAGCTGAGCAGGATGGTAAGACCCATAAACTGGGAAGAAATAAAAAAATATTCCACGTACCCTTATACAGTATTGGGTTCTGAGTGTGAGATAACCCATGAGACATGCTATGTTTATTCTAATATGGCAGCATTCCACCAAAGACCCTTCATCAGTCATGTCTTGCTTGAATCAATCAAGCTCTTCAGAGATGAGATTCTTCCAATGGCGTCACATTTTCTCTATAAGACCTCCTGTTAAAACAATCTAAACAAAACTAATGCACACTGGAGTTGATAAAGGGAACATGGACTAAAAAAAACTCAATTCTAAACCAGCGCTATTCATTTGGTCTAAGTGTCTTGATGGATGGAAAGGGAGTTTATATATTATCCGGTTGTCTGTGCTATATACAGGTCTTTACAATATTTTCCTGAATGTTGAAGCAGTTCATAGACTTGAAAAAAAATGTTTCATCATCCTTGTGTTGTTTTGTTTTTGAGTTGGCACTTGCTTGGTGGTTTTCTGTCAGCCTTTGTAGTCACCGTTATGTTCTATTGCAGCCTACTGTGGCCAGCCTGTTCCTGCCAAAGTCAAGGAGGACATGCCTGGCAAGAGGGTGGAAGAGTGCAGGAAACAGTGCCGTGTTGATTTCAATTAGAGACCTGTGGGGAAGAACAGCAAATAACAGGAAAATTAGTAATAAAGAAGTGATCCAAATGCCAATCACACATCCCTAAAGTCTAATTATATTGAGTTCTACGGTATCGTATTAAAACAGGCATAAATATAATGTGCGGTAAAAGTTATTTCCCATTTGGAATAAACACTAGGAGGTTAACATGAATGTTTTTCCCCAATTGGAAGCTCGTATTTACAGTATCTCTTATGGGTTTTATGTGTAAGTGGAGAGAGCACTAGCAGCAGTGCTAGTGGAGAAAGTGTTTTAGGGTGGATTTTTCCTTTAATATCATCTAACTTATGTGATATAGCGGAAGAAAAAAAAAGGAAAAACCTCGCTAAATTGGAAATATCATCAAACAACAGACAGGTATGGTATCTAGATTTGTCTGTGGTTGTAATGGGTATAGGAGAACTAGTTCAAATGATGTGTAGAACCAGATTTAACCAATAGACAACAATAGAGACATCAAGTGGTGTAACTATTAATTGCAACAGGTTAAAAGCCATTTGTTAGTCCTAATGCAAGTCCACCCGTTTTTAACTTATGTCGGTGTAACTTTTTCAGTTGGTGCAACCATTAAAACTTTAGTGCGTAAACTAAGTGAGAATTTACATTCAAACTAGCTTACATTTGAACTGAAGTGTAACTGGTGCAACAGGCAGCTGTGTTGAAGAGTCCAGAATACATACCCTGAAAACATGAAGCTAGAACCTTACTAAATATCACTCAAAAGCAGTTTCTTGGCTCTTTCGTACACAGCGGGCGACTTTCCTTTTGAATTCTCCATGTCTGTCCTCCCTCCACTCTTTCTGCAGAGGGAAAAAAGAAAAAGGAGGTCGATTACCTTTTTTTGAGCCCGACATCCCTGGACAAGGGTTTCTTACGGCCACTGGAAAAGGGTTTCTTAGGGCCACTGGAGAAGGGTTTCTTAGGGCCCGTGCACACTAGAGATGACCAGGCTGTTTAACACCATATCTGGACATCTTGACAATCAGGAGGGGAAACCTCGATATAAGACTTGGTTCAGACCGATGGTCCTAACAGATTATCTGGTAGTGTGAAGGGTTTACAGATAGTCTTAACCCTGATCATAACAAACATGTTTGATATTTACGACCCTACATCTCGAAGTGAGCAGGGATCAGATTCAATCCAGTGGAGAGCCAGTGAGAGTAGAGTTTACAGTGAGATGAGGCAAAAGAGTTACATTAAAAAGGTATGATAATAAATACTGATAATAATGCAGGGATACAAACTTTAGATCTCCTGTCCTACAATGAATGTAAATTACTAGCCTATCTACCATACCCTTCTTTCTGATGCCTACTCACCCCTTCAGCTCTACTGAAAAATGTACAGCCCACGTTGGCTGCAGCCTCTCCAGCCACAGCTTTACCCAAATACTGTTTACTTTGCTTTTTTCAGTGCATACTAATGCACGCTGCATTAATGTACAGGCATAATGATTCACATTGGATTGGTTCCCATAAGGAAAGTGGTGCAGACATCAGTGACGATGCAGGAGTCAGCAGGATATAGTTAGTCAGTTATATTGTTAAGTGTTAAGTCATTGCCTAATCGGCTAGTGTGAGCAGATTTCCACCTGAGAGACAAAAATCTGTGGAGGTCTGTCGTTATGTGTGATGCAATGAGTTTTCAAAATGGGTCTTGTAGACCCAGCTTTAGCCAGCCCGAAGTTGATTACAATTAAAGGGCAATAATGCTCCTGCTCCTAGAGCCCCAGGAGTTTGGAATGACCTGCCTGAGGAGATCAGGCTATTCTCCTATTTCTCCTGTGTTGCTTGTGTCCCATTGCTGTAATCATCTAACTTCCTTGGTTTTCTATTTTTTCCCTTATTTCCTCATTATTTTATCTGCCATTATTATGGCATTCGTTTTTTTAACTTTGTCATGGATTTACTATATAATAATACAATTCAAAGTACAAATCAGCATCTAAGGATCCTACTGGGCTTATTTGTTTAAAATGATCATTTTTCAACAAATAGGCACAGGAGGATCCATAGATGTTGTTTTGAAATGAGCACATCCATTTAATTCCAATAATATTCATATTCATCCACCTTTAAAAGGGGAACTTACTGCAGCATCCACATTGGCTGGTGAGTCACCATTTGGGTCTGCCAGCATAGAGATAACACTAATCATGATGGTTTCCACTGTGTGGATGGGTAGCCAGCGCTCCTCTGGTTTCTCATAGCCATACTTATCCTCCCCAGGCTCGTGCAGAATAGAAATACATACATCTCCGTTCTTGTCAACTGGAAACAAAACCGCAGAGGGGAAATTAGAATTCATGAGGCAGAAAAGGTTTTAGGTGGCAAATCCAGTATTATACTGGATGTTTACAAAATGTTTTATACTAATTTGTATATGACATAATGCTACTCAAGATGTGGAAAAACAATGTGCGTGCCCTTGAAATGTGAACTGTCAAACTATCTGTCAGTGATGTAATGTTTTTGGATTCATTAAAATTCAGCCAATCAGCTGTCAAACTCATTTTTGAATATTGTTTATATAGGTCAATGTGTAATAGGCTACATTTATTATTTAACAAAATATTAGTTTGATCATTCAAAAAAACAAATACAATTTGTGAAACAGGTGAGAGTTAACAATTACAATACCGATAAACAAAACTGCATTCCTTTAAGTTACTTAATTTTCTCCCAAACAAGACCTGTCTGGTTGATTTCATTTTTGTTACCTGAGAGACCTATAACCTCTATCTATTTAACAATGGCAAATTTCAATCCCAGTGCACTGCACATGTACCTACCATTGGGGTGCCAAATATCTGTGATAAATTTCATTTTAGGTGGCCTGAGAGGGTAGTCTTTGGGAAATGTCAGATGAGCTTTAAACACACCACCTTCACTGTGAACAAAAAAAAAAAGAGCAAATAGAAAGATCAATATCAGCAGCTGTTACAAGTTTCAAAGGCTCCAGAACTATGGAGGTGATTAGTGACATAGAGATAAATAAGTTACTGAAATAAAAGCAGCTCCTACTAAATCCCATATTAAGAAACTAAGTGTTAGACTTACTACAGTGTGTCTGGGGGGCCAATGATTAAGACTTCCCATCTGTAGAGGTCATTATCGTCAATCAGGCCTGCTGAGAATCCTTCCACTGGGTTCTTGTTCAGCTCTGTAGATAAAAACAAATGACTATATAAGCCAATTCACCATCAGGTTCATATCGAAGTACCTATGTTAACTGTTCTGGCGTGGTGCTTTTGTGAAGAGGTCTTGGTTGGGTGCTGAGTAACTAGCAGTACATTGCTGCAACCACACGCCACCATAATCCAGGATTGAATCACTCAGTCACTGACCCAGACTCAAGGCTCCAGGCAGATGCTGTAGTTGGTAAATTTAGGCTCAAGTCCATACGACTGAAACTGTTTTGTATTCTTTGTCAAATTGCCGTGTAATAGTACATAAAAGTGACATGAAATTTGGCAGAATACAGAGATCTATATACATTGATAATGGTGTGGCGCAACAGTGGCGCAATACTTAAAGGCCAAATTTTAAAAATTTGAAAGGCCATAATGCCTACTTCCTAAGTCCCATTGACACACATTGCTCTACAAATTTGCCTCAATGTCCTCATTTGTATTTTTTGAAAAACTTTTTTCATTTCTTCATTTTCATTTTCAAAGGGGACCTTATGGTGGCCGGGAAGTGCAACTCAAATTAACAAGTCAGAAAACAAAACACATTGAAGAGACTCAAACTGGAAAGGTTAGGGTACTTATTGACCAATGAATCCTCGTCGCTGATTGGACGCACTGTCTGTCTTTCTGGGAGGAACGAAAGTAGTTATTTTGCACGTGCAAAGCAGTAGAGGAAGAGAGAGAAGAAGTTGTCAATGATACTAGAAGTTCACAAAGAAACCAAGGAAAGAACACCAGAATATGTATTGCCCTTATTGTGGTAAACAGTTAATTATAACCTAGAAATCTGTTTACGCACAAAACAGGAAACATGTGCAGTGTTTTTGTCATATTTATAAAACCCTGTGTACGTGTTCATACGCAGTTTTCCTGATAAATCTCAATCATCCTGAAATTGTGCGTATGAGCCTTATGGCCATGCCCACAATTTACCATAAATGGATTCCAAAACAACCCCAATTTGCCTGGTTTGAATATAAATGTCTATTGTTGTTATTTTAGAGAAGAAATGGCAAAGGCATTGGTGAAGAGAGTGGAGAAGAACTGAAATTTCACAGATTGTGAAATTGAAGAAATGGTTGGAAAAATTTCAATAAAAATAAAAGTCTATTATTTGGAGGCTTTCGCTCTGGCTTTATAAACAAGATAAAATATATTGAATGTCAAAAGGCAACTGCAGCAGTATATGTTGTTAATTCAGAAGAGGGGACCCCCACTGGAGGAGGAGAGGGGACCCCCACTGGAGGAGGAAAGGAGAACCCCCTAAAGGAGGAGAGGGGACCCCCACTGGAGGAGGAGAGGAAGTACTGGAATTTAGATTTTGTCCAGGGATCAGAAATCCTGTGTGAAATTAAGTTCACTGCAGTGTAAAAGTGAGTGACTGAGGGTAAAAGTGAGTGTCACTTCAGGGGTGTGAGAGTTGTCAATCCTGTTGTATGGTTATTTTAAACTCAGTTGAACAATGAACAGACAAAAGGCTTGTTGAATTCTTTGCTCTGAACCCTCAACCTACAGCTGCCTCAGGGGTCTAATTCCTTCATGTTCTATAACCAAATGTGACACAGGTACCTTACCCATGGGCCTAAAATGCTGACCATATCGCCACCTTAGCATAACTATTTCTGTTAATATTTCTCTGTTATAAATGTATGTCTACCAAAAAATGGCACCTAAATGTTGCAATTCCAATATTTTCAGAACTTAAAAAAAACAAGTTTAATGGCTTGGACTTCCAGGTTCCCACAATCAAGGCGGATGCAAGTTGGCCACCCTGGTGAATGAGCAGCCTCTGTGAAATGAGGGCTTCCACTTACTCACAAGCTTAACCCCTACTCTATCCAATATATCAAGCATTTTAGTGCATTTTTGAATCAGCCTTCTGTGCACATTGAAATTTGAGAATTATGGAGTCAACGAGTCAACTCTCCATCGCTATTCAGAGAATATCTGGAAACAATTTTACAAGACAAGCAAGCAAACACTTTGACATGCCAGTAAGTAGCACAATAAGTCTAATTTCACAAGCCGTGCGTTATGGCTAGCTTCTCGCCTAACTTGTGCTGTTGCATATAATGCCAAATACATGTATGGTGTGGGGAAAACTGGGTAATAAGTGTTCGACCATGTTGCTGTTGGAAACTGATAACACGATCTAATTCTGACCCGCAGTTAATAATTATAGTGGTGAAAAGAAAGAAAGCGTGATGCTACCATTAGCCAGTTAGTTCAGCATTTCACAGCTAACCGGTAAGAGTGACAGCAGATAACACGAGGCTACATATTTAGCTAACGTTAGTTGGCTAAAAACGGCTAGCAATTCACTGCAGTTAATCTTGTTAGCAAAGAAAAATAAGTCACATTTTATTCCTCAGCAGCTAAATCGGTAAAATAAGAACATAACGTTAGTGAACTAGCTAGAAAACATTAGATCTAAAAATACAAAAGCACCAAATGTAATTGTAGTTAGCATATTTGTAAACATAATCGGCCAACCAGCTAGTAGCTAGGTCAACTAGCTAAGTTCAGTCAGCTTGATATTGGTGAAGTCGTTGGGACTTCTGACAGCGGCTTTCAGTTCAAGACCTTATGCAACGTCAACACAAATTAACTTGCCTGGCGAAACGACTTCATGGTTCTATTTTGTGTTTGTTAAGAAAGCCATTTGTCAAAATCCATTGCAATAATCTCATGTCATGGGACGTTAGTGTGGAATTTTCAAGATAACAGTTTGCTCCAGGAGCATCCCTTGAATAAAAGCTAACTGTGCCGTTAGCTGGTTAGCTAACGCCAACGTTAGCTGGGCAGCATCCAATTGCCACTAATGTTTAATTACCTGCAAGCTGTCTCCTGAGTAACAACGCTGCCTGAGGCTCCGTCATGGTTTAGCGAATATCAATGTAGCTATGTTCAATGCCAATGTTTCGAGGTGACGGCGCTAACTTTACGCTCAGTAAACAGTGCTCGTCCCTTCTATTTTCTGTTTAGCATTCTTGGCATCCTTTTTTCTTCTTCTTCTTCTGCTCAGCCTTCTTCTTCTGCTGCTTATTTGAACGTTATAGCATGTCAGAAACCGTGTATATTGCCACTTACTGTGCCGGAGTGTGTATTGCTCACTGATAACAAAATATTATTGCTTCCTATCAAACTTTATAATAGAAATCTTAAAATCACGGTTTTCTCAATACCTTTCACTTCCATACTACCCCTGTCAAATTACGTCAAGTGTCAAGCTGGGTTTTATCCAGCAGCAGCCGTAGAGTCTGGTCTAAACTAGTCCTGCGGTAAACGATGATTAAAATATTGCAGTTGCAACACACAGGTGGCAGTATAGAGACAATAGTATTCCTATATCCCGGGTTCTTAAACATTTCCATGCCATGGACCCCAAAATAGACACACGGATTAGGCCACAGACACCCATTTGCTAACATTTTGTCCCAATAAATGGGACGAACTTGTAAGAACATGTAAGAACTTACTTTCTGATTTAGTATTGAAATGTATAATTGTCTACACTGTATATGGTATATAATAGTGAAATAGTGAGTGTCACTTACACACACCTACATTCTCAAATAGGGATAATTTCTAGTGAATTAAATTATAGTGAAATTAAATTATTCCTCATGTTCATGGGGAAGGACCCCTGGTGGTCCCTGGAACCAACTCTTTGAGAACTGGCCTATATGATGATGACCACAAAATAAAACACACAAACTTTCTGGGGAAACCTTTTGTGGATTTATAGCAGAAGGTTTGTATACTGATTTTTCTTCACTGTTCAAAGATATATTATTTGAATTCTATAATTTCAGTAAGGGAATTCTACTTAATTAACCCTCTTACCAGATAAATTATACCAAACCTCTGTTTAATGTAATGAAAACTAGGCCAATCAATACGTGCTAACAATTTATGCCTCCACTAACAGAAGAGCTGTACAAACAATCAAGCTCTGTGTATTTTTTCAAGATTTCTGTGTAACTTTTACACCATTCCTGGCAATAAATAACACAAAGACCATCCAAATATCAGCGATAATGTTAACGTGAACGCTGCAGTCATTTAATACAGAGTCACCTATTACGTAAATGATATTAGATGCAGAGACTTTGCCATGCCTGAGGGTTTGGTGAATTGATGAGCTGTAAGACGAGGCTTTCAAAGGACCAACCCAGCATTGGAAAACGGAAATGCGCTACTACTGGTCACAACGCAGCAGCAAGAGGGAACCACAACTTCAAGGCCATGTGGTGGACAGCAGAATTAATTATCATTAATATCCTTAACTGTATTAACCCAAGCCTTTATGTAGTTATAGTGAGTATATCTAGTGGTAAAGAGGTAGCTCGTGTTAATGTCAGTAGGCTATAGCAATTTAATAAACCATTAGGTAACTAACCTTTGACTATATTTGTCATTTGCACAGGAAAGGGGAGCATCCAGTGGGAATCTAAGCAGACGTGCAGCTGCCTTTGCCATCAATGTTTGTACAAAAAAAAAGCCACTCATCTCAGTTATTGCACCATCATCACAGATCACCGCGTTGGAGTCAGCCTCTGTTGGAGTAATAGGTTATTAAAGAGTGTCAAAGCGCACTGAATTAGATATCTTTGTGTTTGTTAGTGTACTATCCCATTTTCACACGTTTTTCTTTATTTTGTGTTGTTGCAGAGTAATGTCAGTGACATTGTTTCTGAAGTGCAACAATAATGCAGAGTAATAACAACAATGAAGCAAGGGGAAATTAATAAAAATAATACACGTAGATTATAGAGTAAATAGTAAATGGTAGCGTCTTGGGGTTGTCCGGGGGATGGGTTGTACTTCATAGGGATCAAGGCACTCCTGGTGTTGGAGAGTGGGCTGAAGGGGGCTTCAAAGTCACAGGGCAGGTTGAGTCATACACGTGTCATAGCTGGAGCTAAGGGTTGGGGGCAACACACACCCACACACCCACACACCCACACACACACACACACACACACACACACACACACACGTTCAACAGGAGTGGGGGGTAAAAGAAACAAAGGGAAAATAAAATGAAAAATGGTCATCTGGTCTAATCACCCAAGAAGTAAGGTTACACCAGAAGAGAAAAGAGGACTGTGGCCAAAACAAAGACATAGCCATTGGGATGGGGGTGGGGTATGGACCCTAGTAAGGCTAAGGGGGGCAGGTTAAGGCTATACCAACAAACCAATATAGTGGAAGGATTGTGGAAAGAGAAACATGAAAGCATGTCTGTTGGAATTGATCTTAGGAAATGATTTAGAAGACAACACTGACTCCTGACAGCGGACGCCCGGTCTCCGTTAGTCTTGACTCTAGATTTAGCAATGACCAGAAGGCACAGAGGACAACCAGAGGACGCCTTGATGTTTTGTCTACTCAGTATATGTTTGTCTTCAGTTTGGTGGCTGGAATGCTTTCAGTAGACACTGAATGGTGTCAATGAACGGGAACCTAGCAGCCCTGCTGCACAGTGGCCCTCAGCCCCTTACATTTGGATTGTAACAGTAATGAAAAACTATAGCAGATAAGTAATAGTAATCATAATGTCATTCAATATAACAACAACAACAACAACAATAACAATAATAATACCCTATCGACAACAACAACTATAATAATAATAATAATATATATTATTTTTTCTCTAGATGTCTCTTAGGCTATGGCACATGAAGACATATTGTATGTACGGTATCAACTGCTGTACCCTCACTCATGAGTCTTCTTTATCTAAAGATAAGAAATGATTTAATCTTGACTCTGTGTTCTAACTTGTGAGAACTTCTCACGCTGAGAGGAAGGAAGTGGATTTCTAGCTCAACCTCTCGTCTAGCAGTGACCACACTTCTTCTTTGTGTAGCAATGGTGTTTTGTGTGTTGTGGCCCCTGCATGTTGGTGATCAATGAGCCTGTACCTTTGAAGCTTCACTATCGCATTAGAACTGACAACTTAAAAGACAAAAATGAAGCGCTAGTAACCATGAGGTGCAGGTTTTGATGAATGGCCGTAGCAATTTCCGCAAGGCTTTTGGCTTCCACGTTCGCTGAATTGCTTTTACTTTGAAATTTCAGTTTCAATGTGAGTGTGATAAAACAATGACAAAGCTCTAAATTTAGGGCTTTGTGTTGTAAAATCAATGTCACATGTTCACCATGTTGTTCAGTCTATTTGTGTTGTGACCCCATGACTGCCCTTAACACACCACTAGGTCCCATAAATCCTCTGATCATTCCACAGTCCAGCCTCAAATTAGAGGCCAGGTTTCCTATTATGTTATATTTTCTTTTAACCTCGCGAACACTTGGAGACATTGTAAGCTATATAAATAAAGTGGACTTGACTTGACTTTACTAGCAATCACTGGGACCTCAGCTCATGGAGTCCAAATGACGTATAAAGTTGGACTGCCTCTTGCCCTGGTCATTGATCTTCTCCAGGAAGACAAAATGTACCTACCACGACTCTCTCATTCCTCTCTCCTTTTCTATCAGAAGCATTTTATATACTCAGTCACACATTACTGCAGGACATGTTGAGAAGTGTCTTGCTGATGTTCAGAATAAAGGTCCTGTTCTTTCTTCACAATAAAAGTGTTATTGAGTGTTTTTTTTAAATGGTATTACTATTATGCTTCCACATGAATTGTGGACCCCGGGAAGAATGGTTGTTGCTGTGGTAACAACTAATAGGGATTCAAATAAACAATAAACATGAACTCAGAGTCAACTTGAACTCCTAAATATGTGTTGGATGACACAAATTGCACAAAGTCCTTTTACAAAAATACGGTGAGCGTCTGCCTTCTCGTATTCACGTATTGAAATTGTGGTTATGAGGAAATATAGTCTTTGTTTAGAGGGGGACTGAGAGGCCATGTCTGTCCTTATGTGACATATTCATGTGGAAATATTTCATATAGCAGATGAACATAACTCAAGTATTGTTAAACTGTCAAATTGAAAACAGTACAAAGTGATTTCCATGGACGAAAGGGAACGTACCACCACGGATCCGATAGTGAGGGTTTCACCTTTTTAAGGTATGTCACTTGGTGCTATTAAATACTTTTCTAGGAATGTAATAATATCAGAGACAGGAAAACTAAATTTCCACTGTGCCACCAATTAAATTACCGTGGTGAATCTTTAAATCATAGAAGACATCGTTCTGGGACACAAATGTATTTTAAGGAAAGATTACAGGAAAAGAAGCAGTTTCCTTGGATCTCAGCCGGGGATGCATTTCCATTCTCCATGAATTTTAAATGTATTTTATGACACATTTATTACCCAAAACTTTTCAGCTAATAGGTGGAAACTGAGTCCCAACTTCTGGGAGATGATCTTTTGTTAAAATAAATGCTAAAATAGGATATTCATGCACAGCCACATGAAAAGAGAGTGTAGTGCAGACACATGTGTGGTCAGGGAGATAGCAATGAGGGTTTCAAAAACGACATTTGGCTTGTTTACAGCATTGCGTCACAGTGAAGATCTGTGTGAAAGCATATGACTAAGCCAGAGTGGGCTGGTCCCTTTGCTAACTTAATATCCTAGGGCACATTACAGCTGAGAGGAAGATTGCTGTGCTCTCTCAAGCCTCAGAGAGGACCTGGGAGCCACCTCAGCCACTGAAAACTGCAAACATGGAATAACCTGAGCCAGACAACACTAACAAGACTTTACTGACTAGCACGTAAGGCTGGAGGTTATTTAACTTTTCATTTTGAAAGACGGTTGTGACAGATGAGGATTTTGATCCTGCAGTAGTGTACCTGTACTGTACCACAATACCACAAAGACCAGGACCAGCTGTGTCAGTGCCTGTGTCTTATAATGTCTTATAAACAGAACCTTGAACATTGGCATTATGTTGTGCTGTGTTGGGGAAAGAGATTGTACCTACTATAGTTGTTTTATTGCCACTGTGGTGACTCTCATCAACTGACTTCCTCTAAAGTAGATTACCAGTGGGGCACAGGACAAAAACAATACTCAGTGCAAGAGGATACAACCTGAGCAGGTTTTTCTTGTTTCTGTCACATTAGGTTGGTAACTGTACTGTAGTATACTGACTGTGATTTATTGTTCTGTAAAGCAATTATTCGTTGATCAAAAGATGGAAGCAAGAGGAGCAGCCACTCAAATGAATGTGTACTTTCCCCATTCTATATATAGTCCTAAATTACTCACTTGTGGCACTTAAATTACATTGAGTTCTTTGTTTATCTGTACGACTTGTTTCCAACCCAATCTTCCAACTAGGTGAAGGATTCCTCTAAGTAATATATCACCAACGTCCTTTTACTCCCAGGTGAAGAAAGAGCTGCTCGCTATGGAGTCAAACAGACCGGTGACGCCTCACCAGGACAGGGAGAAAACTCGTCTGAGCTTGAGCTTCGCGGTTGAACCACACTATGGCTCTGTTGCTACCAGCGCGCCATCGCTTGTGCCAGTGGCGGGGGAGAAGCCAGTCATTTCACCTGCGCGCGCTTACATCGCCGTGGCGGTGCTCTGCTATATCAACTTGCTCAACTACATGGAGCGGTACACCATAGCGGGTTAGCCAATCCTCCTGGCCTCCACTGTGTGCACTTCCCCTTCTTCAACAAACACAATTTCCACACTTCTCCTAATTGATGGTGCTGACACATTTTCGTTTCTCTGTATTGTCATGAAAGGTGTCCTTCTCAACATCCAGAAATTCTTTGATATAAATGACAGCACATCTGGACTCCTACAGACAGGTATGATGACACACCCAGTCGCCAGACCTCGTTTATTACACCCCCTGCCCCATGGAGAGATAAAGGTTCACTGATTAACGACCATTCCTGTCTTGTCCTCATCCTATCTTCCCTGGGGTGCATTATTTTCAATATACAACTGTCTGTCTGTACTGCTAGTGGATGCCGGTTCTACAACATACAGACCATAATATCGTCTTATTGCAAGATATGAATGTCACTTCTCAGCTCGACCATCTGTGCTTTAAGGTGTGACACGTTACATTTTTCCCCATAAAATATTAATGCGCTTACAGTTTTCATCTGCAGTTTCATACTTTTGGCTCCTCTCTTCGGTTACCTCGGCGACCGCTACAACCGAAAGTTCATCATGATTGGCGGCTTGAGCGTGTGGCTTGTGACTGCAACAGGAAGCTCTTTTGTCACAGAGTCGGTGAGTGAAACAGAAAGAACACTGTTCAGGAAACGTTCTTCCCCTGTCATTCATGTCAGCAGTTCAGTTTAATACCCGTCACCGTGTCCTGGAGCTAGAAATATAATAATCTATGATGTCCAGGCCATAAGAACCAGATCAACTGGAAAGATGAACATTTTAAGCAAATATGGTTTGAGACAACAAAGTCAGCATTCCCTGCTTCTCTGGTTTCTCTGGCAATGTGATGGGAATATGATGGGAACATGCTCTTGATCATAGGAATAGCAAATGTTAAATGTGTGTTTTTTTAACTAGCAGCATTAATACAGGTCACATTATTTTGACAGTTGTTTTTCAATGGGGGTGAGGGATATTTTGTTTAATGGCACATGTATCTCAGTTGGGCCATGTCTGTACTGTGCAGCCCAGTAACCTCTTTTTTCCTGCCGTCCTCAGTACTTCTGGGTGCTGCTGCTGATGCGAGCCCTTGTGGGGACAGGAGAGGCCAGCTACTCCACCATTGCTCCCTACCATCATAGGCGACCTCTTTACCGGAGCTCAGCGGACCAACATGATCTCTGCCTTCTACATCTTCATCCCTGTTGGAAGGTTAGAGCTCTTAGGAAAACAAAAGTTTGGCCCTTGGTAATTAAAGAGTTTTTACAACCCTTACAGTGAAATCAGCTTTTTTATTATTATAGATAACGGTCTATTTCTATATTACCAGGGTAAAAAGGCTATATTATTCTGTGTCTTTTTAGCGGTCTTGGATATATAGCAGGGGCATCCATAACCAATCTCACAGGGGACTGGCGCTGGGCTCTACGGGTGAGAACATTTATACTCCATGTGTCCAATAATAACGGACTCAGCGGGATATAAACGTTGAGCATTGACAATGATAGATCTCTTAACCTTTTTCTGTATTATCAGCTCACGCCCATCTTAGGTACAGTGGGACTTCTCCTGCTGATCTTCTTATGCCCCGACCCCCCCAGAGGGGCTGCAGAAACCCACGGACAGGGAGTAATATCACAGAGCTCATACTGGGAAGACGTCAAGTATCTTCTGAAGAAGTAGGCGAGGAAATTAAAACTAATATTGTATCATTCGCAAAAACTCCTTGATTTTTTTTACTCTTGTTGTGTACCTCTGTCCCTCTAGTAAGAGTTTTGTGTGGTCGTCAATGGGAGTGACTGCAATGGCCTTCCTAACGGGAGCCCTGGCTTTCTGGACCCCCACCTTTCTGTCCAGAGCTCGGATCGCTCAGGGAATCCAACCCCCGTGCACCCAAGAGCCCTGCGACACCTCAGACAGGTACCAATGTGTCCTCTAACTCCGTTTACTGCACTTGTTGTGGACTTTTAATGACGTCAATCGGCCTCTCCTCCCTGCGCAGCTACATCTTCGGTGGCGTGACGGTGGCGACGGGCATTCTGGGAGTGTGTATCGGCGCGGCCCTTTCCAAGTGGCAGAGGGAGAAGGTGTCGAATGCCGACCCACTCATCTGCGCTGTGGGCATGCTGGGATCCGTCCCCTCCCTCTTTTTTGCCATCTTCCTGGCGTCAACAAGCATCCCAGCCACTTATGTAAGAGACCAACCCCCTGGCCTCGCTGCTGCCCTACAACTAAATAACACGTATTTTATTATCTGATGTGCATCCGTCTGTTTGCAACTTCTATGGTCCTGACTGGGAGACAGAGCTGAACATTTCTAAGTTGTGAAAACACAATGACACCAGAACCCTTCTTGTGATATTCTCATTTCAGGTGTTCATTGCCATCGGGGAGACACTGTTATCACTGAACTGGCCCATTCTGGCTGATATACTCCTGGTGAGTTTGAGTGTTGCATTTTGGACTTACACTACAAAAGATATCCATCTTAGCAAGTCATTTAGTCTAGTTTTAGAGTGTTAAAATGTTGTTTTCTTAAAGCAAGTGAACATTTCTGTCAATGGAGTGAGATAATTTCCTTTGTTTTGAGAATTGTCTTGAAATAAGTGAAAATATCTTGATACTAGATGAGGGATCTGTCTTATTTCAGTATTTTTTTTGGTCAATACTAGACTAAATGACTTTTTAACATGAATGTTTTGTGCAAATCTTACAATCTGTTGTTCCCTTCCTCAGTATGTTGTTGTGCCAACCAGAAGGGCCACAGCTGAGGCCCTCCAGATCACGGTCTGCCATCTCTTGGGCGACGCGGGGAGCCCGTACCTAATAGGAGCGGTGAGAAACAGTTACAAGTCAAGTCACTTTGCTTCAACTGGACTGTTTCATCAGTATTACCACCTCCAACTTTGGTCAACCAAATGCACGGTTACATTACATGACCGCTACTTCTCTCTTCACACGCTGTACCTCCAGATCTCCGATGCTGTAAGCGCTTACTATCCCGAGTCCCAAGTGTGGAGCTTCCGCAGTCTGAAGTTCAGCTTAGTGCTCTGTCCTTTTGTCGGGGTCCTGGGTGGACTGTTCTTCCTCATGACCGCCCTCTACATCACCCAAGACACGAGGGCAGCTAATCTATTGGCTCAAGGTAAATGGACTTTTTTCAAATTCTTTATACATCTTGTCATTTGCAGCAAAAGACCAAAAGAAAATGCTGCTATAGCCACGACTGAAGCTGGATAACTTTGAGCATTACACCCCTGGTTTCCAAAATTTAAAAAAAATCTCAAAGTTTGCGTTGTTTTGTGTTGTTTTGCGCGGTTGCCTGCTTGTGTGTGTTCAAGAGTATGAGACACCGACATGTGACTCCAGGCCTTGCTGCCATACACAGTGGAGCGTCAGGCCATTCCTGAACAATGGACCTCTATCAACACACTTCCTATCAGATAGCGCAGATCCTCACACATTTGACAGCAAATTCCACTTATCAGCACACATGCCCCAATCACACACTGACAGTCTAGTTTACAGGGAGCCAGAGGCAGAGAGGGGCCAGCCTAGATAAAGGCAACATTGTCTTTCTAGTTTTCTGATCACATTCTTTCCATTCTGGTGGATTGTTTATCAGTTTGCTGGGCAGCTACACCAACATGGCTACTTCGCTGGCATCACCCTAGAAGATAAGAGCTGCTTCCTTCCCAGCAAGCTCTCTGATCCTGCACCAACTAGTGTGTGCAGACCTTTGTTTCCAAGTCAGTCTCTTTAGTGTAGTCTCCCAAGAGCTCCTACTGTGCTGACAAATGTGTGTGTGGTGTATGTGTGTGTATTCTTGTGTTTCAGGAGATCCTCCACCACAGCAGGTTTCTACAACTGAGCCCACCTTGGAACCAAGCACCGGGGCACAGCTGGAAGCTCACAGTGACAGTAAAACTTGAGAACTGGACACCGGACTTGACTTTTGAATTACCAGCCTATTTATGCCTTGAATTTACCTGCCACAAATGAACAAGCATGCAAGAACAATCGGTGCTTTGTGAATGGTTAGAGGGTTTTGATCTACCAGTGTTTTCAGAGTGCACTGTTAATTCCGTGAACGTGACTGTGAATCTTGTTGTTTCTATTAGAACCAACGGCATAAAGAGTAATGGTGGTGATGCAATTAATACTAGATGGCTGCTTCCTCTTTTCTCTTCTTGAGAAAGAATTTACTACTAAGGAGTAGTACTCCTTGTATAGTCTCCGCCACGTTCACAGAGTAAACAATGAGAAAGCCAGTCTATTCATTCAAGCCAGTTTATTCTTTCCTTTCTGAGGTAGAGGAAATCATACGATGTCTTGTTTCCAATTGGAGTGGAGACGTTGACTCCTTTCATGTGATGCTTAATATGTTTTGGCTTGTTCTCATAGCCACGCCTAGGTGTAGGTTCATATTGGAGGCAAGCCTTGCTGTGGATCTTGCTGTTATAACAGTATTACTTCCAATTTGGTGGCATTTTTTCTTGCATATTGTACTTTGTTCATATTTTCTGAAACCCCAGGCTTTATTCAACTTTTTATTACTTTTCTAAGCAATAAAAGAGCTTTTGAGACAGATTTCCACCCACAGCGATATAAACTGGTAAAACACTTTGAAGAAATTGTTTAATGGGTGTGTGTTTTCTTTTTTTAAGAAGTAGCTATTACAGTGCAAACCTTCAATGTCGCTCCAATGTTGGACTCCTCAACATTCAGAGCAGATCCAGACATGCTGCTCAGTGGTTGGTTTGTGTTGGTTCCATGCCTCACAAACAAATCAGGAGATGCTAGATTTGTAAGTTTGAATACAAGCTTTAATGGATACTGAATCAGGTGAGCATTGGAGGTGGCTCCAGTTGAAATCAATGTTCATGGGTTAAAGGAGAATCCCCCTGTTAGACTCTTCCAATTGGATCCGCTGACGACCAACTGGGGCCTGGCACTGGTGGTTGCGAGGGCGGTGGGGCGCAACGGTGATGCAGCCTGAAATGACAGAGACCCGGATGGGGCAGGTATCCGTATATATAGGGATGTGGCGGTTTGTAATTGGTTCCCCTAGAGGGAGGAAAGGGAATGTCCTTGGTTAAGTGGCTGATTGAATAACAAGCAAGGCCGATCGCTGTGAGAATACCTGGAGTAGCAATAAAGTAAATATGAGCCAGGTAGTCTTCCTGATTGAATTTAAACCACCTACAACCAGTTGCTTATGCTAGATACATCAGGGCATTGCTTTGAAATGTAAGAATCGTCTGCTCAAAAAGATTCTACCACAATTGCTGCTGTTTAACTAACCGGGAATCAACATTGACTCTTAACAGGTGTGAAAGGAGTGGAAGAGTTGACTCTCCATCCCCTCCATCCCTGCAAAAGAGATGTTCATGTAGTGGCCAGAATATTCCAGCCTTGTTGACATTTACCAGATTTTCAAAATGGCCAGCCCAGGCCTGTCTTGTCTGTTACCTACTTTTTTACCATACTCCTCCTGTGTATGCTGACACCCATGCAGAAGTGGCCATTTTTAGCTGCAATTACCCTCCTAATCAGTCGACACACACCCCAGGTAGAATATGCTGAATTTGCCCAAGCAGCCATATTGAGGCTCATCAGATTGACCTCTCCATCTAAGAATGTCTCAACCAGCATGCAGCTGCTGCCTGCTAATGAGGACCGGAGGGGGGCCTGTGGCTGGACCGCAACATAGGCACCTAATGTAGTTAAAGATGGAGGGTTCTTCATTTTATATATCTCACAGTGTGTGGATTTCACTCTCCCCAAATTCTCCCCAAATCTCAAATTCTGCTACTATTCTGGATATTTTTCTGTCATTTTTCTTTTGAAGAGTATTAGTGCACCTTCTCCACTAGATGGCGTAGATTCATTAAAAATGTACTCGTCACCAAAGTCAGCCTGGAAAGAAGCAGCAATAAAGAGGGGCTGTAGAGGAGGCTCCCAGTTGTCTACCATTAGGGAGGTACGATGCATTAACCAGATGTTTACTGTTAGGGAGGTACAATGCAGCCTGACCTGAAAGTGCTCACATTTCTCAACTGTCAAGGTAATACGCACACTGTATGCAGACATAATGGTCTGTAATGTCCCTCTGTGTCCGGGGCCAGCACCATTAATGATCCAAGTGCCCTGGGGATGATCTGAGTAACAAGCATATCTGGTAGAAAGGAAATTACAGGAAACAACTGGTGATGTTACTGTCACACCCCATACCCTCCTTACATTCAATACAGGAAAGCAATTTCATTTTGTTTGTACCTCTCAGAGAAACTCCTCTCCGTTTTTTGTCGGCCATCCGCTTTCCTTCAGTACTTCATCAGTTCCTCATATGGCGTGGTGAAGACAAGTGTGACTGAGAGACAGCATAAGCACTGCACAGATTGAAACCATGCAGTTATGGACTTTTGCCCAGGCATGTTCTCTATTTCACTCATTAGCCACTCAGATAGTTGTCTGTATGATTCAACCATTTGAGTATTTACTTCTGAAACTCGCACCCCATTTGAGTGTTTACTGTTGATATTCGTTGATCCCTAAAGCTGAGCTGTGAGTGGAAGTCTCTGATCTCTGCTGAGTTCACGGAACATGATAGGTGTAAGTGTTCATCACCTTCGGCTTGGATGCTCTTGTCAAAGACTGGCACCCAACAGACTCCCGGCCTGAGACGAACAGGATAGCAGCTTGTCTATCAACTTGCAGTCTGTGCAGGCAGCAGCTGCAGAGGTGTCTAGCATCCCTCGGCGAGTCCTGACAGTTGCATGTCATCGCATGTCCCCGTTGTGTTGTATTGTGGTAAAGGTCAAAGGTCAAAGGTCACTACCCTAGTCAGTCTCAAGTGCAGGGTCAAATAATAATTGGACGGCATTGTCGTCTTAGATTCAGTAGATTCGTCCCAATACTTGCTGTGCACAAAGAAGACTTGATGTGGAATATTGTGGTCAAGTCCAATTTTTGATTTATGCCTTGTGACACAAAACGTTTCCTGCCGAGGAAATATTTCTTCATTGAAATTGTTAGCAGACCTTGACAATGCCACGAGGATAAAAGCGGAGGGTCAAGGATGCTGAGCCATTGTTAAGGGTTTCAGTCCTTCTTGTTCAACCCGATTGGTATTTCCCTTTTTGTTTTTCACTCGCAATGTTTTAACCTTAAACTTGTAATTTCCCAGATGTTACGCGATAAGGGAATACATCGTAACTTAGGACGGAGGGACTTGTACGTGGCATAGCAAGCGAGCACACACGCACGCTAAAAGGCATGTGGAAAAACAGTCTGGAGGTAACAGTTCAACCTGCAATTAAAACACAATAGGTATTGTGCCCCCCTGGTTCTGAACACTTTATCTGCATACCTCTCCGTTTCCCCTGTTGACCCTGGCCGTACAGGAAGCTGTCACAATGGCTAATAAATTGCCCGGGCCGATCAATGAGAGAGCCAGGAGCCAGGGGAGTGGGGGGGAGCGGATACGGTCAGTGTTTACTCAGGAATAGGGAACATTCCAGCCCTGCGTACGGCCACGCTTTGGACGCAGTCACATGAAACAACACGCTGATGCACATGGACGCTGCCCTCAATCAGAATCATGATGTCAATAATGAACACAAAAATATGACACTGGACCAGAAGAGACAGGGTATCTATGTATCTTGTCCTGTTCTCACCCATGCCACTGGGGCTCAGCTGCAGGGCACTGATAAAAAACATTAAACCACATTTGTGGATGTGAAGTCGCACTCACGCCTTATCGCCGGGCCAACTGGTGGAATGACGTCATGTCGTGTAGAGGGGCGCGCTCCCCTTCCCTGTACTGCCCTTTATTTGTCCAATGACGTCACATCGGTCGTTTCCTAGAATTCTGGACGGCTCTGCAACTTTACACCTCGGCTAGAGAGGACAAATATCCACTCCTCTTGTACGGGGTCAGGACAAGAAGAAGAGCAGTAGTTGGCTACGTGTGAAAGAGTTAACATGGTTGAAATAGTAATAATATTAACTGTTCAACTGAAGTTAGTATTAGTTATGGTTAGTAATAGTTTGGGGGTTATTCCTAGAATGATGCTGCTAGTGTTATTTTTAGTGCTAGAGAATGCACGGCTCCATGTGTCTTGCTGGCTGATCCAAAAGCAGGTTAAACGTGTTGATTGGGCTGTTAAATTGCGGGTGAAATTGAACACAGGCCTTATGTGATGCTAAACGCTAATAAGCCCAGATATCCTGGTTGATGCAGTTATATGGGATATTATTGGAAGAAAGATACAGTGTTAAAATACACAGGTTCTTTTCATACTTAATATGAAATATATATAAATGAGTCCTTTGTTTTGAAGAGGGTTTTTAGGATGATACATCTGAGTGATATATTAATGAATGAATGAGGGATTATTCCTGTTCATGCACAGTAGACCTATGAAGCGTTTTCTCATGCAAAGGGCCTTTGTGTGGAGGAATGAGTGCAACTGTGGACTGCAACAGAAATGCAGCCAAGACTGAGGTTAGTCCTATAATGGCATGTGCGCGTTCTGGTCCTATGTATTTAGCATTCTTGTTTCGGAGGCTTGCCGGCCGCTGGGATGGGAGAAGAGTGCCGCTGGTTCACATAGACAGCCACGGCAGTGGGGTAATTACAAAGATCCGTGCAGTCTATAAATATGAGCCGCAGCACCGCACAGATCTGGTCTCACTGGAAGTCAACCTCAGCTCCATACCAGCTCCGATCTCTCCCATTAGACGGGCCTCGCTCTACGTTTTTTAAACTGCAGCAAGAATGCTGCTGGGGGACATGACATTAAAACACACTCAAACCCGCCGGGCTGAGAGAGCGCTCACACAAGCTGAAGCCTTATGTTAACCCCCATACTTCAGCTCTGTACGGAGTACTAGGGGATGTTGATATGGAGGCAGACAGTGGAATTGAGGCCAAAAGCTGGAGTCTTTGCATGGCTCTACCTCCCAGACAGATTAACTCAGACTGATGACCCAGGGCCAAGGAGTCCAGCTCGAATGGAGCTGTCGGATAAATAATTAAATGGGGAGATAAAGGACGCTGTCTCTGCCCCTGAAGACTATATTTAGTCCCTGCTGTCTCTCCTCCGACTGCGCCATGTAGTGCAGCCCTCAGACGGGACATCAGGAGTGGAGACATCCACCCAGATCTGTTCAAATCCTCAGCTGCTTTGCTGCCAAACACACTGTTACTCAGGTTTGGGTGTGTGTGGCAGAGGGGGAAATACTGGAGAGAAGTTGTTTCAGTAGCTACAGTCAGACAGACAGACAGACCGTCCGGGAGGTCGGGAGGTCACAGGGATCAGAATGGCAGAGCCCACACCTCAAGTCTGACCAAAGCCTAGACGGCTTCGGCTCCAAAAACAAATGTCTGTGAGGAGAAGGGATGCGGGGTGGTCCCTCATGCCACGAGACATGACCGGGGGGTGGGGGGGTGGGTGGGCGCTCTCAATGTCCAATGTCACTGTTTCAGACATGTGTTGGTGATAACAGCTTGCCGAGATAAGCTTATGACGTGCCATCTAGCTGGATGTTACAGAGGTCTGTCACGCTTTTGTTTAGTTTTTCTAGCAGCGACCTTTTGAGTCCAATGAAGAGAGTCTGTAGTCACCCAATCTCTCATGTACGGAGCGAGATCGTCCCCAGTCCTTCTGTCCACTGGCCTGTATGAAATGAGTCCAGTTAGCTGCTTCACTGACTGAACCATTGGGCCAACCTGTCCTGCCATTTGTGTGAATGGATGACAAGAATCAAAATCCTTTCTAAGACTAGAATCATTGCAGAAGAATGGGACATCTTCAATTTGTTGAACTGAAATGGAGACTTAAGAGGAGGATATATGGTACAATCTCTCATGTGATATGGTTTTAACTAACAAACGAAACTTTCAGGTGAAGGTGAAGCTTCAAACTTAGAATTGCACTTTCTCAGTGTTTCATCAGCAGCAGAGATAGGGCTGCGTGAAAATATTCCCTGTTCTGTCAGAGAGCTGATGGGAACAGAAGCGGTGGATATATGCACTTCAGATCAAGACACTGGCTACTTACGGTGCTGCAGAACCAGGCAGTTCCATTCACTATCTGTGAAAAAAACGTGTTTCATCCACGACAGAGACAAATTCCATCAGACAGGAAGCTGCGACCCAGGCACTTCCACAACCTGTTTTCTATGGAAATAAGAGCAGATAAGTCTGACCTCAGGCTCGAATGTACTGAACTGCAGAACCAGGCAATCTTGGATGTCTGTTGTCGGTTGGTTATCGGTTATAGCCAACAGAAAGTGTGAGTAAGCCTGTCCATTCTCTCCTGCGGGATCTTTACAGTACACAGTGTGCTCAGGAAAACAAGCAATAGGCTTGTTCAAGGTTATTGTTCCATAGGAAAGGAAAGGGAAATGTATTGTGTGTATTTAACTAGAACTGCAAACACGACTGAGACAGCAATGGAAGAATCACAAGCTGTTGTGTGACTGTATTAAAAAAAACATATTGATTTATCTATTTATTTACTTATTTGTTTGTTTGTTTGCTTCAAACTTTAAACATACATTGATGTTGAAAGCAATAATCTAATAAAATTGAGTTGTTTCTTTCTTGTTTCTTTCTGAATAATGTCAATAATCCTTAAAAATGAGTCAAATGATTCATTATTGTTTGATTAAAACCAACGAGGAATATACTGCCGTGTCTCCTTACAGGATATAGGCTGTCATAAACCTCACCAGCTAACGAGAAGTGGAATTTGTTGTTTACCAGAAGCCCAGCTGATGGACACACGTGTCAAGGGGGATTTAAACTTCATTGGCAGTCGCATGTTAGAATTCAGAAGCAGTCTCCCTTATCGTCCTGCAGGCGCTGGGCTCAGCGATTAGAGGGTTATCTCCCATCCTGCACTGGAGGCTCGGCCCTGGGCTGAGACAGGAAGGAAGGCTGGGGCAGTGACTCCATGGCTCCAGGCCACACAGCAGAATAACGGGAGAGACAGGTCCAGGTCCACCAACCCATTCAACCCACTGTGGAAAAACACACAGGATCCCAGAGACACGACCAGCATAGCAAACACATCAGAGAGAAAGAGCGAAGTGGGGGGGGCGGGGGCGTATAGAGAGGGAGAGAGAAACAACTGTTTGCTGGGGCACCCCACTAAGCCTTTCCCCATGAGACTGCTGGTTGCTTTGGCTCACTTCGCTTTTTTTACCCTGCATCCTCTGTTATGCTGGTTGTCAGATTGTAGCGCTGCAAAAAGCAATTCTTGTCAGTATGAATTGATCATATACCGTTGAGCCTGCCAGGCTGGCACTTGTTTGCATCGTCGTTTCCAAATGCAAAGACAGGGGGGATTTTCAATCTTTCAAAGTTATTGGGTCACAGGATCATCGTTCAAAAAGAATGTCTACAAACACCCATTCCAAAAGATGCTTTAGCCGCTTTTGCTATCCCACAGGAGCACGGTCAATATCTCATCTCAGTCTAATGCTACGATACACATGGCTTAGCTCAGCTCAGTAAGAACCCATTCAGACCTCAACTCTGATACCCATGCACTGCCAAAGAGCAGAGCCAGCCTTCTCCCTACTTTGTGCCAGGATTTAGCCTCCCTTATCTTCTTTCTTCCTCCCTCACAGACTTTTCTTTATCCTTTGATTGATTTATATACTCTTAAAAGACTAGATTTTCAGGTTTTAACTCGTGCCTCTGTGCTCCTTACTTTAAATTATTTCTTTGGTGAAGTACATGATAGAATAAACCTCCACCAGGATGTCTGTTGCAGTCATTGATAGGCTTACACAGTCTTTCAGGAGAACAAAAACCTATTGGCTCATGTCCTTTTTGGCTCTCCATGAAATCAGACTACACTTGTACCATGCTTGTCAGGAATGCCCCCTCAGCACGCCCTCCTGTATTGGACTTTGTACACCAACACAATTCCTCAGCACTTCTTGGCCTGCCACGTTTCACCTTTTGATTCCTCTTCTGCCATCACTCATTCATCATCCATCAATATTTATATTTGCTCTCCATACGTTCCATATCATACAGTTGACTGTTCTGGCACAATGTGGGGCGTCTGTCGTGACAGACTCAAAATGTCTCTCTGTGTTGAAGGTCCACAATGGGAATATTCTCACAATAAGCCTGACATGTTTGGTCTGTAGCCTCTTTTCTGACAGATGGCACATAAGCACTCGTCTACATGCGGGGTTGGATGGTTCCCCCAGCCATTCAACAACAGATAATAACCAGCTATTCCTGTTCAGTCGCTCAGTCAGCTGTGGTGTCACCATCACCGCTGGCCACCGTGTCTCAGATGCTGAACTGGGTTGGTTAAAAAGTCAGAATTAGGGAGAGATGGACAGAAATGTGAAACATGTGACAACCACCCCCGGTCTTGAAGTAGACAGTGGTGAGTACACAAACCACTGAAGCTCTCAGAACTGACCCAGTTGCATTGCCCTTGTCTATTCTTGCCTAAACCAGATGCTTACTTCTGGGTTTATTCTGTGACCCCTAGGAACGCCACAGACCAACATTTCCATGTGTAGGATATCCCCAGGACCAGAATAGTGCGGTAGCAGCACCACTGTCCACACACTATGCTCTGTCCTATTTAAGATAACTGATGGCTCGCTGCAACAGTGCCGTTGCAATAGGACATATAGAGGGGATGTATTGCAGCATTAGCACAATTTGTTGCTGACAAACAATGTTACATAAAAATAACCAACACTTCTTTGCTGACAAACTAGTGGCCGCTGTTTTCATTGACCGATGTTCTCTGTAAAGCATTTTGTGACAAACGTGGTTTGTGCTTTAGAAATAAATTTCAACTTAATGCTTCATAGAAAACAAATGAATTTCCAGTGTTCCAGTTTCTTCAGCTGAACTATGGGTACTCAGCAACATACAGGATACAGGATACAAATCAAGTATTGCCAGATTAAGAATAATTTGGTTGAGATCTACATATTTCTCAGTTTTTTTTTCTCACTTTGAATTTGATTCAAATGTTGCTGTAATGCAATCAGTCGAGCCTTCATGGATAATGCTTGGGTCACAGTGTGAAACCAATTGAGTACTAAAGGGACAACTAGCCTGGTGGGTAAAAAGCTGTCTTCTCAGTGCAACGTACACTCAGTACATCATCCAGGGAAAGCTGAAACCAACGCTGATGCCTTCTCTGTCATCATCCCTATAAAATGTATGACACTATATAGGTTCAGATCAGGAGGTTGAAACTGATAAACTGGCCCAGGGCACAGACAGGTGAGACACAGCAACGTATTCACCTCGAGAAGCTGCAGTTGCAAGACTCAAGCTACAGTGAGAATCCCACCAAGCTTCAGAACAGCAGCTCCCCAGAAACCAGCGGCCTACTTGCACTGCACACCCCGAGGCGGCTGCTCACGAGTGCAAAACCCCAGGGGAAGACTGGATGCCACTTCTTTTGGCTAATTTAGTTTGGAGATGCAGTCCTGCTCAACAGCGTGACAGTCCCTTCACTTCTACCACACAAAATAGTTTAATAAAGTGCAATTGTTTAGGATTTCTTTGTTTGTGATTGACAGGAAAAGAAAATTGTAAAAATGTATGTGGTATGTGATGGTATATAATGTCCTTGGATTATTTTGGACTAAATGGTGTCACTGGCAAATATTTCACATTTCATATCACTCCAATTTCATATTTTGGTTGTAATTACGGGTGTTTTTTAAATCCAAATTGTTCTAATCCATCCTTTTGTGTCAATACTGTTGATATCAGGTTCCTTCAATGGGATTTTCATCTTCAGAAAACATGATGGGGAATGTTTGTAGGGGTGGAGTTAGGGGGCCATTTCCTCAGATTTCAAAAATTAAAAAATAAATGATTACCAACACACTAACGTGAAGACGATGTATTGTACAAAACTACGCTTCGGGGCTGTGCGTAACACAAGCAGTCACTTTCCCATGTCATCCTCGTCCCAGGCATCCCCTCTCTCATCATCAGCTCGTTAAACATAGGCGCCAGTTGGCTATGGCAATTTATGGGGATTTTACCACACCTTAGCCTAAGCGAGTCTAAATTTGATATTGTAGTTTTTTATTATTATAACCGAGAGCAAAGCTTAAAAAGCTTGAATCCCCAAAAAACTATTTGGAAGCATGCCATAGCCAATGTTGCCTCTAATGAATTAATCCTAATTAATCACACTGGCCAAATAATATTGTCTAATGTCTGCAGTCGAGTGACAAGCCCCCCTTTCCCCCATTGCTGGGTACGAGAAGGAGACGCGCGACTGTCACCGGCAGCATACTTTCTGACCGCACCGCACTCAGGTTGCAATTCCCCGCATTCTGCACCAGTATCAGGTGCCTGCTCCATCATTCGCTGCAGGGCTTCAGGGGCGGAGTTTTTTTTCAGCCAGGTCACACCCCCCTGCACTAGCACTTCATGGCCCTTAGAAAAAAGACCTAAGGAGCGCAAAGCCCGTCCGTCACCGCACACTGGTAGAGAATTATGATCCAGGCAACAGCGGCTCCTGCGCTTCAACACTTAAGTCAACAATTTCACTGCGATTAATTTAAAAAAAACATAGATTTTTTTTCGCTCCTGTTTAACTATTTTCATCCTCCGCTGCTGTGCGTCTCTGTTCTGCTTTTGCGCTGGATCTTTCGTGCCAGAAAATGTGTGTGGAAAGCGATGGATGCGAGATTGAAGGCTGCAGCAGTTCGGATGAGGTGCGCACACTGTCGGGCAGCATGAGTCCCGGACTGAAATCCAACCCGGACCTTCACCCCTGTAAACCCGGGCAGAAATTCCGCGCCGCGCTGCTCAGATGCCGTTCACCGACTGCTGCCGCCGGGATCCTCAGTTTTGGGAATATCCTCAATTACATGGATAGATACACTGTGGCGGGTAAGAGATCTCATTCCCTTTTTTTTATGTGTGGGCTATAATTGCACGGATCTTTGCTCTTGTATCCGAAGGGCTCCAACCAACAACATAAACCAGCTTTTTTTCATTTGCTGGTGTCGATTTGAACACTAATAGCCTATAAGGTGTAGCCCGTGTTTCAGTATTGTAGCCTGCTATCAGCGCACCTCAATTGAGACAAATGGAACAATGGGCTTACCCAAGCGCAGTGTAGCTACAACGATTTTTACACCGATATGTTCTTTCATATTTTTTAGATCATATTTTTTAGATTAATCACTCGCAGGAGTGAGTGATTAAATCAGATGTAGCCTATACAGCTCCTCAACATCACTGAGGAAAATACCGGAAAATAATGATTTCCACCATAGGCGAGCAGATAATTGCAGATCAATTAGGCGATGGTCCTAACTCTCCATCCAGATACTGGCTGCAGGCTTGCGCTCAATATGTGTTGTGGCTTCAGGGCAGATCTGCCAGACCGTTTTCAGTGATTACAAAATGAAAGAGCGCATCATTATAAAGAATCAGTCATCAGTCCCACGCCGTTGCCGGGGACGATTTAATCCAGAATGTAATACGGGCTGTTTTGTGCGCCAGCTCTCTGCGTGATGCTGTGGGCGGGGGGGCCATGTGGTTTATCCTCCTCAAGTGTTGTGGAGATGAGCAGAGATGTGTTCATCAAACCATAACTTTAATCTCCAGATGGAAATGTGTTGCTTAATTTGAAATGTGAAGTGTGAATTTCTGTGAGGCATTTTTTTTTTAACATTATGCATATGAATTCATTGATCACTTTGCTAATTTAAACAAAATATTGAAACAAAAGTAGAGTGCACTAAGGTACTGAAGACCTTCTGACATATTTGCAGTGCAAATGAAAAAGATTTTTTTCTCAGAATGGTCAGTCAATTAAATTGTCCTCATTAAAATGGTTGGATAGGCTATGTCTCCCTCTATGGGCACATCATGTTTCCATCCAGCCACCGGCAAGATGGTCCATTGGTAGATTATTTGTATGACTTGTTATGCATTCGTTAAGGGGCAGGACTTATGTAACCCGTTGCTACAGTTAATTATAGTGCGCGCAAATAAGTGTCAGCATTTGATCCCCTTTACACTTCTTGTCAGTGTTTAGATTACTCAGTTTTTGCAGACTTTGGACTGTGGCACTGAATGGGTTAAACATATTGCAGCAGCATGAAGAGCGGAGAGGAGTGTGTTCATGGCGAGGGTAGGCTGCTCTGTAAGAAGAGATGCCTTCTTGGGATAAGTACAAGTTTCTAGTGATTCATTAAAAACAGATAGGAGGCCAGGGTTAAAGATAGTAGGGATGGGACTTACTTACTAGTGAGTTTACCTTATCATACTTCACGACTTTTTGCTGTGATATTTGTCTAGTATCCTTCTCTTTATTCACTTAATTATTTTGTTATATATCACCTGGCATCCATCTTTTTGAAATCTAGGAATAAATTGGAAACATTTCTAGTCATAATTTGACTCTATGGCCATTGGCAGAATGAAGGAGTAGCTAACTGAAACAGAACAACATGTACAGTATATGATCACCCTCATGCCTTCAAGTCCAGTCCTTCAACAGTCATGAGTTGAGCAGCCACAAAGCCTATAGGGCATCTGAATGATCATTTCTGGAGAAGGCTTCGGCCTTGAACCGCTGACTCTAAAGCTGTGCCAAGAATGTGTTATACGTCTTAATATCTTCAAGCGCCGCTCAGTCACAGCAAATAGCTTGAAAGGCCACATCCTCATTCCCCGATCCAGCAGATGAGCCAGACTGCCTCTACGGTAGCGGTTTGTACTCCTGTCTCCTGACACCTCCCAATCCTTTGATCAGAGATTATTATTAATGGGCCCAGAAACAGCCCTATTAACCCATCATGTGCTCTTTGACAAAATCATCTCAGTATCAAGTGAGAGAATCTTCTCTAAAGCTGTTACCTAGGTGGAGTGGGGGAGATTGATGAGAGAGATGAGGGGAAAGCGAGGGAAAAGAAGAGAGGAGGAAGGGATTGTGTGAGGGGAGGGGGGGTGGGGGGGGGGTGCATTCAGTGCATGTGGTGCAGAGGGGGTCCCTCCCTGGCACCTGAAAGCTGGACTGATGCATTATGGATGGACAGCATGTGCAGCCGAGAACGAGAGAGAACAGACATAGCCTCTGTACTGACCAGCACCCATGCATCCAACACAACTCTCTCCTCTCTCTCTCTTTCTCTTTCTCTCTCTCTCTCTCTCTGTGCCTAGTCTCTCTGTTTCTCTCCTCTCCTGCTGTGTGAGCTATATTGCGATAGTAATTAGGTAGTGGAGCAGCACATCTGCGTTGGTAGCGGGAAGTATTGTTGCAGCGGGGGGTTGTAATGTATGGGTCACTGGTTGGCTTCATAGCCCCTCCTTTTCTCTTTCCCACCACAGCCTCCACCTCCACCGTGTCCACATTCCTCCCTAACCTGTCTCAGGTACGATCGGGACTTGCTCTCTCTCCCTCTCTCTTGTTTCTATCTGCTCTGTTACTCTTCCTTACACCCCTTTAAGAGGCAGATACTCAAAGCGCATCCCGACTCCTGGATCTGAATTGCAATTATGCAAGCATGGGCACACATCCACTCCTCCAGAAACACATTTCCAGTGGGGCTGAATGAGGGAGGAGAGGGTCGGGGAGACGGGAGGGGAGGGGCTGGTTGCTGCAGTGGCTGGCAGTCAGAGGAAAGTGGACGCAGAACCGAATGCAAGCCGTCAAAAGGGGCCTTGTACCGACAGCCGTCACTGTATGTTAGTGGATCACTACAGCATTGTCACAGAGACAGAGGGCTACCAGTCCAGACACTGGCACTGTTCTGATGGGAAAATGACACACACACACACACACACACACACACACACACACACACACACACACACACACACGCAATGTGTAATCCACCACTTGCCTTATCCAAGATGATTGATAGAACCACAAAAGAAGAAGGGAGAAGTCACAGTGTCTTTTATTAGAGGCTGTTTTCTTCTGGCTTTGATCAATTTATAGCCAATATTCTTTATAGAAGACTTGGATGTTTAATTCCACCACTTTGCGAGGAGTGACAGCTTTAAAACAAAGTCATTATACTGGAGGGTTTAGATCTTGGTATGGCTCTAGAACAAACTCAGTATTGATTGATTTAGATACATCAAAATGACAAAAAGCAAAAGGCATACAGCAGTTTATTGTGTCAATATTATATGTCCTTCACATTTTTCTCTCTGGAAATATAATTGACTGCACTGGTAGAAAACGACCCGTAAAAAAACATATTCAGAGCAATGCTGAGAATTCCTCTTAAAATGTGTTTTCATCTCTTTCACGTCTATGTTGTTAATTCTCTGGTTTGGCGTCCAGTTGGAATACACACTAGGAACAGAGGGCTGACAAACACTCTGCGGTTTCCATGTGTGTGCACTGTGGACTTGGTAAGCAGACACAGTGATCTGCTTTCAGTCAAGCACACTCAGGGGCTACACCCAGGTATGAACAGGCACAAAGGGGACCACTATTTTGGGGTGGGGTGGGGGGTGGAGGGGTACGGAAGAAATGCAGGGTGCCACGTAACAGCAGCAAGCCACAAACACTATGCAGCGACACAGGCTTTAGACTCAGCTGTTCATCTGAACCTCCCACCCCCAGACTCAAACCCGACCGGGAGTGCTGCTTCAGAAGCCTGCGGTTGTTTTTTACGACTGTCTGTGAAGCAGAAAGGGGAGTCTGGGACACGAGTGGGTGTCCTTAGGTGTGGCTAAACCGTGGATGGATCTACGGTGCTCGGGCCGGGTCACATCGAGCCTTTACCCACAGACACTTATATGCCTTTTGCCTTTTTCAAGTGTACGCGAGAGCTCAGATTTAACAGGCCCACTGTGTTTAATTTAATTAGGGGTGGCTTTGGATCCTTAAATTCTGGCGGTCCCGCGGCAGACAGTCCAAGCTCCTCCACAGCTTATCATAAAGCGGGGATTAGGTGTTTTAGGGGGAATACGGGGACGTGTGGGGCAGAGAGTCAGCACTTAAACTTATTTGCTTGGTAGAGTCAACGCTGTTAACCCCAGCCAACTCCCTGTGCGTGCCCAGGGACCGCCCCTCCCTCCTCCCTCAGCCAGTAAAGGGCAGGTTGGAAGATACTCACTCCAGCCTAATCTGGCTCTATTGTGAACATAAATGTCGGGGAGCGACAGATTAGCATTTCCTCCAGGCACCTTAAGCTTCCAGCTGGTCAAGCTGTCAATTGGCGAATAATCCAGTCATTCCAGGAAATACTCCAAACGTCCTCTGGACAAGTGGAGGGTTCCTTGCATGTGAACACTCTTGCATATTGACACAGATGACGGTGGTAATAATCCTCTTAAAGCCAGGCTCTTTCTCACACTGTAAGGAAGATGTGTCTTTTGTATGTTGGGGTGACCTATCCAGTCTGACAGGCTATGGAGATTAGTGCTGAGTGCTGTCAGTTCCCCGTGGCTACTCGTTATCACTGTCTACATAGGCATGGGCCATTGCACTGCACTGCACCGTAGAGCTCCTCTACTTTGAAGCTGTCAAAATGTAACTACGTTGTGTTTATTCTCTGCCCTCAATATGTTTTGACATTTCTTATCGCTGCTTAGAGTTCATTTGTGTTGCAAAATGCAGTAACGCCCTCCATTTTCAATCCCGCAGAGGGTGTCTGTCTTGAGAGGGAATAGTCCAACTCCTATGCAGACACAAAGGCAGATAATAACATCAACCCCCCTGAATCGTTTCTGTGACGTTTGACGTTTTTCTAGCCGGGGGTAGAACATGTATTCGTGCAGATTTTCTCCTCAGAAAACCAAAAAGCTTTGTGTGTTAGAATTGAACATCTCAGGATAAGACATGCAGGAAGTGTCTTCTTGCTACTAGCTGTTGATTATTTCACCCCCGTCTCAACCCCTCTCATTTTATAGCGTTCGCGTTAAAGGTCTCCGAGCAACAGCAGCAGCATTAAAGAGATGGAAAAGCCTCTAGTAACTCCGTTTATAGGGTTGCCTCTCTCTTGCCGTGCTTTTTTCCGTCTGACGTCGAGCTGATTCGATTCAGACAAACTGCTCTGTACATATCCTTCTCATCCTGTGGCACGGTGGGCTTGAAAAACATCAGTTCTCCAAAAAACTTCAACTTGACTGTGGACAGCGAGATATTGACATTATTTAGTGCACTTTAAAGCAGAGTATCCAGTCAAGTGGACTTTTCCAGACAAGTTTTCCCACAGACATCCCAGTAATCTCTTTCGGGTCTATATCCTAGCGTGCCATTTCCACTGCTGTGGGAAAAACAGTCTGTGTGTTCTTTAGGCTCCGATTTAGCCGACGTCTGTAATAGCAACCGGTGGAATTAGACAGAGCTTCTTCCTCCGGGCAGCGCAAGGCCCTTTCATGTGGGCGCTCCAGCTTTTTACCATCAAGGCAACACACTTCCCCTACCCCCGTGACCCTGGGTTTGTGAAAGCATGATTTCATGGCTCTAGTGTTGGTCACTGAGGGGTGACTCTCTACGAGTCTTCCCCTCCCATGTGGCTGTTATTTTGGCTTTGCCCCAACCTTGTATCCTACATCACTCATCGCAACTATGAGGCCAATACACGTGTTGCATTCTGGAGGAGGTATTTTTACTCAGTCTTGTCGCTGCTGTTATGGACACCCATCCATCCCAAACAAAATCCTCACATCATGCCCGGTGACAAGATTATCAGATAGGAATCTGAGTGGCTATTTCCACATACTGTGCTGTTCTTATCATCTACCTTCCAGTAGCATGAACTTGAAAAAGACAACAGTGCTTACTCAAGGCCTCTGTTGATCTTTGACATGTGCAGGTGAGTGGTAGCCTGCTAATCAGTGACCTCCTCTTTGTCATTAGAGGCCACCTTTGAGCGTGTTCAAACAGTCAGACGAAAGGAGTTGCAGTGTGGACATAAGGACAGGGCGGTAGTGTTTTCTTTGGTGTTGTCTCCTCCCGCCTCCAGGGTTTGCTTTAGGATTACAGCCCTGAGGTAAACGGGGGGGGGGGGGGTCTGCTAGGTTCGCTCCAGTTGAGGTGTGAGGTGGTAAGCATAGTTGGAGAGGAGTCTTCCCAGAAGTAGAGGGATTCTCCCAGCCTCCAGCGCCGACCCCGTCCAAACAGCCAAACTCACGTTATATTCTCTCCCATGTTAAAATCATGCCCCTCCTTTCTTCTCTCGTTATCGGGAGAAGATAAGTGTGTTTACCTGTGAGGCTGCAACGCCTCTCTTCACGCGGACGGCAGGATTGCATGAAGGAAGGCGGAGGGGAGTTTGGGCATTTCACCATGTTTGACACACTGTCAAATAACAGCTCAGCCCTGCTGAAAAAACGGCATAGGAAAAAATGTTGTTTCCTCACTCCCTGCATTCCATCTCCGGTAAACATTTTCACAGGGATTTTAACAGCGGCAAATAAATTAACACAATATTACGCAGGTTTTTGCATTGTTATCACATTAATGACTGTATTATCAGACTCGTTATAGATACCGACAGTACAGGGATGTTATCCATGTGCATTACCAGTTTTCTGATTGCGGGTCGGACTGACACTAGAGGTCTGCCACTCCTTACCTTTTCACTGTCAAAGCATCAAAGCTGGCCTGTCAAAGCATCCCCTGCATCCATTTCAAGACACACACACACACACACACACACACACACACACACACACACCAAAAGAAATGAAAAAAGCACATTCAATTTCTGTCCTGTGAAGGTCATATTTGAAATGTTCCCCTGAGCCTTTTGGCTGAGGCCACTGATACATGCAATGGAGAAACACTCAATGGAGTATGTTTCATATCCATGCAAAACACACACACACACACACACACACACACACACACACACACACACACACTTGGCCCTAGATGCTGCACATTGATCAGCAGAATAGCATCGCAGAATTTGCTCTAATTGATGAAACCGCGGCGTCCTGAGACTCGGCGAGATTGGATTTTTCTCTAACACGTTTACAAGTTGTTCTTGAGAGGATTGGAATCTAATATTGACCTGTTTGCAGCAAGAGTTACACCCAGCGGTTGTGAAAGCGGGCCTTGCTTTCTCTGACCTACAGCTAGCAGCAATATTAGCTCTTGGCCCCTGAAAGGTCCCCACAGCCGCTAGAATAATATTTAGCATGTTTATTTACAGCAGCCCTGTATTTGAAAGCCGAGGAAAAAATTAATCTTTTTCCCCTCCATTTACACGTGAGAGAGTAAATAGTCAAGCCTGGTAAGGGATTATGTAATCTGTTCATCCACCCATCGGTCCTGGATAAGGCCTTTGTGTGTGTATTTGTACATGTGTGCATTCCCTCACATGTTTCGTCGGTTTCTGTCTGATTTGATTTGTCATGTCTGGAGAGCGAGATGAGATTACGGCCAGGTTTTCATTACCGTGTGTGTGTGTTACAGGCTATATGCATTACTGTGTTTGTGGGAAGAACAGAGGTTGAATGAGGGCACTGACCCCTGTCAAGGACTTAGATCTTTCCTGTTAATGCCCTGGGTCAGAGGTGGACACACACACACACACACACACACACACACACACACACACCTTTCTTGTGAAAGGTGGCTCACACGCAGGATTGAATTCCTATGAGAATGTGTCATTGGTTTTGTGTTCCCAAGAAGTCAGTGACAGGGACAACTTAGTGAGAAATGTGCATGTGCAGGTATCAAACTTATCAAACAGGTATGTTGTCCTGGCAACACTTTGTTGTTCCATTCCATTCCCCATTTCAATTCTAGCTAGTGACAATCATTTTGCACTACCCAATGATTGAAAAATGCTAGCCATTATATAGCAGGCTAGTACATTTTTGTCCCTATGTGGTTTGGAGTGGACTGAAAAGTGGAAGTGAGAATCTGGGTTTAGGTGTTTATTTCTGCAGTGGGTTTGTATACCAGAACGGTTGGTTACACCTCACCTCCCAGGGCGGATTATCACAACATTCTTTTGCGTCTTCGGGCCCCATAAATGTTTACCGGTCCGTGGTAAAATGCAAACAGCACAGGCAGTATGTCACCACACCACTTCAGAAAAGATACTACGACAACAGAAGCGCTTACATACACAGAAATCTGATCTGGTCAACATGCAGCACAGGAGTCCCCCCGCACACAACACAGCACAACACAACACAGCAGTGCTGAACGACACTGATTCAATAAATCATATTGCAATTCCTTTGCCGAACATTGCAGTCGTGATATGAATTGCGATGTGGACGCGCCTTTTGGAAATAAATTTGTTTTTCACTATGATTACCACCACGACTGGGTTGACGAATGAGATCCTGGTTTCAGGATTTGTTTGGTTTGAGTATAATTTGATTTTGAGGCCAGGGATTCAGCACAACAACCAGGCGATGTTGTTTAGACGGCCATGTAAACACCTCACCATCTGCAGCCGCCCGCAATAATCCATGTTGCCATTTTGTTATTTGATTTGGATGCAGATTTCTTGATATGGTTTAACGACAGGCTGATCTACATGCAAGGCCTGGGGTTGGGTGCTGTGCTGTGCTGTGCTGTGCTGCAGGTATGTGGGCTGTCCCTTAAACGAAACAGGCCTGGAATGTGGAGGAAGTTAGAAAGGAACGCAGAAGACGTTTGGATTTGTTTTCCCACGCCAAACATGAAATACCATAACACGTTGTAGATCGAGAGACAAGACATTTAGGTCATTAGCAGAAACGGGGTTAGGTACGATCATGTAAAAAGAGTTTCGATCACACCGCAGTAGAAATAACACGGTGTTCCAACTCATGTTACACGATAAAAAAAAATAATTTCCGTTTCATGACCCACAAAAGATTTTAATTGGCCGCTGAGGTCATTTTTCACAAGTTTGTACAAAAAGACATATTTGGGTTTCTCCGAGTGTTTGATGAAATAGCAGAGGAAGTAATGAGTCCCATATCTAATTCATGAGAAGATGAAAGATGAACTGTCCTCCCCGCGACAGGGCTGAAATTGAGCCGAAAGTCAGAGCGCCTCCCTCCTAAATGAAGATCCAGTGCGTGAGTGACATTGATGGGAATGGCGATAGTGACTGTTGATGGCTATTCAGCGGGCTAGTGTGCAGCTGTTGAGATGTGACCTTGACAGCATCTCAGAAAAAAGCCTTTTTATGTGTCTGATTGTCCTTCCCTCTGGCTGCTTCCCCCGAGGAATCCTAATGGGAATCCAAGAGGAGGCTTGAAGATGGAGAAAAAAAAACATTTGACATTCATATACACATACTGTCATACTGTCTATGAACTCTCA